>JADLZK010001217.1:0-294320 GCA_015847255.1 Hyparrhenia diplandra
ACTGGCACTTACATCTGATGATTGTTGGCTGGGTGACGGACGAAGCAGAGGTGATCACCACGGCCGAGTTCCACCCGTCGTCCTGCAGCCTGTTACCTACGGCAGCTCCAGCGGCCTGCGTCCGGCTGGTTGTCGACCTGGTGCGGCGGATCGGCATGCGTGCGACCAGAGCGTGCAGAATGTGTGTGACTTTTGGCACCTCTTCTGCAAAGCCTAGAAAAATATCAGTTCTCTTTATGCTTTTGTGTGTGCTTTTTAACTGACGCTCACCACTGAACAGGTTCCAGGACAGCGAGAACCGCCCCTCAGCCCAGCACATTTTTCACTGAGATCATATCTTGCATCACCGATCTCAAGTTCACAGGCGACGGAAAACACCTTTTAACTCGCGACTACATGAACCTCAAGGTATTACATTTCAGCATTACAAAGACTCTTTGAAAACTCAAAGTGAAAACTGGCCGCCAGTGCTAGACTCATCCATGGCTTGCCTTACACTCCCAACAGGTCCACATTTGCATAGTGTCAATTATGTGAGACATTCGTTGGATGGCCCCATTGCGACGGCGATATGTGCGGCTACGGGCATAATTGAAAAGAAAAGCGGGAGAATGAAACGGACACAAGACGACGATAACAACAGGCGAGTGGACACGGATGCTTCAGAACCCTAAAATGTGCCACAAATGCAGCAGAGGATGATGGCTGGCTTAGCTAGCTAGCTATAGGACACAGCGATGAGCAACGCCGGCAGGAGGCGGAGGAGCACGAGGTCCGTCGCCCCTTCGCCGAGCACCACCTCTCCGTCGGCTTCTGGCCGCCGAGACCCGCAGCCGTCGTCCCGGCTTCTTCCCCAGTGGAAGCTCTCCCAGGACCTCGGCGAACTGCCGCACGCCGCCGCCGCCGAAGCTCACCGCAACGGCGCTCCGGATAACGACGGTATCTATCAAATCAATGTCTGCAGATCGACTCAAACATCATGTTGTTTTTGTTGTTGAACTGATCGATCGGTGCTTTCGCATGCACGCACGTGCCGTGCGCGCTTCAGCCGACGAAATCTCCGCCATCGAGTTCGACGCCCGCGGCGAGTACCTTGCCGCCGGTGACAACGCCGGCCGCGTCATCCTCTTCCGGAGCACCGACGACGACGGCGACGATGTAAGCGTCCCTGCTTTGCTTTCCCGGTGCTAATTCGTGCGTGCTTGTTGCGGCCGGCCACGGGGTGATGCTTTTGCTGACTGATGCAACAGGCGCGGCCTCGTGCGGAGCTGGAGCGCGCCGACCGTGCCGGAGCTCCGCCGCCGAGGTACAGCTACACGACGGAGTTCCAGAGCCACGAGCCGGAGGTGAGCCTGCCTGCCACCGATCGTATTGTTGTTTTACTTTCAGGCGAGCAGCAGGTTGCATTGATTCTCTGTTGTTGAACTTGATCCATGGTGGATTGCCGGTGCAGTTCGACGTGATGCACAGCTTGGAGATCAGCGAGAAGATCGAGAAGGTGAGGTGGTGCGCGCGGCCCAACAGCTCCCTGCTCATGCTCGCCGCCAACGACCGTACGGTGAAGCTCTGGAAGGTACAATACCAAACGACACGGTAACAGATGAACCGTGTGACCCGTGTCCGTGCGAAATGGATCGAGTATAACGGGTTCTGTAGCTCCAGGGCAGGTCTCTGAACACAAGAAGGCGCCGAAGAAAGGGAAGAAGGAGGCGTTGTCCCTGCAAGAACAACCGTACTCTGAACGGGCAACCAGGTCCACGACGAAGCCGAGGGGTTCGTCTGCACGTCCTGACGACCAAATTGATGTCGGAGATGGCTACTCTGCAAAATGCCGGAGAGTCTTTGGCCGCGCTCACGAGTTCAACATCCACCCGTCTCGAATAACTGGTTGGCTTTCGACTTTTTTTGTTTAGATGTTTCGCTGGTTCATTGTGTGTGCCTGAACTCGGCCTGCTGATTCTATCTATTCTATCTTGGCAAAGTGATCGAGGTCAATGCGTGTTCATGTGCAGCGACGGGGAGACGTTCGTGTCCGCGGATGATGTGAGGATCAACCTGTGGCACCTGGAGGTGACGAGCCAGTGCTTCAACATCGTGGACATGAGGCCCGCGGACATGGAGGATCTCGTAGGTGATTTCGTCATTTTTTCTACTTTCTTACCACCCAAGTGGCATATATGTCGAGTGATGAGAACCGCAACCGTAGCAAGCACTGGCACTTACATCTGATGATTGTTGGCTGGGTGGCGAAGCAGAGGTGATCACCACGGCCGAGTTCCACCCGTCGTCCTGCAGCCTGTTGGCCTACGGCAGCTCCAGCGGCCTCGTCCGGCTGGTCGACCTGCGGCGATCGGCGCTGTGCGACCAGAGCGTGAGAATGTGTGTGACTTTTGCACTCCTCTTCTTGCAAAGCCTGAAAAATATCACTTCTCTTATGCTTTTGTGTGTGTTTTTTTAACTGACGCTCACTCACTGAACAGGTTCCAGGACAGCGAGAACCGCCCTCAGCCCAGCACATTTTTCACTGAGATCATATCTTGCATCACCGATCTCAAGTTCACGGGGACGGCAAACACCTTTTTAACTCGCGACTACATGAACCTCAAGGTGTTATACATACATATTACTCCATTTGTGCCAAGTACCAACTGTGCAGCTACAGATACCTAACTAGTAATCGCATCAACGACTCACCCTGAAGCCTCGTCTGTTTGCAGCTCTGGGACCTGCGCGTGGAAACCTCACCCGTTGCAACATACAAAGTCCACGAGTTCCTTCGCCCAAAGGTACGCTCACAATTTATTTACCCAAATTACCCTATGCGTCACCGAAACATCATCACCTTAACCAATTCGATCTTGGATGCAAACTACCATCCAAGTTTCAGAACCTTCTTTTGGCATCAAAGAAAAGATGTAATTTCAGAATGTTGCTTGTGTGCTGGCGCTGCAGCTATCGGAGCTGTACACCGACGACTACATTTTCGACAGGTTCAGCTGCTGCGCCAGCAAGGACGGGGCCTACTTCGCTACTGGAACTTACAGGTTTCTATACTAATGAAACGCGTCGACATTTCGACACTAGTCTATAGTGACCTTGCCTTCTTGGACACTCGATCACCTTTCTTATGGTTCTTGTGATAAGCAGCAATACCTTCAAAGTTTTCTCCCGTGTTGCTGCACAGACAGGCGGCACTGCGTTGGAAGCTAGCACCAACCCTTACAGGTACATTGCATCAAAGATTACTCTTCCTTTTTCTCCTCATTTTGAGAGAAAAATCCAGCTCCAATGTTTTCAAGCCGTGGCAACTTTTTATATGGCTATGGTTTGCTGCCAAATAACATTAGACTCCAAATGTCCAAAGTTTTCATGACTTATGAATACAATTTTAAGATCTATTGAACCTTGCACTTTGAACGCAGAGTACAACTGCATGCTCCTCCAAAGATTTCAGCGCTGCTCAGCAATTTCTCTCTAGGAGTTAATAGAAAAGGTTAGGGAAGATCTATTTGCCAAGTTTTTCATGTGTGCCTTGAGGCTTTGAGCTGTGCCTCAGCGAAGATAGTGAAGCTTCTCATGTGTACCTTGTCACACAGGTCATGATTGTCCAAGGTCAGACGGCAAGGAGGAAGTTTCATGCAACATGGCTTCAAAGGTGAAGCATATAACATGGCACCCGTCGGAAAACTTCATAGTTTGTGCGGCCAATAACAGCTTGTACATGTACCATACATAAGCACACTCCGGTGAAGTGTACAGAGTGCAAACCACATAATATCATTCGTAAACTAAACTGACGCCAGGAAAGAGATGCTTTTCAATGTTTACAGTGCATGTTATGGGCACGATATTGAACTGATTATCCATTGTTCAGTGCTATTTTATAGTTTCTATTCTATATATGCCTCAGCTTCCTCTCTGGCAACTTGCTAGCAAAGCTCCTACTCATCGCCATCCTCACTTCAGTGCCATTTTATCCGAGCACGAATCCAGCGAAAAAGAGAAAGAGAGGCTCGACAAGTCGACATAGCTGAGCGCTGCAACTTGCTCAATGAGTGGCCATCGACATGCGACAGGTTTGGCGGCCTGCTGCGCTTCCCCAGAAGCTGCAGGAAAACGAGCAGCTTTAACCCCCGTTAGTCTATCCACTACTGTATTGGACGGAATCAAATCGAATAGCACCAGTTCAGTACCATGCAATACAACATGCAACGGACAAACATTGGTTAAATCAGTGATTCAACACATGGCTAAATAGACAGCATATGTTTCCAAAAATATGTAGCTCCTAGATGAATCGATGACTGGCATCTCAACTGGACTTATGAACCTATGTTCTTAATTAAGTACTACTAACTGATGTCTGTGATAATAGAGCGCTCCAAACATAACTTAGTGTCAGCAGCCTTGCACAAATACATGAAACCACTGCTGCACAAGAATTTGTGTTCTCTGCTTGTAGAGAACTGCACAGTTTGAGCAGCAACAAAATGTTCCCCAGGAGTTGCAATTGAAGAAAAATTCTGCACAAACAAGGTAGAGACTAGTTAGTGCTATAAACAACATGCAAGAAAACGCAATATAGCACCATGATCACACAGATCAGTTAGAAACTTAGAATTCTAACACAAGTGGCTGAATAAGGGGTCCACATAAGAATAATTGAGTAAAAATGGTGAGTAGCAGTCAGTAAGACAACTGCATTTCATACAAACAATGCTGTGATGTCCTGTGTGGCTAGCTGCGCGCCTGTGCCTATCATAGTACTCCTACTATAGACGATGAAGGGGACAAATTAAGGACTCATGACGACTCATGGCTTTATTAACAGACAAGATGTTGGTTTGTTAGACCTGATTAAAACACCTAAAAAAATTATTTACAAACTAGATGTTGGTTTATTAGAAAACTGACCAGATAATACAACCTGGATAGGGCAAGAAGCACATTTAGCTGACAAGGAACAGTTTTATGGTTTATATGCAAGTAAGCTCACATTTAGTCCAGCAACTAGAGTTATGTTTTCTCTGAATAACAGCAGAGCCATATCAAAGTTCAAACAGTAATGCAAGGGCATTGATAACAGCAGAGACCAAAATAGGACTAACCGGAACTGCTGCAACTAGCTACCTTAATGAAAAAAGCCACACAGGCCACTGAATGAAAAGGCCACTACCCAAACTAGCTAGCAAGCAAGCTAGTCTAACTCCTAGCTCATGCTCATCTGCTGCAACTATCTGAGCAACCAAATGGTATCCGACCAACCAATGAGGCAATGATCAGCCCCAAATTAAAATCAAATTATTGTTGTGTGTAAGTTCCCCAAGGTTCTGTAAGTACTTAGCAGTTGCCGGTGCTACTTATCCAAAATACTTGCTGTGAATTATCAGATCTGTACTTGAGAACAGACAGACAAAAATAATTTTTACACAAGGGATTTGCCACTTAGCTGCACTAAATTTTGGGATGTACTAGTCTGAAACTCTGTTCAGACAAACATGAGTTTTTGTGCAATCTCCAAAGTTACAACGTTTACACGAAGAGCTAACAGATAAAAATAGTTTGAATGACCAAATACAATTTTGTTTTGAGATCCATTCAAACTAGAATTACTGATATCAGTTTTCTATCCTATGTCAGTAGCAAAAAACACTGAAACATGACTCTGATATCGCCTAAGTACATATTAGAGTAACTGTAATGTAGATGGATATTTGGGGATAATTAGGCCTTATGCTTTGCCAAGAGCTTAAGAGATTGGGGAGACTAGAATTGTTTCATTGTTCATTGCTTAATCTAAATGACAAACCTGCCTCTCTTTATATAGAGAGGGATTAACCCTAACTTAGCGGCTAAGCTAATGATCCTTGGGCCTATTGGGCGCTAATGACATTCGGACCTATTGGACCAGTGGCAGCCTGCTGGCTGCCCATGACATCTCCCCGCCCTTGGAGACCCAGCTCGTCCTCGAGCTGGATAGGCGCCGTGGACCCTAATCGACGCGACCTAGGGTTAAGCCTTTTACATCTCGGCTTACCTCACATTTATTAAAGACTAGAATATGAAATAATTTATGTCCACCGGGATCCCATGGGAAGAGCGCCCCTGCTGGCTTCATGTAGGCTGAAGGGTGGAGTGTGAAGCAAAGAGGCTCTTATCTTTGGAAGTGTCTAGCACCACGGCAGCACAAGGATGAATGAGATAGTCCTTGATGCCCGATCTTCGGATGCTGATGCGAGGTCGCCGCAATGGAAGCGCCCATACTTGGACCTCCATCGCAATTGCAGCCGCAGTCGTATCGGCGAGTCCGAAAGTGGATGAACACGCACGGCAACGGCGAGCTGAGGAGCATGCGTATCCGCCGCACCATCGCGACGGACAAGCATTCCCTCGCCTTTGCTGCACGGAGGCGCACCGTTGCTTGCTCCTTCGATGCTTTTGTGGCACGAAGAGCCTGCGCTCGGCGACGTGCTAGGAGTCCCCGTGCGTGGCTCGAGGCGCATAGCTGCCCGGCGTTCACGGTCCTCCTTCTCGACGCACCGGAGGCGATCCAGCTGTGCGGTCATCTCCGCAAGGCTGCGAGGCAGTTGTCGACGTAAAGGGACAGCCGGTGGAGCGGGTCGGGCGCGAGTTGAGCCAAGCGCCGTGCGGAGGCCCGGTGAAGCGGCGCCATGCCGGGTATTCATCTTGCGTGACTTGGCGGAACCACTCGCGGGCATCAGCTTTCAAATTGCGAAGCTAGCCATACCCGTTCTTCCACCATGATGCGCTCCGCTGAAGTAGAGCTCGCACTGGTTGATGAAGGCCTCCGGATCAGAGGTGCCATCAAACTGCGGGAACTCCATCATGCACGGGCGTCGACGGGTCGAGGTCGCGCCTGCTGGATCGGCGGCGAGGGGTGAAGCCGTGGTCGTCTCGGATCGGCGGCGCCCTGCGAGAACGGGCGGCGACCTGCTGGTGGTGGGGGGGGCTCGGTGGGCGGAGGAGGCCGGCGGCGGCGCGAGGAGAGGATCCGCTAAGCAGTAGGCGTCAGCGCGGAGGGGCGGGTGGAGGGGCCGCGCGGATGGCGCGGACAATTCCCTGCCTTTCCTTTCCTCCTAATCTTGGCGCTGATTGCTCGTTGCCTTCCTACGGGTGTGGCTAAGAATAGAAGACATGCAGAGGTTGAGGGTTCGAGGTTGTTGCACGCCATGGAGGCCGCGGCTAAGAATAGAACATAGAAGCGAGATGGTGGTGGGGATCGGCCTGTGGTGGCTTTTTGGCGCGTAGTGGGGCAGCGGGCGCGTATTTAGGGTTGATGAGGTGGCGCTGGTGACGCTGCTGCTGGCTGCCAGGATCGGCTGATTTTTTTTTTTTTTTTTTAAAACGAAGGGGATCGACGGGCGGCTGTGGATGGAGGATCGATGGCTAGCTGATACCGGATGTAATGTAGATGGATATTTGGGGATAATTAGGCCTTATGCTTTGCCAAGAGCTTAAGAGATTGGGGAGACTAGAATTGTTTCATTGTTCATTGCTTAATCCTAAATGACAAACCTGCCTCTCTTTATATAGAGAGGGATTAACCCTAACTTAGCGGCTAAGCTAATGATCCTTGGGCCTATTGGGCGCTAATGACATTTGGACCTATTGGACCAGTGGCAGCCTGCTGGCTGCCCATGACAGTAACACTAGCACTCAATAGCTAGAATGCCTTTGCATTATATATATATAGACATGTCTATTCGAATTTCATGACTGAGTCTGATTTTGACAAAGAAAACATGACTCGTCCTGACTAATACTACTATAATAACACATCTGACGATTATAGTCATTTGTTAAACACATAAGTCAAGAATCACAGAAATATTAAAATATTAAATATCCAAAATCCGACCCCTGGAAATGCCGCTTTTAGCATCAGGTAGCTTTGACATGAGCAATATCAAACAGAACTTACATCCATGAGTATAACACAAGTGATGGGAACCTTGGCAACTGTGCACAGCGAGCATTCAGACAAGGCACTAGACCCATTCAGATTTCAGAGATTGAGGTTCAGTATACTGGAAAGGAGCCGGACCAATACACTGTATCAAGTTAGGCACTGGCACAAGAAGGCTGGGGTGGCGGCAGCGGAGGTGCCGGCGGCGGCGGCATCGCGCTCACCATGGTGATGCCCACTTCCCCAACCGATGTGCAGATGTGCTGATGTCAGTTGCTGCTCGGATTTGTTCAGCCCACTCTAAGTGAGCTAGCCTAAGCAGCCCAGCAGGTTGGCGTTGGTGGCTTGCCCCAACTTGCATCCTTATCTAGAACTCTAAAAAGATGCAGAAATGATACGGCAAGCCAGACAAATCGTGAAGTGAGAGGTCCCGGTGACTGTCACCAATGAGTCGTCAGCAGCAGCTGTGTTGTCAAATTCAGGTGATTGGTGGAATGAGATTAGAGAGAACATAGTACAGACCTAGCAATTGAATTTATTGATCAAAGCAGGGTCACCGTAACAACCTATAGTAGTAGATCAACTACCGTGCACAGTCAGGGTAAAAAAAGACTGGTTTGGAAAATAGGTAGCATCTATCTACAGATCAGACAATTTATAATGGAGCAATGTTCTGACTATAAAATAATAAATAAGAGCAGTTCTAATCTATAATAATCAGGTTGCACAAAATAATTGGTTTCACTTTCACATAACAAAAACTGAAGGAACCAACAAAAAGACTGGCTGGGAAAATAGGTAGCATCTATCTACAGATCACAACATTTATAATGGAGCAATGTCCTGACTATAACAGAGAAAATAAGAGCAGTTCTAATCTATAATCAGGTTGCACTTGCACAAGATAATTGGTTTCACATAACAAAAACTGATTAAGGAACCAAGGATCAACAGATCTTACATCATAACACCAACTTGGTCAATCATTCTGCTCAACCTTCACACTCTGCAACTTCGAATCCAGCTCATCCTCATCGCCCTCACCATCCTCGTCATCTTCCTCATCATCGGGCTCCCCGTCGGGTTCATTTTCATCAAGTGAGCCCAACACATCCACGGATTTTTACCAGCTTTCAGAATATTCTTCACCTCATCAATCCCTTCATCGGAGATGAAATTTGCATTTATGTTCAGTTGGACAAACTTTGGTTTATTAGCGACAGCTGGAAAGCAACGAGCTCCAACCCTCTGCAACAAGTTTGTGCTCACATCGAGTTCCTTGAGATCTGTGTGGCCATCTTCCAATGATTTTGCAATAATCACAGCACCATCATCCTTCAGTTCATTTTCAGCCAAGGTCAGCTTCTTCAGTGACTGCATGGCTGTTAGGCATTCTGCCAAATCTGGGGCTGCTTTGGCATTTATTTCATTTCCAGCCATTTCAAGGACCTCCAACTGCGGTGCTGACTGTTTGAGGGCTTTGGCAATTGCTATTGTACCCTCGTTCTCAAGATTAAGATCACTGAGATAAAAGCTCAACAAGATCAGGAAGCTCTGGAAGGGTTTTGCTCAGAGCTAATCCTGCATCAACACCAAACAAGTTGTCCCTGAGATCAAGTTTTCTCAGTCGAGTGCATGTCCCTAATGCCTCAGACAATGCGACTCCACCATCAGATCCTATCCTTGTTGCTGAACACCTGAAACTCTCTACATTTGGAGAACGCTTAACCATCTCAGCGATATACATAGCACCTTCGTCTCCAGTCATATTGTTGTGGAAATGAAGAACCTTAAGCTTCTCAGTTGCAGGAATAAGCTCAGATAGAGCTTTTGCAGCTTCCTCTGATATGCCATCATTCATCACATAGAGTTCTTCCAGAGATTCTTGTGATTTCAGGAGCTCACTGAATGCCCTGGCCCTTCTCACCCAAAGCATTGTCAGAGATGTTCAGATATCTCAGGACAGAACCCTCTAATGCTTTGGAGAATATGCGCATCACCTCAAGGGCTTCATCCTCAGGCCTTCCTGCCACAAAATCTGAGATATCAACCTCTGTGAGCTGATTCTTAACTGACTCAAGAATTGGCCCAGCAACATTAGCAGCACCAATACCAAAGCTCCTGTTGCTAAAGCAGATTCTGTTATACGAATTTCCTGGTTTGGTAAGTGGACTCAACAGTTCCTTTGCTTCATCTGCCTCAATAAAAGCACGCTTGCCACCAGATATATCTAGTACAGTATCAGCAGGCGCAAGAGGTGTATCAGCTACAGGTGCCTCCAGTTCTGCGGTTGTCCTTGGGCCTTTTTTCAGAACTGCCATCATCATCTGGCTTGTTTCCTTTGCATATAGCTGGACAGCTGAACTCCCATCACCATCTGGCTCCCTTTTGAAATGCTCATCAGCCGAGGCAAAGCAAAGCTCTTCAATCCTTTTTGCATTCTCCTGAGCCTCTTGCTTGCCCAAAAGGCCATATTTGCGAGAGAGAATGGACTCTGTGGACAGATTCTTTGTCATCCTCTCAACAAGCATGAGCCGTGTGCTTTCACTTGGTGGCCACAACTTTATGGAGAATGTCCTGGGCTGGAAATCTTGTGTTGAATCCATGTGACAACTTGGGCTTAACACAGCAACCTGTAATAGTAGAACATGGATTACTAAATAGACTAAATAGACTAGCAGGGGTGAATGCAGTAAAATGCATAGGTGTGCAGCCGATAATTTGCCAACAAAAATAGCGAAGCTAGCAGACAGAATACATGCATACACTTCTAATTTGCTCAGATCCGGAGACAAGTGCTCCACTTAGGGTTTGGGTGCTCAGCTTCGCCCAGCAGGAACGGCAGAGAAGGGTGAGCGTACCTGGCGGATCTTGTCGGCGGCGAAGAGCCCGACAAAGATCTGGCGAACGGACCGATGGAGGCCTGGGCACCTGAGCAGCGGCAGCGGTCGCCCAATCGTCGCCGCGAGGGAGTGTGGTAGAAGGGCAGTGCTGTTCGTGTTTGGATTTGGATCCCGCGCTGTGGCCGCCGCCGCTGGGGTTTAGGGTTGGTGGTCGGTGGCTGCTGCTGTTTATGCGTGGGCTAGTTGGGCCACTCAGGGGTAGTCTACGGGATGGGCTGGGTTACAGCTCACCGGACATAGAAAGGAAAGATACAAGGCCCTTGATTGATACAGTACCTCGGTAAGACAAAATTTCTTTTCTTTTCATCAAACTTCAAACCCACGAATCATATGTTTCAATCTCTCAAAACCATTTAAATTACTCTTTAACCTAAACTAAAGTCGTTCTGAAGATAATTTCATTATTTTTTAGTTAATAAAAATCCAGTAAATACATTATAAGCTTTTCAACTCTCAAAAAACGCCTTAAGCATCTCCAGTGGTGCTTCTTAAATTGAGCTCTCAAATTTATATTTGCGCTTCCTAAATTTAAAAAAAATTTTTAGGCCCAATTTCACTTTAGAGCTCAGTGGGAGAAACAGGGCAGGACCCTATCTCTCTTGGGCCCCGCTGGTCAGCGAAAAGATGTCCGGTCGCCCTGCCCGCGCCGCCAAGCCTGCTCTCATCCCGGCCGCCGCGCGTTGGTGGATCAACTTCTCAAGAACCCGGTCGCCGGCCGCTGCGCTCGAAGCTGTCCTTAACCGCACCGCCGCGGCATGTTCAGGCCACTGCAGGAAGCGCGACATCAGCACAGATTTGATGGCGGCGCACGCGCACACATGCAGCTGTTGCCGAGAGCAACAAGAACTTGGCATACATCAATCAAAATCAAAACCAGCTAGCCGGGTAGACAGGCTGATCAACCCAATCGAACACAGCAATGCACAGCTTTCAGCTCAGTCAAAATCCAAATTTCTAAGCTGCGCGACTTGTTTCACGGGAAACAGATCAGCTCAATCAAACCAAATTTTTTGTTTCGACCTAAAATCAAACAAAATCCTACTAAATTCTTGAGCTGCGCAACTCGCTTGTCGCTGCGGCTGACGCCGGGCCATGACAAGTCAGGAATTGGAACTCGCAGGAATCGATGGACTCACTTGTTCTTGTTCCCGGTGAAGCCAAACACCTGCGTCGCCCCGGTCTCCAGATTCGTCACCATGTGCGCACAGCCATGCGATTCAGCAGGTCGCAGTCAATCGAGAGCAAGCATGGCGAATCGAGCTCGAATTGAGCCTGACTTGAGCTGGGCGCACGACGCACGCACATTTGGTAGGCGTCGTAGTGGGAGGCGAGCTTGTGCGCGACGCCGAGCGCGCGGAGCGTGAACCAACCGTTGGGGAAGATGCCCAGCTCCGCGCCGGAGGCGCGCAGCTCCGCGTGGCCCTCCAGCATGAGCACGCCGTGCCCGCCCGCCTGAGCGCCAGCGCCGTCGCCCGCCCCCGCTATGCCGCCGCCCACGAATGATGACCTCCGCGTCCACGACGTCCTTGGCAGCAATAGATTGGCTCGTAGTACGTCGACGAGGTTATCCGTCATTTCCTACAGGCTTCACGGCTCGGGGCGGCGACGGCTGACGGGGCGACGGCGGCGGGCGGCGCTTGCGGGGTGGAGACCGACGGGAAGGAGAAGGGAAAGTTACGTGGGACCCACAGGGTAGGGGGTTGCTGGATCTAGAGGGTCAACATTATAATTTGAGGGCGTCGAAAATAGGATCTTATTTAGGCTTCCAGTGGTGTTTGTTTTACTTTGGATCCCAAAATTTGTAGTGGCCGCCAAATAAGGGTTTAGGGTTGGTTGGTCGGTGGCTGCTAAAAGTTAAGAAAAATCCTACAGATAAGTTGGGGCACGAAAAAAACAATTAAAATATTTAAATCTCATAAAGATATATCTATATTCCTATCTAGAAAATGAAAAAAATACCCAAAATATTTTGAAAATTCCCAAAACATTATACTCGATGTCTCTTATGTGCTTTAAAAATATTTGCATGCAAAAATACAAGATGCGCGCAACTAGCATGAATGCACACCGATGTTGAATACACTGGTGCTAGTTGTGTAAGAGCAACACCAACAACGGTTTGCCATTTGTGTTTGACATTTTTTTTTGCCAAAACACTCCAAAAACTCCCTCAACGGTTTGACATTTGGAGTTGGCAATTTAGTGGCGTTAAAAATCAAGCATGGTCCCAGATTTATCCTACAGATACGTTGACATTCACGGCACAAAAACTTATTAAAAGAGGTGGAAGAGCATAAACATATGCGCCTCGGGTTTTACGAGGTAAGTTTTCAAGAGATGGAAGGATATAAACATTTTTTTTTATTTCGGGTTCCTAATGTAAGTTAGACTCGAGTTTGTCAAATGAATTACGCCAAATGTGGCTTTAACTCTTTTGAATTTGACATTTGGATTTGAGAGGCGCAAACTAGCAAATGCAATGAATGCTGTTGGAGTTGCTCTAACGTTTTAAAACGCGTTTAGACGACAGCCCACCAACCCTTACAGGTTTATAACGACCGCTGTTATGTCCATCAGTACATGCAATGCATTTGTAATATAGGCTCTCCTAGAACCATCCATGTAATGTATTTGTAACATATAAAATCTCTTAGGACCGCTATTATGTCAGTGTAATGTGTATCCAGATCCAGCATAGAACCACTATTATGTTTCTTTACATATGCCGATGTTTCTACAGTCATGCGATTTGCCTCTGCTCACTTCTCCATGTCAATAACAAACCTTTCCAAAACTGCCATTGTTTTTTCTAAGTCTAACTGCACAGGCGGGCAAAGGGCGCGCGCCCTGCACTACTCGTATAGGAAGGAAAAGACACTCTTGTAACCAGCAAAAGGATCGCCTCCTTGACTGAACTTTGCGCTTTCGGATATTTCCTTGACATATTCCTGAATATCAAAGTATTTCCTCTTCTTAGACGGGCTATCACGTTCAGCTGCAAATTGGGGAGTTTTCAACTGGAGTTCCTGTTTTGAAAGGATTTTCATCTGGATTTCCTTTCTTTAAAGGATACTCGACTGGAGTACTAATAAGGATCTTGCTTTTCTCCAGTGGCCTATCCTTTCCACACACAAACCCTGGAGAGCTTTCATCTAGAGTTATCAGCATCTTGCTCTTCTCAGATGAGCTGACACACCTAGCTGCAAATTGGATAGGGTTTTCAGCTGAAGTGTTCAGTACCTCGCTCTTCTCCAGTGGGCTATCCTTGCCCCACACAAACCCAAGAGATCTTTCTTCTGGAGTTGTCAGCATCTTGCTCTTCTCAGATGAGCTGACACACCTAGCTGCAAATTGGATAGGGTTTTCAGCTGAAGTGCTCGGTACCTCGCTCTTCTCCAATGGGCTCTCCTTTCCATCCGCAAACCCAAGAGAGCTTTTATGTGGAATTGTCAGCATCTTGCTCTTCTCAGATGAGCTGACATCCCTAGCTGCAATCTGGAGAGAGTTTTCAGCTGAAGTGCTCAGTAACTTGCTCTTCTCAACAGTATTGGTTGGGGAGACCCTAGGCTCAACAGGCTCAAAATCCACTGTGGTAGCCCCACCCGCATGCAGACAGCCATGCTCTACTTCAAACTGGTCCCTTGATATCTTCATCTTCTTCAGTATAAGAGGTTCATATGATCTATCCATGGATTTCGATATCATCAGAGTGGGGAAGTCTTTGGATTTCTTGCGTATGTGATCGAAAATTGAGTTGTCTGCGGCACATTTGCATTCTGCCTGTTCTGGTCCAGGAGCTGATGCAGTTTGCATATGTAAGAAAGATCATGCACATTTCAGCTAGCTAATAATAAATTTCCAGATTTCAATTGAAGGAGCATAAATGAAGCATAAAGTTTATATATAACTGTATATACTCTTTGCAGCATTGTCTTACCTCCATATTCTTCTTCAGGCAGTAGATCAAAGCTTGGGACCTCCCTATAATCATGAAAATAGAAAGTTACAAAAATACCGACAAGGTTCAGAAAAGGTTCATTACAAGTTTTGTTTTTTGGAACAAAAATGGCAGCTCTGTCATTCAATTATGAGAGAAAAGAGTGTTCAAAACAGGTTGATCCCAAAGATCAAAGGATCCAGTAATAAATCCCCCAAGAAAAACACCTAGGGACCAAAACCATTCAGTATAAAGTTATGCGGTGTATGCTGATCTGCCACATGCTTAAGATTGGATAATCCCTAGTCTGATCAGTATTTCAGGTTATGCTGGTGGATGGCAATCAATTCATACATTATTAGCCAATAAAAAAAAGATTAAGCACTCACAGTGAAGCCAAGTTGTTAAATTTTCTGGTTCCCAGTGTATTATCAGCTTTCTCAAGAGCACTGACAGCAACTTCATCATCTTTTATGACACAAACTTCTTTGGAAAGAGGGCTCTGTACAGTGTGAGATTGAGATCGGCTTGCTCGAGTTGTCCTGGAGCTAACCAAACAAATCTCTGAAGGCTCTGAAGGGAGGTTGTGTGCAGGTTCAAGCTTATCTATCACAGGCTTTTTGGTCACGTACAAACCATCTTCCCGGCTTACTACATGCTTCTTGTGCACATCAAGACCAACTTCACCATAGCATTGAAAACATAAACCATGTGAGCATATAAGTGATATGTGCATAATATTTTTTATCGTAAAACATGCAGGAGGACTCTGTATCATTATATTATAGGAGAAGAAATGAGGGGAGAAGAACCCCGAGTACACTGGTTTAAAAGGTTACAGAATCGCCAATGCTAAAACAAAAACAACCT
Source organism: Hyparrhenia diplandra (assembly GCA_015847255.1). NCBI lineage: Eukaryota > Viridiplantae > Streptophyta > Magnoliopsida > Poales > Poaceae > Hyparrhenia > Hyparrhenia diplandra. The sequence continues at coordinate 15,638 of JADLZK010001217.1, forward strand.
TAACCACAAAATATTGAGACTCAACATCGAAGGAAAGTATTCTCAGAAGGTGATATTACCATATTCTTCAAATATTAAATCAACCTTCAGAGTGACCCGTGCATTCTGGGGGCATGGCACAAAAACTTTTACAGAATATGGGCTGCATTTTAAATAAATTGGCCAGTGAGCAATTCTGGAAAAAGTTATGCTGGTGAAGAAGAATGCATTCACATATCTTAGAATAACAAAAGTTGAAAAGTGTTACCTGTGGAAATCTCGAGTCCTGGAAGAAATGACCAAAAGAACATTAAACAACCATCCACATCAGCAGATGAAAAATAGATTGTCAAAGGTATTAGATCGGTATGAGGAGAGGCACTGACCTTATATTCTCATGAAAGAGGATCACATTGTCCTCCTCTGAGGCCACAACCTGAAAAATAATGTTATAACATTTAGTTGGTTTTAAAAGCACTCAATGACCTGAAGCGAAGTTAAATAAGGTACCATGTCAGCGCAACTGCGTTTACTGGTTTGAACTGCCTGTGATAGACGAGTTAATGTTACAGTAATGGTCGTTTTCCCAAGCCTGTTCCCAGTTTCTTCAATGTCTATGTCAATTTTGGGTGGTAATGATGACATTGATTCTTTGATATGATTCCCAAATGGATAATTGCGCCCTGTGGCCAATTCTATCTTTCGCATCAGCAGCTGCCAAGGTCTCAAAGCTATAAATTCCAGCAGTCTTCAGAGCCTGAGGTGGTAAGTGATCAACTCAAGAATTAATTATGCTGGTTGCAGATACACTCAAGAATAGCAGTGGCTACATAACAATCACAAAATTAATAACCTTTGCTGTTACAATTCCAATCCCAGGCAGTTGTTTCAGCAGAAATGGACTACTCTCCCAAAGCTTTTGATGTAGATTATTTGCAAGGATCATAGAATTTATGGCAGATCTGTAGTTCTTCTTGTATATAAAATATTCTCGCATGCATTTGGCAATCCTACATCCATTTGAGCATATTGAATTTGTTTCCTGCATGGGAGGAGTCCACTTAAGTCAACATAGTAGGGGAGAAAATCAAGGGGTGTTTGTAACTAGACAAACAAATAACCTGGTTGAGGGATAAATCATGGATTAGGGGGTCTCCAGTTAAGCAGTCATTTGCTAGTAAGAATATTTTCTCTTCTTTTGTCTGAACACGCTTCTTCCTTTTTCCATTCTCCATGACAATATGAAATGGAAGTCTACCATCTTTGTCGGCATTTATGTCATTTAGAATCTTCTTATCCTTTTCGGCGTAGTTGGATCCCTTGATACACCAAAAATAAAAAATAAAATAAAATGCTTGACAGTTGATAACCAATTCAAAATATGTACAGCTACCTACAAGTTATTTCTGCAGAGTGACAGATGACATGCAACAAATCTTCCAAACTGCAACAGGCAGAAGCTTTCACGATAAGCTTCATTGTATCAAACTTCAGGTAGAATTTTGCCATCAGCTTCCCAGGTTCTGAGAATGAACAACTAGATCAGCTTACTTAAGTCTGCCAAGGTATTAGGGCCTCAAGAAACATGGCAGTCATTGCAGAAAAGATAGTGAACTTGGCACAGATTCACAAATACAATGCATGATGCCTATGCGAAATTGATCCATGCACTGTTTAAAGCTAGATGATATATACAGTAACACAACATGAATCCTGAAATGGTGGTGGTGTGTGTGTGTGGGGGGGGGGGGGAATTTCAGATCAGAACCCTAGGGACTTAAACATATGAATCCAACAAACCCAGTTCGTGGAATACTATTTGTTACAGGGGGTAGGGAGAGCGTATCCAGACCAATATAATGAGTTAATCTTCATGTTCATGGATCTCAGGATCTGGCTGGTTATAACATATGATTCACAATGCCTAGATACGTAATAAAAAGCAATGTATTAAAAAGCCAAAACGTCTTATAATTTGGAATGGAGGGGAGTACATTGCAACAAAAAAATAAGTGTTTTATCCCTGCATATTGAGAGCTGGACCATATGACATCTTGTAATTGTGATTTCTGCATTTTCATTTTGGTAGAGAGAAGAAAACTTCACCTAGCGGTTGTAGAACGAAAGCTCCTTCATCTGTCCAAATCAGTCCATATTTCACCAACTCATGAACCTTCTGGACACATATATCTGCATATTCGATTGCTTAGGATCAAAGCATAAGGCATCATAACAGAACCATCATGCAAAAAGAAGGTACCTTGAATTTGCTTTTCAAGAAGATCTTGAGGAGTCCCGCGCTTAACTCCATAGTTCTCAGGATTCTAGCAATTTCTTTCATTACAGTTATTCCATGAATTAAATTTAAATGTAAAACGAGAGTATGCATTGATACATACCTTCCTTATTCTGGTGTACAAATACGAGCACTTGATCCACTCAACTGCCAGAAGGATGTCAGATACTGTCAGCTGAACGATTTCTGCATTCAGATGCTCCACTGCACATGGCAGCAACCTGGTGTAGTTATGTAGTATATATACTTGGTCAGAAGTACAAAATTATATGCAGTGCAACACAGTCCTATTTTGGGTAAAATATCACATGAGACACTAGTTTCTGATTAGACATCAAGCACTTACTGAGACTCCACCATTTCACAACCATTTAGAAGGTTCTCATATAGATGGACCTAAAAGGAAAACTCAAAACATGTTAGTTCAATAAGCCAAGAAATACACCCTGTCAAATTATTGCACAACTGACAAAATTAATGAGTGGAAACACATAATGATTACTGTCTCTTTTCTTGTCATGATTATAACTGTTCCAGTATCATTGAATGGTGGACGTCCAGCCCTCCCACACATCTGCGGATAACCCCCAAACAGAAACTTTCTCAAAACAAGAGGATAGTAGTCATATAATACATTTATATTTTAAAATTGAAATCACTAAATGTGTTAAGTTGAACTGTTAAAATCGGTATATATTTAAACATAAATTTCTATATATTTTAGGGTAATACCGTAGGAGAGGACCCTACTATTGTTTATATGTGTAATCTATAACAACAGAGTACAAAGAAAATAACTACAGTACAAACATAGGCAGAGCCACCAGCAAACTAAACTTGAGTCCAGTCAATAACTAAATAGAGATCTAAAAGCAATCTAAAAGCCTTGTAGGGATACTTCATAAGTGAAACCCTTTACTCCCAGGAAGAAGATAAATATTGAAGTATTTCAGTATATGTAAAATTCAACCTCTCTTTCTATATATAAGATAAGGTAAGCTATCCAGCACCCCCTGCTTTCTTAAACAAAAGTGTCAATGATATATTCCAGAATCAACTTTTGCTAAAGGTTTAGCACACGACTATGTAAGTTATAATTTTAAACAAATTCAGTAGTTTGTATGTCTCAAATGATCAAATCCCTATTAGTTCAGAATGAAGTAAAAGAAATTAAGCAATGAACATACAACAATGAAGCTACATGTTAACCATACAAAATCACAATAAGATGTGAAGCAAGATGGAGTATCTATTCTTGCATATTAAAGATAATAGTTCTATAGGATTTCTTTAGGTGGAGAGTTTTCTAGGACATATATAGACTTAGTAGTACACCTGAAGCACCATGGACCTCTCATACTCAACATATAGGCCCTTCTCCTTGTTGCTGCATAAGAGAACCTATGTCAAAAACTAGAAGTTCAATTTAATTGATGCCATATCCAAAAATTGATCCTCACAAAAACTGTGTTGACTTTATCACAACTGTATGTGCAGGTAAGTTGATGCCATGTGCCAAAGTATTTGTTGTGCATAGAACTTGAAGATCACCCTTGAGGAAAAGCCCCTCAACAAGACCTCGGTCTTTTTTAAGCAAAGACCACCATTATGAAAACCAACTGAAAATGGAACATGACTGCATCAGTTGAGCAATCAATTAAACTTTTTAGGCTAAGTTGTATCAACTAAGATGGGCACCAAAAAGACATTACTAAAAAATGAAGGTTGCAAAGTTAAGGAAGGTATTATGGTTGCCCAGGGAACAAGATCACATATAACCTCCATGTACAATGCAAGCCTGCAGTTGCTTGTCACTACAGGTTAGGGAAGCCTCCTTTAGATGTTCATACTGCTGCATCGATTTCATAAATGGATTTGAATAGCCAAGCGATGCTCCAGTTTGTGAAAGGCACTGTGCTGCTTCTTGTGCACCTTTTCTTGTAGAACAGAAAATAAGTGCAGACTTCCCTCTTGAATGTTGCATCAGTATATCTGTAATCAATATTTCTTTATATTTCTAGTACTGATTTTGAAAACTATAATTTACAATGATGTGCAATGCTATTGAGTGATGTGAGGATTTTACTTACCATAAATAAAACTTTGCAACCTCTACAAGTTGAAACAAACAAAAAGAATTAAGTAGTTAGCATTATATAAGGTACAACTATTTGACACAATATGATACAACTCAGGGAGATGCAATTTTGACTTAAAACCTTGCTGCTAATTTTTATTCTAACTATGAAGAAAGAGGATTTTGGATAGTAAAGATGCATACCCTCTCAAAAAAGGAAGTCATTTTTAGCTGGAGCATAACCTAAAGTGGAAGCACATAGCACACAAAGAAAAAGGAAAGAATTAGCAGCACACAAATGGCTGACAAAGTGGAAGCTGAAAGATCATTGGGAAGATGCTAGCAATTTTTGTACCATGTGTATATATGTTCATAAATTTTACCTAGTACCACGAAAAACACAGATTTATATAAAGAAAAATTGTGGTTATTTTGTACAAGATGTATTTTACATAAGTAAAACAAATGTAACTTTGACATAGGAAAACAGTCAGATCATTATTGATAAAAACTGAAACACTTTAATGACTTCGGTAAAAAAAAACACTTTAATGACTTGGTGTTGATCTTTCAAGCAATATATGATAGGATAGCATTTACTGCCAGATTAGCAGAAAATTTTTTTACAGAATAACTAAGAGCAGCTTCTTGATAAGCTAATCTTAAGGGTTGGCAATGTATTGCTTGATTGCATCAGTGTTTGTTACAGACACAAGCACTTGACAGTCAGTTTGATTCGAGTATATAAGAAGTCTCAATCATACCAAAGGCGTGGGTTGTCAACTTCACTGGCCTCATTTCTTCTCCAAATCTGCAAAAGGAGGATACCGCAGATAAGGTATATTTATTGGGAGTACTCCACAAAATCCTCGAATTATATTGTGTTAGTCACCTTTTGATTCCTTCTGGGGGTGCTAGGAGCCACTGTGCTGAAATTTTGTAATATTAATGTGAGAAACATAACTTTCTTTACTAGAGCGTGATATGGCAATGTAAATGGTATGTTAAGAATTTACTGTATATAGTTACAAACCTATGTCATCAATATTAGGGATAGTAGCAGAAACAGCTATGAATCGAACATTAGCCAGAGGAGAATATTTCATGTTGTCATGTCGCGAAAGCATTTTTATCCTACTGACAATTGCTTCTAATGCAGCTCCACGTGTTTCATTGAGAAGGTGAACTTCATCAATAAGGACGAGAGCAATGTCACAGAAGAAACCCAATCCACCACCTTTTTATACCATGTCGACTCATAGAATCAAATTTCTGCATGTATTACAATTCCAGTGAGAAAGCTAGATATTGGTTAGCAGGCTATGATCCTAACTTCTGCAGATGAAAGTAAGTTGTTACATGGACCTCAGGAGTGGTTAGGATTAAATCAGCATCATGTATGGCTTTATTGTTGTAAAAATCACTGTCACCAGTCATCTCCAAGCAATTGATCCCCAATGAGCCCAACTTCATGTTCCAGTCCCGCAGCTTTTCCTGCACCAATGCCTTGGAGGGTGCAATGTAGATCTGCCATAGAAATCCAGTGAACCACACAATAATAATAAAACAACCGAATACTAAACTCACAGTTTTTTCAGGAATAGCATCCAGAATCAGCACATACTGTTTTCAGAGTTCCTTTATTCAAATTGAACCTCCAATCTGGTGAAAGGAACCTTGAGAGGAGCCTCAGAATGCAGAGTTCAAAGAGTACAGTCTTCCCACTTCCCGTAGGTGCCGAGATAACCATGTTCACATCCGAGAAGAAGCACACATGAAAGCACTCGCTCTGCAAGGAATTGAAGTATCTGCAGAGGAACCAAAACATTACTTCACTAAATTCAACCTCTACACCACAGCATCTCAATAATACTTTATATTTCCCATAATTCCAAATTTCATTAACCTAGCATTATAATCTGATGCAATACGGGAGATAACTACTCAATTGGAACCATCTACATGAGGGTGCTGCAGTCACGCAACTGAACAAACACAATAGGGCAGAAAAACGGCATATGAACAGCAAATTTGAATGTGTAGCTTGATAATCAGCGCACGGGTCGCACCTGAACCTGAACATGGAGCGGAACGGCGGGGGCAGGTCGGAGACACAGCGTAGCGCGTACGGATCGGCGAGAGAACCCATCCTCGGTAGAGCGACCTGAACCAAGCGGGTGTCACTTGAGATCGATGCCGCAGAGTCCGTCCGCCTCCTGCAGAATCCGAACGATCGCGGCGATCAATCGACTATACGAGTGATCAGGGGCGGATCCAGTGAAGGGAAATGGGTGTACACAGTACACATGTACGCGCCCAGTATTTTTGCAAAAACTTCGAAGTTAGGAGGCTTGTCAAATAGCTAAATAGCTTCAGGTTAGGGTTTCGGTGCTCAGCTTCGCACAGAATAAGGGACGGGAAGAGGAGGGGTGGAGTACCTGGTGGATGCTCGCCGCCGGTGAAGAGACCAACGAAAGCCTCAGCGCCGGGCTTAGGGCGGCGGCGGCACACCAGTCTTCTGAGAGCGAGAGGGGAGCGAGAGAGACGAGACAGAACAGAACGAGGCGGGAAGAGGGATACAGCGAACGGAACGGGAATGCAAGGTTATAACAGGTTACACGCATCGACGGCGGAAAAAAAAACCACGGGCCTTCTTTGTGGGCCGTGTTTTCACGGTTTCTTTGAAAATTTCTGTTTTCTTTTCTTTCTTCCCTTTTTATTATTTTAATTCTTGCTTATTTCATGGCTATAAATTCATTTGTTGGACACTATCAATGGAATAATGATATTTGTGAGTATATAGTACATTGTAAATAGGAACTTTTCATATTTTAAGGTTGAATATGTTTCTATTGAAGCTAGAAGCCATTTTCACAAGAACATGTGCCAATTTCACAAAACAAAAAAACAACTTTTCTCTTTGTGACAATTTCCTAAGTGAATATTAAATATTGTTGTGCTAAACATGGAACAATAGCTCCGGTGAACCAAGAACATTGCTAGTCCTCAAGGAAAAATGGTATGGACTCAAAAAAATTTGTTTTCCATGCTCCACGAAGAACTAATAAGAAAAACTTGCACTTCAATATCTTTGAAATGAAAAACCCAAGCGGGCAGGGTAAAAAAAATCCAAGTGAATGGTAGCTAGCTAGGAGTCCATCGCGAGAACGCCGAGGAGTGACGACGTCGAACACCTTGCGCGCGGTGAGGAGGAGAATGAGAGGACGTTGACGAGATGACAGGGAGAGATGACATGGAGAGAGAGGATTAGAGGAGTGTTTGGTGGTCTCCTGGAGGGAGAGTGTAGCACGAGAATGTGTTGCGGTGTGGTCTGCTGGAGTTGTGGGTTGGAAAGAAGGAGCCGTTGTGTGGAGAGGAAGAAGATATTCAAATTGTGTTGTGGATTTTGCATGCGAGCGCGAGGACTCGTTGTTTTGCATGGCTTCCCGGTCTCCACTAATCCCGTGTGATGTGTGGCCGTGCCCGGCCGTCGAGAGGGTCGCAGGGAGAACAGAGAGCATGCCGACACTGTCCTCTATGATAATTGAGTCCACGCTGCAAATGGTCGTGCCTAGGCGTGCTCTCAAAAAAAAAAAAAAAAAGGTAAAGAACGAACCAACACCTACAACACAAAATGCGCAGAGCATATATGACACAGATCGATCATTTTTTTTCTGACGAAAAGATCGATCAATCTTAATTACCAATTACTAATTCTGTTTTATAACATAACACACCAGAGGGAACACACTGTCACTTAATTGGATCAAGGCACGAATCTTGGCAAACTGAGAGCTGCCATCATCCAGCACATGGGGCTTTGCGTGCCGCTAGGTACGTGACACATCACACACATGTACGTAGGCACAAGTCGTGTCCGGCTGTACGTGATCAAAGCTAGACGCCGGGACTCTACAGGCCCTCCTGGTGGTCCATGGCGAGGATGGTGCTGAGGTTCATGGGGTGCATGTAGTCCGTGTCGCCGTGCATGATCTGGGAGACGATGATGCGGTTGGCCCTCTCCGTGGGGTGGAACGCGTCCCAGAACGCGAACACGTCCCGGTTGGCGCACACGTTGGACGCCGCCGTGCACAGCCCGATCCCGTTGTACGGGCCCTGCCCGCAGCACGCCACCTGCACGTTCGTGAACCCTGCAAAAGAAACAAATTAAGCAGCACACGAAAGATCGTCTAATTTGGGGTCGGCAACCGTGTCGTCTGATGTATCTCACCGAAGGCCTGTGGGTTGGCGAGGTAGTCGAAGTTGGCGCGGTAGGTGTTGGCGGTGACGAAGACGTCGGCGCCGATGGCGCGGTTGAGGCCGCGCACCATGTCCACCATCTGCGGGTTGAAGAGGCTCACGGCGCGCGTCAGCTCCGCCGCGCACTCGCCGTTCTGGCTGTGCATCGCCAGCTCCGCCGGGACGCACCCCAGCGGCCCCGTCCCCGTCACGATCACGCGCCGCGCGCCCAGCTCGTACAGCCTCTGCAGCATATATATGCACGCGTCGTTGTTGGATTGGTAGCTGCTAGCTAGCTGGTGGTTGCTAGAGATCGAGTACAAGTACACTCTTAATTACCGAGAGGATCTTGCTGTACTCGGAGACGATGAAGCGGACGTAGTCCGGGAGCGCGTACTGGCGCGACCGCACGGACATGGGCACCAGGTAGTAGTTGTTGACGAAGTCGTTGCCGCCCAGCGTGATGAGCACCAGGGCCTGGTTCACCAGCCGCGTCGCCTGCGGCTCGCCGATCAGGGCTCTCAGCTTCCGCTGGTACTCCCGGAAGTTCTGCAGCTGGTCGCCGATCCTGATGATGTTCACCTGCAGTTCGGCAGGACACGTCAGAATTTGGAGCCACTGAGTAGTGTGGTGTGTGACCGGGCATGCAGAAGTGAAAAGATGGTAGTAGCCAGCATCTATCTATCCTCCCGTACAAACTGTATTCCTGTGTCGTTGAGGATCCCGACGCCGGCCGACGCGAAGTTGGCGCCGACGAGCAGCTTCTCCCCTCGGAGCTCGGGGCTCAGGTACGGCAGCGCAGGTTCTGCGCCGAGGTGCTCGCCTGAATAAAGCAGGTGTCAGTGCAGTGGTAAATGTCGCGGGTGATCATTTATCTGAATGATGGATGATCAATGGCGTTCTGTATATATTATTACTGATGATGCCGGGGATGTTGAGGCCGTTGGAGAAGCGTCCCGTGGCGCGGTGCGTGGGGAAGTCGATGCCGTAGGGCGGCGCGTCGGCGCGCGCCGTGGTCAGCAGGTAGTTGTTGTTGCCGTTGTCGACGAGGGAGTCGCCGAAGACGAAGAAGGCCCGCGCCGCCGACGCCGCCGGCGGGGCAGCCGCCGCCAGCAGGCAGAGGAGCAGGGAGACGAGCAGCGGAGGCATACGAGCAGCATCCATGGTCCGAGTAGAGGTGGTGATTGCTGAGCCGTGAGGCGTGTGCAGTGTGTTTTATAGAGGCCGACTAGCCGGCCGGCCTTGATCGCCATCTTGCATGCATTGCACCAATACAAGCTGATGAAGGTCACTACCCACTAGCAGGACAGTGGCCAGCCCTAGCATTGATGCACACATGCGAGGTGGTTGTGTGGTTGTCACTTTTAGTACCCCCGGCAGCCTTGGATCATGTGCCCCAACAGCTAGCCCAAGCAAGGACTGTATCAGCCCTGTGGTTGCAGCACACAGCACAGCACAGGTCGTTTTGTCCACAACCAATCAGAATGGGCTGCACGCCAGAGTGGGCTTCCGAATTTGGACGATGAGTTGTTAATTGCCGATCCTAACACTGTACTACCGTCGAAGATCTGCTTGCTCGTCGTTACTGTGTTGTTTGGCACGTCGTTAGTGTGCTGTGGGCATCGGGGAAGATACATTTTTTCAGGTATTTAAGAAGGATCTATGATGCTAAAAACAATCTAGTACTCGTACAGCTGAACTTATTCATTCAGTGATTATGCATGGGCCCATTTAGTTATTACTCAAATGTACGACTTGTAATGCCGGAAAATAGTGAATTTATGTAAAAAAAAGGTTTATGAAATACTAGGAGAAGAGCAATTGGCAGATACTCCCATGCCCTTATAGTTGCATAATGCTAATACTTCACTATCTACAAGTATTCTTTTCAGTAATCACTGAACCAAATGAACTGATGATAGATGTTCAGCATGAGACCATGAGAGTTTTTCCTCTGTAATTTTTTGAACTTTTGCCAATTCGTCCATCCATCAATCCTGCTGGGAAGGTGGAAACGAAATGGATTCACAGAGAGGCAAAATTAAAGTCACGAGACTGCATCTGTCAGAGACGTTGCTACCATCTCACCGTCTCGTAGCTGAAATCAATGTACTGCTCGTACAAGTAGACCGATTTGGTCGACTATTCAATTTCCGGCAGAACAAGGTGTGATTCAGCCGACACCTAACATCAAGAAGTTACCATTTACAGTACTTGTACCCCGCTTTTTCATTCAATTACGTTGCCAGGGGCCAGCCATGAGCAAAGTACTCCTAACTAACACGCCATGTGAAATCCATAACTCGGTGGGGTAGAATGTTAAAGATGAGTTAACCACCATCACGATTCACGCCACGCCACTCCACCCTCATGACGCTTTGAGAAAACTCACTGTGGTGCCACAGTTGCCTGTACTACTGGATCCGATCGATGCCCTTCACGATTTCAACAGCTGCATGCCGATTCATTCATCCTCTCCTTCCTTACTGAACATTCTCTGAACTGTCTGAATCATGCAATGTTTGTTTTGTATGTACTCCACGGTGTAGTAGTAGTTTTAGTGTTAGTTTGTACTGCTGTAGTTTTCGAAAAGCGATTGTCGGCAGGTGAAATAGAAGCTGGGAAAATTGGAGTGAGAGTAATGAGTAGCGAAGGACGCACGCACCACTGTTGTTCCACGCAAGAACAACGATTTGCATTCATTGGAACAGTACAATACAGTACTGAGTTACTGATCGTCCTGTAGCATTCCTGTACGTATACTCCTACCTTGCAATAAAAACTGCCAAAACTGGGCGAGCACCGGCGCATGACGGATTGTACCACCACCACTTCCCTGTGCGGGCGTACGCGTACCACGAACCTCACGCTGTGGGGGGTGGGGATCCAGTTCTTGTTTTTCACTCACCTTCGGTTGGTTGTGAGACAGATCGAGGACTTTGATCAGATAAGATCTCACCCGGATCGAATGCTGTGCTACAGTATTCACAGGCACTATGACAGTGCAGGAAACTCCGAATGTACTGTATTCTGGCGGTTTTACCTGTGTGCCTGTTCACCCACAGTGACGTTCATTGTGCACTGTATTTCTTCCTCGCATCAGATCACCATTGTTTGTTTCAGATCTGATCTCAGTCATGAACAGCCTTTCCCCGCCTACACGGTGCTGTACTACTGGGTCACGTTACCTCCACTGAGTTCCTCTTCAGGCCTGAAAGTTACAGCCATATCAGCATCGCCGTCCAACAGCGGTCCTGATGCTGGCTTCCGGAAGCCTGAGCAACGAAGCGTCCAAGGCCTCGTAAAGCTTTCCGATCCAAGCAACGAGTTATGCCGGAGTAACTGGCGTCGTCCTGCCATTCATTGCTGCTGACATCTTCGACTGGCGGACGGTGCACCGGAGGAAACGGCGCCGGTACAGAGATCCGCAGCTGGCACGGCATCGGAGGATGATTTGCTGCAAGCTGGTGCGAGCGGGAGGTTACTCGTACAAAAAGTGCCGAAGTGCGAGTGTACTGTGTGTGTGATGTGTCGGTGAGTTAGCGCTTAGCTGAGGCTCAGCGTAGCCGGCGCCAGTCGAAGACCCGGCTGTCAGGTAAAGAGATTTTGCGATCTGAATAATAGATTAGCAGATAAAGTCGGGCAATTTCAGAGTAAGATGGTCATAAGCATATATGCAAATTCGTGGGGTGACTGACATCGTCACATCGACGATGCAGAGTAGTCAGGCTCGGCTTCAGGCGAGTGAAGACTTACCAACTGAACATCTGAATTTTAAACTGAACACCTGAATTCTTTGTTCGACTGAACCTCAGAAACCTTTGTTCGATTCTCAAAAAAAGCAACCTTACTGAGTTCGACTGAATATCCCGTGCTATTCTGAAGAGCTCCTGCATTCCTGTATCCAAATAGTAGGGGAAGATTAAGCCTCAGTACTGTTGGGCCAGGGTATAGCCCAAGTCTGAAACCATGTCAGCATGGTTTGAGCACTTGACCAAGGTTCTCTTCAGAATCAATTAATCATAGCGTGAGGGAGATTTTCATTTTTTTTTTTTCAGGGAGATTTTCATTCTGGTCAGGTTCCTGACGAAAATCAGTCTTCATTTTCATTCTGAGACAACCTAGCCCACTCGCAACCAGCCCAGCCCGGCCCCCTGGTCCGAACAGCTGCGCTCACAGCCCAGCGCTGAGAGCCCACAACAGCCCACAGTTCCCAGCTGCATTGCACAGGAGGCAGCCCACGATATTCTCAAAAAAAAAAAAAAAAAAGGAGGCAGCCCACGTACAATCACACGTACGGAGCTCTCCATGTCCACGGCTATCCGCCGACTCTTCCACTGCAAGCTTCGCCACTCCTGCTCCCGCCGCGGACCTCCCTTTCTTTCTCTTGTTCTGCTCAGATTCGTCTTCCCGGCTCGCAGCGCAGCTCCTCTCCCACCACACACACAAGAGATTAGGGAACTAGGGAAGGCATCATGATCTTCTCCGCTAGCAGATCGACGGATCTTGTTAGCTAGCAGATCGACGGCCGCACCATCGCAGGCAGCACAGTAACAGGCGCTGCGCAGTCCGCCTGCCATCCAGGCAGGCACCCAGCTGTCCTGTCGTTCTTCAAAATGTAAGAAACTTCATCGATTTTTTTTCAATTTCCATCGGTCTAAATGTCTAATCAAACGATGATTCTAATTTTAGTTCTTGTTAGTTTGTCCAGATTTTAGGGTTAGGATTTTTGTGTTCTTTCTGTGAAATTAATAAATATTTTTGTAGGTGCTAGGAAATACATTATATACATGGAAATATTTTATCTAAAAAAGTACCAGACAGTTTGGTAGTGCAAGAGATTTATGTCATCCAGATGGCATTAATTGGGGAGAGGAGACCAAATAGACTTATTTGCTATGTGGAGGAGAAGAACTAAATTAACTTTAAATTATGTTGTGGTTCATTGATTCATGAACACGAAAGGAAAAGGGCTTAGATTTGATCTATAGGAGGTGTTACATCTCTTTTCAAGTTTTCAATGGTACATTATATAAATTATTTGCTTACAATGTACCGTTTTGAGTGAAACAGGGAGGGTTTCCCCTACTGTGCTTTTATTGATTAAAATAAAATAGTCTTACACGGTAGCCTTATGAAACATAAAAGGATATATAAAAATTTAAAAAGGATTACACGTGAGCTTCTAGCCATTGGGAAATAAAAGGATGATAGCTTGCTTTTGCTCTAAGGATAAGGAAAAGCTTGATTCTCTTGAAGCTTTGAATAGAAGGAGTTATGTTTTGAAGATAGTATCATTTCTGACTTCCCAGATTGACCACACCATGGCTATGATAATTTCCATAAAGAAGGACAACTGGATCATTGCTTTTAGATCATCCATCATTAAGAACATATCATTATGATGATGTAGTCAAAAGATATCAGCAGAAGGGCACGAAGTGAATAGATGCTCAAGAGTCTCATCTACTTGATGATTACATAACACACATGTATAATCTTGCATAGCCATGTTTTTTCTTTTCAAGAGATCTCTAGTATTGAGTATGTCCTTGGCCAGAGCCAAAACAAGATCTTCCTTTTAATTTTGTCAATTTGATTTCCAAAGCCAGGAATATACGGGATGAATATGCCTAGTTCCAATGAGTTGTACATATGCTTTCTTTGAGGTGAAAATAGAATTCTTTATAAGCCCAAATATAAGCCCATACATCTTGCTGATCATTATTCTGAGTTCTATCAATGAGGTCAGTGCAGTATTGAAATTCTTGATAAGCCTCCCGAAAGAGGCAAATAGAAAAGCTCTTGAAAAGAAGTTGTAAGACAAATTTGTTGCACTGTCATGTTCTTGTTCTTTGCAAATGAAAATAGATGTGGGCATTGAAGAGAGAGGAAATGATCATTCCAAACATCCAACCAGAAGAATGCAGATGTTCCATTGTTAACTGTTGCTGATGCCATTCCCTTAAAAGTATTTAAGAGAGATAACGAATATATAAATTATTCATTGCTATTCTACTATTAAGTTACATTATTGCTCTATCTAAGTGACATCCCAAGACAAATTCAAGGGTATACCATACATTTATATTTAAACTCTGAATATTTCTACTAGCTTCATAAAATTGGGACATGCTAAATCACAAGTGCCCTTTATTTTCAGGCGATGAACATCATCCACCTGATCTAAATCCAATGATCAGAAGCCATCATCATTCTTAGGACCAAATACCTTCTCTCTTTCTAATAGTTCATCATCTTTACTTTCAGGCACCTGCAGGATTGGAAATGTGCATAGAATTTCAGCCGTTCAGGCTTCCTTCCACCAGTGGTGTTGGTGTAGCAGAAGCCGAAGCTTTTCTCTTCTTGGGATTCAAAATGGGTTCAGCCTACCCGTGTGAAAGTGACGCTGCGGTGATTTGCGCAGAGGGAGACGGAGCTAGTTGTTGGCGCCTTGGGAGTTGGGGCGATGGCGGGCCGACGCCGCCCTCGCCGTGTTGCACGGTGCGAGCCGGGTGGACGCATCGGCGCACTCCCGGATGACCTCCTCGCCCAGGTCCTCACCCGCCTCGGCTGCGTCCGCCGCCGCGCAAGATGGCCTTCTTGCCCGGTGGTGGCCGGGGTGCAGGCGGGCCTCACGGGAGGTCTCCTTCCGCGGGCTCGCACTGGACGCTATCCACGCGGCGCTCGCGGCTCACCCGCCGGCTGGAGGCCATCGACATCCACGTTTCTGGGGATCGGGACGCCGCCGCGGCGGGACGCGGCCGCCATCACCAACTTGCTCCACGCCGCCGCCCGCTGGCCGCCGGTGAAGATCGCCCTCACTCCCGGTGTTCCTACTCGACAAGTATGTCATGGTCGACTGCCCCGTCGATTTGGCCACATCGATCGAGCTATCGGTGAGGGATGTCCCCTTTGCCTGCCGGGCGGTGATGGAGTTCCACTAGAGCGCCTAGAGACGACTGGGCACCTTGTCCCTCTCCGGGCTGCATCATGGACTGTCCGCCACCTTGGTGCACCTTGTGCCCTCTGCCCGCTCTCTTAGCCTCACCGGACGGCGGACAAGGTGGACACGATCCACGGTGCACTCAACGTCGCTCAAGAACTCGCCTTTGAGCACGCGTTCCGGTCGTTCACCATCGACATCGCGTGGCTCCCGTGCTCGGGGCCGACGCTTCGACCGAGCGGTGGCATGGACCACGGCTTGTCGTTGGTGGCACCAATGGTGGAGGAGGTCACTTGGCGGTGCTCGTACTACTCCATGAATGTTGGGATTGGCAAAATGTGGCACGTCGGTTCCCTCAAGGTACGGGCGGTGGAGAAGATGGAGCTCACCAACAACGAAGACGAGGGTAGCCATCATCTCCGTCGTGCCTATGTCCTGTCGCTGGACATACTTGAGGTTCGTCTCAGGCTCTGGTGCTCATTGATTTCCTAGCTAGCTTCGTGGACTTTTAACTGGTTTCTAACTAAATTGTATTGTATGCTACCCGATTGTTTTGTAGACCCCACATCCTTCACAAAGGGATTTTGCAGAAGAATTGGAGAAAATCCCTGTTGTTACCACCTTCTCTGCCCTAGAACTGAAGATCGCAACATGGACCCATGTTCTTGGACCACTACTGTTGAACCTGCTTCAGATCTGCACTGCAGTTCAAAGGCTTGACATTGTTCTTGTGGATACCCGGGTATGTATATACAATACTCTTTTTTATTATACAGATCTCTAGTGATTGTGTGTTTGTTGTGTAATTAATACTACACTATATGGTACATTTTGTTATAGGTGCAAGTGACAGACCCTTGCAACAAATGGTGTCCTTGCCAGGAGAATAATATGAGTTGGAGAAAAACTGCAATCTCCTTGATGGATTTCACAGAAGTGCAGATCAAAGGATTCATAGGCGACGATGAAGAAATAAATTTCCTCAAATTGCTCTTCAGATGTGCACCAATGCTTAAGACGATGACGCTAAAATTGTCTGATGAGGTCACTGATGACTGGTACAACGTATTCCTCGACACCGTCCAGGAGTACCCTTATGTGAACTCCAGCGTTTGCATCGGTTGATAAGCATTTAGCATGCTTCAAGCTACATAAGAATCGTTGTTGTCAGTTGTTAACTTTTTTTTATTATTTAGAGACTAATCGAAACCTAAACCTTTGTGGTTTATCGTTGTTACCAATGTATGTACCTGCAGTGTCATGCTTAGAAACTTAATGCAGCTATGTTAGTGTCTTCTTCCATGTTGCATGGATTTTTATAAGGTGTTGGAAACTGCCATTGCCAGATCCCTACTTTTTTTTTTCTTTTTCTTTTTTGAGACGGCCAGATCCCTACTTGTGTTGTGCGCAAATTGCTGCATTTCTAGTTCCTCGCTCACCAAAACTGAGTGTTGGTGCATTACGCTATTGCTTACAACCACCTGCGTGCTCCTGTGCGGCTCTGCTTTCGCCTCCCTGCTACCAACGGGGAGCCCTCACGTCCTCAACGCAGCCACTGGAGCGGAAATGGAGGCCGCGCGGCGCGGCCTGAGTGCCGGGGAGGTGACGTCCGTGATGGACACCTGCATGGGTCCCGCCAGGTACGCCGACTTCCGCATTGCCCAGGGAGGGCTGCAGGTGCTCCCCGCCGCCGCGGTGCTCGTCGGCGACAACTTGAAGGTCCACCTCAACGCGCTCGTGCCAGCCACCGTCGAGCGCCTCGGCGACGACAAGCAGCCCGTCCGCGAAGCCGCGCGCGCGGCAGCTCCTCGTCAGGTCGGTCGCTTCTCCGCTGTTGCGTTCTCCGAAAGAGACCGTTTGCTTTGCTCGCTGCAGGTTGGCGTTTGGTGGAAAACATAAGTAAGATGTTGGCTGATGATCTGCAATTTTGCGTGCTTTCGTACTGTGAATTGTGGTTGAATGCTTCCGATGGAACGGGCCGTTCTTTTGTTGCCTGGGGTGCTGCTGCTGCTGCTATGCATTTCGAGCTAGAACAGAAGCTGTGTTGGTAGCGTTCCGGACTTCCGGTGACTGTGGAATGTGGATTGAATTTTGCTGCGGCCTCCATTATGTGTCCAAACCGGTTAAGAATTTGAGTTCGGAGGACAATTAGAGCTTTCCCTTGAGCCCAAAATGGTCAATTTTGCTTAATTGAGTGTAAGGTGGAGATTCGGAAAATAGGTACACCTGAATGGTTACTGCATTTTGCATTTCAGTCGTACTTTATTATCCATCTTGTCCTGTAGGGTAAATCTTAGTTCAAGAAATTTATTTTTGGGGCAAGAATCAATTTTAGGCATGCTGAGCTAATGACACGAACAAGTGTTTAGCGCCACCTCCATTTTTATTATAGTTGGATGCAGCTTTTTGATAAGTGAACATCTCAAGTTTCAAACCAACTCTCGCTGTTCATTTTACTTGAGAAACAGAGGTTAAAAACCCTGGTCCTATTTTTTTATAAATGAAGTCAAAACATAGTCTCAGACTAAGGCCACAAGATGTTGTGCATAACTTTTTATTTTAATTAATTTGAACTCTTCTAATAAATGGAGTTCCTCGGTGTTCTGGTTTCACTTTGTTTCCTCTATGGTGCATATCCCTGATATGACATGCTGGTATCGAATTCTCTATTGATTGTTAACATTACATACTAATTCTTACTAAACCCTTCTTGTTAACATGCCTTCTTGTTAACATGATGTGCTTACCCTGTTTGAAACACTCCTCTGTTTATCAGGTGATGTTGATTATCCCTCATTTCTTATGCTCTTAAAACAGTTGTTTCCTCCATTGTCCTCTCAGCTATCTGACCAAAGATCCAGCATAGTTAAACAGGTAATCTTTTCTTGCCTTCTTGCTATTGAAGTATGAGCCCATGTAAGGTAAAAGGTAACAACAAACATGGACGCTCCATAGTGTAAGTCTATTGGAGCCTAGACATTAGTGAAACTTGATGTGTGAGTAAATTGTCCACCATTCCTTGACACACTTGAGTAGATTTTATGGTGCATGATAGCAGTTAGCACAACACTAGAAACATAAACAGGTATTTAATTACAATATCAAAGATTCTTGGAGTGACTGCCTTAGAAAGGGCCAGGGGTGCATTCAAAAAAAAAAGGACCAGGGGTAAAATCGACTTTCACGTGCCTTTCTGTTCCAAACAGACCAAATCCACAGTGGGTGGGTGGAGGCGACAAGTGGATTTCTTTTGAAGTACTGACATCTGGAAATGGAAATGTAAGATTTTGTTCCTACTAACGTCTGTTTAATGTGTGTTCACAGTTCTAGTCGAGGAAAAAAAAGATTTTAGACACACTACTAATGTCTGTTTGATGTGTGTTCAGAGTTCAGACACAATAGGTAGTCATTCAGTAATACACTGATTACATGTTTAGCCCCAAATTTTCACTGATGAACACAATACATCAGACTTAAAGAAAGCCATTTTGAAAATCACATGTTTAAAATCATTCAAAGCACCTTCAGGTTTGTGTGCCCCAGGAAATTGTGCTATTACTGAACCAGCAACATGTGCTTATACTGAAATTTTATAGGCCATTGCACATGCACAGTTAGGCCACAAAGAGGCTATAGTTAGGCCTCAAAAGATTATAGTTAGCTCTGTCCAAAATACTATCTAACTAGCCTATACATATTAGAACTGAAGGTTGTCTTCGGCGCAAGCTGGAGCTGTTATGAGCTGAGTAAAACTGCCAAGGACATTCTAATCTTCGGACTCAGAGTTACATCTCTGTTGCTGCCATCATTCTCCAGCTCAACTTGGGGTTGTACAGCATCATTTTTCTTTTGTCGCTGTCAATAAAAATTCAACTTGCCATGAAAAAACTTTAGCATGCTACCAGCTTGTCCAAATGCTAACTCCCTCGCCTCTTACTCTACAAATAATTTTTGCGATCATGAAAGTGAAGCTAAGGTTAAATGTTTAGCCAACTTGACGGGTAGCCATCTCATGTGCAGCTTTTGCCCTGCCTTTTTCTCACATCAAAGCCTGTACGACCCAAAATTGCCACCTCATCTGGATTTGAAACACCAAACCAACTTGAGGTGTTCCCTTGTCAAGTTCTGCCATTACTCATTGCCGTTTAAATATCTAACCAAATTTTCCTTGTCAAATTCTGTCACAAAGAACAAAATTTACGGCAAACAATTACTAGCACATGATTGCAGATTTGCAATTTTTATCAAGCTAAACATAGATACTAGCTGGACCGGTACAGACTTTAGTAAAAACTAAATGCAAAACAGATTTAGAGTAACTGGACTACTACAAATTTTGGTACCCAAGCTTCATAACACAATACTAGCTTTATCACCGTTCAAAAAGTGTTATAGCAGAGAGAGTAAACTACACTTGCATCCTTGAAACTAATCAAAATCTTGCCAATATAATCACAACGTTATAGCAGCATTGGTTCCATGCATCACAATCTGACAGGAAGCTAAGAAGAGGGTTTGTTCTGAGCCTGACGAGAGGCGGACAGACGGTGAAGGAGCTCACGAGTGTGGTGCCCATTGACGATGTCCTGCAGCTGCAGGGGTCCTGGAAGGCGGCTCTACGGGGACGCTGGTTTTGCACGGTGTCTCCGGGACAGCGCTGCCGGACGGTGTCTTGCCGTCGGATCGGTGCTGTGGGCTACCGGCGTGGCCCAGCTGGGCTCTTTCAGTCGGAGGTGATCAGCTCGACTCTTCCAAACAGTTGGCGGCGGGAGACGAGGCGCGGCGCGCGCGCAGCTGGGCAGGGCAGCCTCCCGCCTATTTCCATCAGATGCCAGAGGCCATCAGATTCGATTTGGACGATAGACAGAGGCTCCGAACCCGATTCTGAATCCCCGAAGCCAAGCCCCTTCCCATAAATATCGGCTGTACACATCTCTCTCCTGAATTACTACACCCGCCTCTGCGCTCTGCCCCTCTCGAATCGAAGAAGCAAATCCCTTCCATGTCGGCGGCGGCGCAGTCCCTTCCCCACCCACCAACATCCCAACCATGTCAGCGTCGGCGGCGGAGCAGATCTCAACCCCACCCACCTACAGGTTCCGCCCAAAGAAGCGCGAGCTCGTCGAGTTCTACCTCCTCCCGCGCGCCCGTGGCCATGATCCATTCGGGCGTCCTCATCGAGGACGACGCGGCGGGGAAGCACGCTGCCCTGGGATCTCTTTTATCGCCACGGCATGGAGAGCGAGGACGAGGCCTACTTCATCGTGCGCGCCGGCGAAGCCAAGAAACCCGGCGCCCGCCAGGACCGCGCCTGCGATGACGGCGCCGGGACGTGGAAGATGCAGAGCAGCGCCGAGAAGTCCCTGCGCGTTCGTGGCGAGAGGATCAGGGTCCACGTCAGCAACCTCAACCTGCACATCGGGAAGGCAAGAACTACAGCGGCAGCGTGGGGTGGGTGATGCACGAGTACAGCATTGCCGCGCCGCTCTGCCCGTCGCTTGTCAAGATCTGCCACATCGCCTTCAGCGGCCACGGACGGATGCGCAAGCGCGTGCCTGATGGCCAACAAGTCCGCCAGAGCAGTGTTCATGCGCGCGTCGGCGCCACCGCGGCCACCGGTTCATCGGCGCTTCCTTGTTCTGGGTCAATGCTCGATCACGGCGCCTTGGGCGTGGCGTATGCTTCTGGAGACAAAGAAGAACCATCACATCTCGTTCTGATCGACGACGACAACTTCCGGCAGAACTCTCTTGTTGGCAGCAACGACTTTCAGGGCTTCCCGTCCACAGCGTCAGAGCAGTGCACGCAGTCGGTGGCGCAGGTGCCAAATACAGAGCAGCAAGACATGGTGGTACCGCAGTTGATGGTCCAACAATCTACCATGCTGGTGGAGGAGCAGCTGTCTGCAGAAGATTTGGAGTTCTGGAGCTCGATAGGGGTTGATGTGCAAAGCAAGAACAGTTTTGATCAGGAGAGGGTTGTACTTTGTAGCGTACCACTAATTTTTTGTAGCTAGGATAGGACGATATGATGTAAACAACTTGCACTCTGCAAGGACTTCAAAAGTTTATTATAATACATCTACATTCGTTCATTGAATTGTGTTCCCCCCTTACATTACATATTTCCCTTTTTTGGGCGCTTTTCTGATAGTTTGCTTGACGTTGAACAAAGGAAAAAGATGAATACAGTGCAAGAATCAGCATTACTTAATGGTCCAACCGTCCAATTGGTCGAACTACCTCGGATGTCTCTATTGATCACGCTAAGCAATGTTTTGACTTTTTAATGCACCTCTGAAGCTGAAGTTCTTATGCAGAGTAGGGAACTAAACAACAATACCTGCTCAGTTGTAGAGACTGTGCATTCATGGGTAGATTTTCCTGAAAAATCAGGTGCCGCCATGGATGATGAAAATTTTACTGGAACTCCTCGCTTGGATTTGGGCCATATTCCATCTGATGGACATAGTTCTGCACTAGCAATTTCTAGGGAGCACACTCAAGGGGTAGATCAGTTTGTTGATTCTAGCTATGTGAATCCCACTCGTCAGTAATGAGCCTAGCATACCACAACTTCTTCATCAGTTACTTCTGCATTATGCCCATTTTCCTTTTCAGCCTTGTTGATACTGCCTGTTTTGCTGCATATGTATTTCTTTTATATTTTTATATGCTCAGTACAGAACGATTATTATTTTTTAGATTGGCAATGATAGTGACATTTCAATCCTAGAAAAGCAGGAGGCGTTACTGCAGTTGGTTAAAGCTTCCTCCAATAAAGATAACTTTATATGGACTAAGGTTTGCTGCCATACCTTTTCAATTTCTTTGGAAGAACAAGCCCAGTGTTATTGCTTTCTTTTATCTGCTGGGTTTTTTTTTGTGATTTTCTCTTGAAAATTGTACTAAACTTTACTCAGTATCATACCTTTTTGCATCTGGTGCTACAATCCTTTTGTGGCTTGTAAGAGAATAAATGAGCGTTCCTTAGTCTGTTCAGGTTGGGTGAAGGGAAAAACAATAGACGCATGTTTCATGCATATTGCATCATATTTCTTTTTGTCTTGTTGATGAGTTGCATTTATTTTCACTTTTTTGTTTAACATATGAAATCATCCGTGTAGCGAGACCGATGGCAATGAGGATGGCATCTTTGCCACTATGCTTGACTTCGCCTTCGCCTTTACATATCGTTTTCATTGAATAGAAATGACCTTACTTGGATGTTCGTACCTCCTCGAGTTAGTCATCGTCGAAAGACCTTCTCCAATCAACCTTCGTCGAGAGACCCGACATGAGACCTTCGCTAGGGACCCTTCATCATAGAGACTACGGCCAAGGGACCTCGACATGGAGCCTTCCGGTCGGGGTTTTGTGTGGAGCCTTCAGCGGCCTTTCACGTGAAGCGGCTCCTTGGCGGGCGTGAGTTTGAGAAGCCACTGTACATGCCGCCAAGTTTGATTAGCTTGACATGACACATGGTGGGCCGATTGTCTTCATAAACTTTCTTTTGATACGTGCTCTTGTTAGGCTCGTTAAATCTTAAGGTCATGAGATCGCGAGATGGGGCGCACAATAAATAACCTTGCCAAATCATTGGTGAATTTTCGATGCGATATGAGATCAATAATATTGAGGAGTCGGAAGTGGACAAAAGGCGGTTATATTCTCACCTTTTTTTGTTTGTTGTGTTTTGCGAGAAATTTAGAATTTTTGATGAAAGATAAAATAATATTTTGGACATAATATAATTTGCACACACATATATATATATATCTCTGTATTTATTAAGGTGGTATGACGAGGTGTGACGAGTCATCTTTTAAATCTACTAGGTGACATGGCATCTAAATGAGTACGAAGTTCTTCCGTGCTACAGTGTGAAGGAAGTAGGGGAAAAAAAAAACACAAAAAAAAAACTAAGAAAGCCCAAGCCTAAGACCACCGAGCAGCCCACGTAACTTAACCTTCCCTGACCCTTCTATAAGGTGCCGCCTCTTCGCTGGTGGGCCGCCGCCGCCGAAGCCGAAGCCGAAGCCGAAGCCGGTGCTGCTGCTTCTATCAGGTGCCGCCTCTTTCTCTCTCTCTGCCCCCTCCGTTGACATCTGCAGCCGGCACCTCTCCTCCGGTCCTCCCTGCCGCTTCCCCTCCCCTTCTCCCATGCGGCCCCTTGCAGATCGGAGCTGCCATGGCCATGGGATCCGATGGTGCGGAGATGGGAGTTTGGCCTTCCCAAACCCTGCTGTTCCTCCTCTGCTCTTCCTCTTTCTTCCCCCTCGCCTCTTTTTGCTTTTCTGGATTTTGGTCGTGGCGATGGGGACGCCCAGGATTTGGACGCCTAGGCGACTTGAAAACCTAACTCCATATATCAAACATATACTCATTTTTTTTTTTCTCTCAAAATAATTGGGTATTCCCAGGAATACCACCCATGCATCCAGCTGGATCCGCCCATGGATGCAATGATTACCTGATAGCAGATGGAAGGCAAAGGAAAAGGGTTCGATTTGCAAATGAAGCTGGTAGTCATTGCATAGGAGGGAAACAAGTTGCGAACATACGTGAAGATGCAAAAACAAACCTCAAGGTGCACCACCCCTAGTGTTAGCATAACTAGTCTCTTTTCTCCAATGCTGCATGCAAATACCCCTCCCTTTTGGAATTTCGTATTAGACCAATGTCGTTTTAATTAGCAATCTGTTTCTTCATCTTCACTTCTTGACATTTCGGTACTTCCAGGAGTATTACTGTAATAACATAAATTCTACATTGTTATTATATAAGAATATATGATCTACATAGTCAACATTTTCAGTTGTAAATTGTAATAATCAGAAGCATTTTTCTGCCTGTAGTTATTAGATGCTTGAGCATTTTAACATTTTCATTTTATATGCTAACCCATCATTTTTTCTATGCAGTTTGTGATGCGAAAACTGCAGAATATAAATTCTTTAAGAAATTATGTGAACAGTCAGGCCATAGCTCTCGTTCATACAAACATTCTCATCAAAGCTTTGAATCAAAGGTTTCCAAGCAAAAACAAGGTATGGGATTGGGTTTATATACTCTTTCATTGCTGTTCTGCTCTGTTAATCCTTCTCGCTGTAAACATTATAATGACCTGCAGTGGGTGAGTAGAATGAACTTCTGTGTTACTGCTGTGTCTTGTAGGATCGTGCAATGTGACTGCCCCGAAAAAGTTCTATGTCCATGAGAATACTGTGTACTGTGATGACCCCCCTGCTACACCAGCTAAGAATGAGGAAATTTCTGGCGAGAAAATTAGCGTGCAATCCTCCCATTCTGGTCTGATATCTTTATCAGGCCCCTCTGTTTATGAATAAATGAATAATGCATATCTAGACTCTTATAACTGTGCATCCTCTTCTATGCAGAATATGCCGATAAAGATACACCTCAAGTCAGCCCAAATGATCGCCTGCTGGGTATTCATGTTCTCACACCTATAGCTCAGACATCATTTGATGTTACAGGGATTTCAGGAAATGTTGGTGAGCATGTGCTAATCTCTCAGATCTCAGCATACATGCATAATTTAGTTGTTGCTGCTGAAGTTTTACCATATCAGTATTTACATTTCTGGAAACTTTTCAGCAATATCGCTTGCATGAAAAAAGTTCGAGACAAGACAATCATAAAGATCACCCTGATTCTTTATTTAGAAGTTTATAGGAGAGAATACAAATATATATCTTCATGAATGAGAATAATTAAACTAACCCCACAATCATGGGCTGTTTTTTTTGACCTCATGCACGAAGTCTCTCGTCATCAGACATGAAGATTCCTTATGTATTGATTCAGGAACATTCCTTAATTTTCAATTGGTACTAACTTTTGACTGCTTATGTTTTGTTGCATATATCGGAATATGTATGTGCATTATTATTCTGTACAAACTAACATTTCTTGCACTAAGCTGGGATGTTAACCACATGACAATTACACTTATGTTTATAGACAGAGAGCCTGTCAGTGGACAGATCTTTTCAGAAAAGAGAAGCAATTTATTGAAGATAGCAGCAAAAACAATGTCAATGGGAAGTGCCGAGTTGTTTCAAAGAAGGTTGTGGTTCTATATTGCAGAAATCCATTGGCTTAATTTTTTTTTTTCTTATACAGTTGCATAATTATAGCAAATTTCTCAGGTCAGAATTTGTGCGTGACATCCTGCAGAGACTAGGCGCCGACAACATCATGAGAAAGGTATGCTTTGTGCTTTGTAATTCAACACTTGGTGCAACATACTGCTACATTTATTATTATAGTTACACCATGGATTATTATTATTAATGTAATGCTGCAGCAAGAAGAGTCCATGAGGCACAGGAAAATGGACTGCAGACAAGCTCTTGCTATTCCCAAAGGCCATTTTGATAACTTGCTAGATTACACAAGAAGTGACTTTAATTCATTAGCTAAGCTGAGAAGAACGGTAAAATGTCATCCTCTTATGCAAGCGATGAAGAATGTGAGTTCATGGCTTTACCATGGGGATACAATCAGGACCCTGTTGATCGGAAAAAGCGACTTATCTCATGGGGGTAGTGAAGCACGTGAGTGCATGGCATTGCCATGGGTGTGTGTTAATGATACTCTGAGTTCTGATCAGAAGGGAGACATTGATCACAACCAGGTTTCAAACTCATTGCTAGAGGATGTCAATCCATACGTCCATGGAAGATGCGCTTCTGCTAATGAATTGAGTTTGAATGTTCAAACTGATTCATATGATCAACATAGATGGGACCCTATATTGTCAGTAACACTCTCCAAGTCATTTTGTGACAGATTGTACTTCCCCCGTCAGAATGAGAAGCAGCATGCAGTACCGTTTGGAATTTCATATACTTCTGGGCAACCTGACCTATGCAGCTCCATAGAACAATATACTTCTAGTTCATTTTGGATTGTGTGATAATTCTGATGCTGGGTTTTCAACCAGCCTTGCTCAGTTAGTTGTGGAACCAACTATTTCAAGCATTTTGGACAGTGGGAGTGACATTCTGGATCACAATGATTTCAGATGTATCTCCAACTTCCATGTCAGTCAAAGCAATAACATGTTCAGTTCAAACTCAAGTTGTCTGAATTCAACGCCAACTCCAGAGCACTCGTACAAGGTTGGCGTAAAGAGCCTGCTTGATTCTTCATTTGGTCTATCTTGTTTGGCTGGACTGGAGCAGTACTCCACAGAGGTAGAACTGCCTGATAATTCTGATAGGCTTCTTCAGGTGTTGGATCAGTTACCTGTGAAATTCATCTCTGCAAGTTTTACAAACGGCGATTCAGAATTTGGGACCATCAGTCTTCATATGCAGAGCCTGCTTGTAAGCAAGATTGGGGTAGCTTACATGATTCTTCTACAGAATTGTGGTCATCAGGGCTTCAACTCCAATCTCATGTTGATTCGGGATCTGTGCTTGGATTCATACCAAATGCAAGTGCTTACAGTAATTTGGTGGAACGTCATCACAGCCTCATGCTAGCCCAAGGAAACCTTTTACAATGACATTATTGGTACTACTGATCTGCCATTCTTTGGTTCTTGCTCAGCTTTGGATAACATCACGGAAGCTCCTATGTTATCTTCTGATGGCATAACGTTGTAGTTGTGTTGGTCCACTCCGAAATTTCCATCCAGATGAACCTTTTCAATTTTATAGTATTATTAGTGGAGAATCAGTTTTTGCTGTATGAAATTCTAAATTTGAAGTTGCACGTATAGGTTAATGTATTAGCTCTAATTTAAGTTGGGAACAATGACCATAAAGATGTCATATTTGCAATCACTACTAGACGAAGGACACTAGCATTAAGAGATACCGTGAGGTCCAAAATTATGACTTGAATTTTGGTACTTATAATTGCTATAAAGATAGCAGGTCTATGCGACACCTCTTGTGCACGTTTGGTAAAATTTTGGCGATCCAGCTTGCCTTGTCTCGCTTGGCAAGGTCAGCCTTGCGGGGCCGAGAGTGTTTTTGGCCTTCTCTTCTTGTCGAAAGGAATTAAAGAGTTATATTTGGTGTGGAGAAAACGCGACCACAGGCTATCCACATCATTCGGATTATTTTGGATCGTTCGATTCTCAATCCAACGGTGGAGCTGCCCTCCTGCCTCATATATATATATCATCATTTGGAACCCTAGACCTAGTCACGCCTCGCCTCTGCCTCTCCCGGCCATAGCCGCCTCCTCCCTCTCCCTCCTCTCTCCCTGGCGTGGCGGGGCGTGGGCGGCCAGCCCAGTGCGGCGGCCCAGCCGGCGCGGCGGCGGAGCGGCATGGGGCGTGGCCGGCCCAATAGCGGCAGCGCGAGTGCGCGGCGGCTTGGCAGCGGCGGCGTATGGCGCTGGCTACCCGGTAGCGGCGGCGAGGAAGCGGCGCGCGAACGCAGCGCGGCGAGCGGCGGCGCGCAGGATCGGTGGCAACCGCGGCGGCGGCGTGGCGACAGCGTCCCCACTTTCGACCTCACCGGTCGCGTTCTTGGTTACGTCAAAAATCTCCTTGTCTCCATCCTCCGGCATCTCGACCTCCTTGCCGTGGCGGGTATCCACGATGGTGGCGATCTTGTCGGCGGATCGGGGTGGCGGCGGCGGCGCGCGTTCATCGCCCCCTGGCGTTCGGATCCGCCTCGTCCTCGCCTAAATCTTTCGTGAAGTCCGTCTCCGCCCCACGACGTTGTTATCTTCTCCAAGTCATCTTGCCCGTCTGACCCCCTCTCGTCCTTAATCCTTAGATACTACCTCTTCTTTTTCCTTGCGGAGATCAGATTCTAAATTTGGATTAAGGGTACGATTCTTTGTGATATCGCTCCAATCTAACTTCGTAGCTATAGAAAATCTGGTATACATAGCTTTTAGTTGCCAGCGATTTCATCCTATCACAGTTTCACTAGCTCTAATTATGCGTTCTTGTGGTTTTTTTAAGCGCATAGGATCTATTACTCTGTAAGGCTGATTCTTTGGGAAAAAATCACGCAAGTCCGACCCAAATTTTCGGTTTTACGTAGCACGTAATTACATAACTTGAATCCTATACCAAATTAGGAAAAGTCCGGCCACAGTCTATTCTAGCAACCATGTGTGTTATTGCACTTTATGTGGTGACTGGATTGTTTATGCGCTTTCCATTTCTAGGCTTGAGTGATTGTGTGATTTAAACGGGATTTACTTCTTGTTACATTTTAGCATTTTCTTTACTCACGATGTCACCGTGTAAGTGTAAGAGAAATGTACTTGCGAAATTGCAACAATTCTCTTGAGCTTTTTGAGCCTCTGTTAGGTTTACATTCTAGATTTGTGAACTTAGCGGTGACTCTTGTGTCCACCTGTTTAGCTCACTAGATCTCTTGCGATGCAGTTCAAGAAGCTAAACCTAAATATATTTATCAAGTTTAACATTTAACACCTCTTTGGGAGTACATAACATTAAGAAAATGCGATAAAGTGATAAGTGATATAAAGTCGGATACTTTCGGTCGGATGACTGGCGGCAAATGTACAGTGATAATGTTGGATTATAGAAGCATGAGCTTTTTAGTTACGCACTTGTGATTGAGAGACCGTCCAAAAGGTATAATGTAGTCCTACGATTGTCTTTAATATTAGCTCGTTTTTGTTGTATGCACTAATTTCTATTGATGTATCATTGCTACACCTTTGAAATGGAAAATTTAGTTCTACATTGTGATTCGAGACCGTCAAAAGAAGATTTGTTAATCTAAAATGAAATGAAATATGGATACTTTCTAGCTTATTCTAAATATCAATCTGGTGAAAAAAGGTAAGCTTTGTGTCTATAGGCATTATAGCTATCATTGAAATGTATTACGGTTTTATAAATGAAGTTGGTGGGATAGCTTATATCTTAGACTAGGATTGGGGTCCCCACGGTGTAGTGTGGTATTCTTCGGTTGGAAAGAATGTCATGAACTAATCCAAGCAAGAAGAATTTTACGCTTTTCATGGTGATGCTTCGAATGACATGTCAGCTTAGATGACCACATCAAGGGCGAGAAAATATCCTCCTTCCCATATAGAGAATTTTTGTTTACCATCTAATCCCCATTGATCTGTCACAAGCTTTTAACTCATACAAAAAAACATATGCACCCTGTCAATTTATTTCAAGTAAGTTATTTTTACCCTACTGACTTGGAAATGGCCACGTATTTTCATTGTTAAATTCGGTATGTTTTTTTTTTTAAACGTATATCGTATTTCGGATAAGGAAACCAAAGTACAAATCTGATTACGCATAAAAGATACTGTACCATGATACATCTGAGGCAACAACATTTATAGAACCCAGGAGCAGATGAAACTCATATGAAGAGCATACCAAGCGGTTGTTGAAAAATGAAAAATAATGAGTGTTAATTTGCATATTTCCAGCGGTGTCCAATGACAAGTTGTATGCACCGATTTTTGAGCGAGTAGGGGCGGGTAAACACTTGATCATTTTGCAATACATTCTCTGTTTCTCAATAAGCAATACATTCTCTGTTAATTTGCATAATAATAGTGTATCTTTGTAGGGCTTTGATATCTTTCTTATATCTTGGTTATGGTTTACCATGTCTTTTGTTTTGCCTAATTCATTTGCCTCAATAAGCAAAATAATGTCCGAAAAGGTGCGTGAGATTTAGAGTAATTTTAGGATTGGTTGATAGATGCCGTTGTATTTCAAAGCATTATTTTGTGTTACGATAATGATGCTTAGTGTGTTGCCGTGTGCATGCTGTTCCTCAGATTCAGCAATAATGTCTAAAAAGCATGCTCACTGAGCCATCGACTCTTTGCTACACCGGCTAGCACTCTATCTTCACCGGACCTTTCGGATGTATGTCTCTTATTCCTTTGCTCATGTCCCTTGTTTCCTACAATTGTTCAAGAGTTTGCATGTATGATGCTCATGTCCCTTCTTTCTGCGGACTCCACCGCCCAAGCTTGATGGCCTTGAGACACCGGTATTGTCAAAGAAGCACAAGAGAGGGTAATAGATTACCTCTAACTCTTAACACATTTAGACTGTATCTTTTCATCCATGCCTAAGCGCTACTAATGCACAGTGACCCGTCCAAAAGCAACAATCACATTTCCTGCGCGCAAGCTCGTTCTAGATCATGATGATGTGATTACAGATGCCGGTGTAGAGATCACAAGTATGATCTAGGGTATGAATTAACTATGCTAAATATAGGTATGATAGTTATACATACAATCTAGCTTGGTGCCGGCCGATGCTTGGGTGCGTCCACGAGACTATTCAGTCAAAG
This sequence comes from Hyparrhenia diplandra, assembly GCA_015847255.1. Lineage (NCBI taxonomy): Eukaryota > Viridiplantae > Streptophyta > Magnoliopsida > Poales > Poaceae > Hyparrhenia > Hyparrhenia diplandra. The sequence continues at coordinate 46,482 of JADLZK010001217.1, forward strand.
CAAAGAAACTGCTCTTTATGCTATTTATATGCCAATGGGTTTGTTGAGACTCTGTATGCTAGGATTTTGGTATTACGTATTCTCGGATTATGCTACTCTATATGCTCGAGAATGTGCTCCTCTATATGCTCAAGTTACGATGCTCAGTATGCCTGAATGTTTTGATTCTTTCTTACCATTGTACGCGTGCTATCTTTAGATATTGCTCGCGATCTTTGCGAAAAGTTAAAACATGTTTCGCACAATGAATCACTATGTTATTTTGCTAACGGTGATGCTTGGCGACCATGTGTGATCTTGATGTAGCATATATTCGGACATGTTTCGAGAGAATGAATCGTTTAGTAGTATTTGTGGTTTGAACAATGGCCGCGTGTACTTACGAATGTTGACATTTGGTATCTATAATCTGCCATAAGCTTTCCAAATATTTGGTGGCCCAATTCTCGTGGCGCATGGTATCTAATATCTATGTGATTCTCTTTCCAAATGTACGATTGTGTTGACACGAACATCTACCTAGCCTCCCTGTAATATTTAGATCATGTTTTTACGTAATATGTAGTTCATGTTTAGACATCACGGTATCTATGTTGCATCCGTATTGTAATATTTGCTTCATGTCCGAACATTTGGTATTATAATATTTAGCTCTCATATCGACATCTAATATCTATGTGCATTCTCTTTACAAATCTTTGTTGTGGCCATTGCTCTATACATGGCATGGCGCAGCAAATCACTAGTCCGATAATAAAGTGTGAAAGATGAAGTAGCAAGCAAGATAACCAAACATGGATTTTCTTATCCAGTCTGACAAAGCAAACCACGGAAACGATTCCAAGCATGTTAAGGAAATAAATTGGTTTTCATAAAATAATATATAATAAATAGAAAATTAAATAATGGATAGTCCCTTCTGAAAAGACATATAGTAATACATTGAGTAAAATACACCATGCGTCCTCAAACTATTCGCCTCCTCCCGTTTACATCCTTCAACTTTCAAACTAACTACCTAAGTCCTTAAACTATTCACCTCCTCCCATCTACATCCTCAAACTTTCAAACCAACTACCTAGATCCTCAAACAATTTACCCCTCTCATCGTCCTCAAACTTTCAAACCGATTATCTAGGTCCCTTATCGACGCATGTTGGCTGGCCACGTGGCCGCCTACGATTGGTCATGCATGCTCTTGTTTAGGGTGAATGACCAACGAGGAGGCGACACGTGGCACAACACCATGCACATGGGCCGATGAGGGACCTAGATAGTTGTTTAAAAGTTTGAGGGCGTAAATGAAGGAGCCAATAGTTTGAGGACCTAATTAGTTGATTTAAAAGTTTAAGGGCGTAGATGAGAGGAAGCGAATAATTTGAGGACCTAAGTGCATTTTACTCTTATTTGTAATCAATTCTTGTCTTGTTTGTTTGATTATGCCTGACTTTTTTATCCAAACTGCAAACATGTAACTTTACAAGAACAACTTAAAGATAATCGAAATAACTTTAAATCAACTTTTGTCAGGTTCTAGAAACAAATAAAATAAATAGAAGAGGTAAATTCAAGGAAGAGTTTCTTTTTTTTTCACGTGAGGGTCGTGAAGTGCTTTTCTTCTCATCTTATTTTCATATGAATTATGAAATGGTGAGCTAAAATAATAATAAAAAAGGACAGGAGAATATTGTTTGCTCAAAAGAGAACGAAAACCCAACCTATTGGAAAATAAATAATTTAAAATAGAAATATTTTTTTTCCAAATTATATTCTTTATCTACCTTTTATTTATTCTAAAAGTCCCCGAAAATCCATTTTTATTTTCAACGCGGCTTGATGGACTAAAATGGTGGATAGAGTGGCTAAAGGAGTGACTTCTTCCGTTTCAATTTTCCGTTGAACTGACATTTTTTTTTTTTGGAAGAATACTTCCTTTTAAGTTTCTCTTTGTTTTTGACATTAGCTACTTGCTTTGCTGTTATATCGATACCGTAATTAGCTAAGTTTTTAAAAGTACATCGAGAACCTCCACGATGGAGGTAAATCTCGAGCTTTGTTCGTGTAAAGGGAGTAGCTTCCGTAGCTTTTGACTGAAGATTACCCTAAACACGTGAGACTGACTCTGTTGTAAGAAATGGGGCGCTCGACAACAGTACTATCTCCACAGTAAAAGCTACATATTCTCTGCACAGTTGAACGCTTTGCTCCTTGGCAGTTTGTAGCGACCAAAACCACTTTTTACTAGTAGACCCAAAGGGCCAAAGGCGTGCTCCTCAATTCCTCATCCAGCTGAGCTCTGGTATGGCAGAGATATTCCAAACTCCACGCCAGCGCTGGTGACTGACATTATTGAGCTGAGCTGGTGATCATCTGCATACTACGAGATACTACCATCATACCAAGTGAAAAGCGCAAGTCGTAGAATATGATTGACAAATTATGTCATTCGGGACGGAACCATGATGCTTTCTTGTCGAGAAACATGGACGCATGGGAGAAACATGTAATAAAACCAACAGGTAGCTTGTATTCTATTCTCCCAAGAAGATACTACCACGCCCTCGCGTATCACTTGAAATTCCGTGCTAGGGATTTTTATTCTTGGTGGCGGACCAGCCGAGCTTCAAGAACCCTAAACAAAACATTCTCAACAACTTCCATGCTCTTGAACTCCGTGATGATTCCACCAGATTCTCTGCTTGTAGTACTAGCATGTAGTACGAACGTGCTGCTCTCTCTTGGGATCCAGCTGAAGACTAGTACTCTGAGGTTCATAACCATCAATCATCGCCCCTTGTATAGCTGCAACGCATCTTCTTTCTGCAACCACGTCGAAACGTTAGGAAAAGGACGAGTATGCTCCTGTCCAGTGGGGTTCGCTCGCAAGACAGAACAAAACGTACTCGTGGATCGGAGACCAGTAGACGGCCAGACGCATGCATACACTAGACTCATGCATCACACTGACGGTCACGGCTGCATCTCACGCGAGCAAAGGAAAGGACAACGGCTACTACGCGGCCAAAAATGGCGATTTGACCGCTCGTCATTTAATCCCAAAAAGACGCCGAATCATGCCGGAAAGCTTCTGCCGATGCTGTTGCCGCTCAGCGAGCAGCACAGGGGCGCTTACGATGGAATAGCGCATCAGCATGTGACTGGCCTGACTGGTCGGGCCGGCAAAGCGGCGTGCACCGGGGCCGGCGGGGAGCAGCAGCACGTACGTCGTCCCGTCCGTCCTCGGCGCCCCGGGCGCGTCGCGTTGCGCGCGCGTAACTGTGGCACTCGCGTGCAGCGCTGCCGCCTGCCGGTGCCGGACCTGGGCAACGGGTGGGTGGTGCAGGGTGCTCGACTGCTCATGGAATTGGATCGATGTGCGCGCCTGCGCGCCTGGGTGACTGGTCAGGGTGGGCGGCGGGCCGATGGGTCGCAGGCGTTGCTGTGCCTGTGCGCTACTGCACTTTGCTTGCTTGTGTGCCTGTCGAATTGCCGAGCGATCGTGGTGTGGGGGTGCCCGTGGCCGTGGCCCCGAGCCGTGGTTGTTGCCTGCCGCGCGCCCAGTTGCGGCACCGTCGTGACTGATCACTGCGCGGCGGTGCTGCTGGTGTGCTGGGACGGCTGGCGGGACCGCCCGCGGCCGGCGCGTCGGGGTGCGCACGGAACAGTGGCGTCGCTCGGGCAGAAGTGCCAGCGAACGGGTGGATGGATCCGGTCGGTGGAGCGAGGCGAGGCGAGCTGGGCAGATGGAGGTGGGGGTACCACCTGACCTACGGCTACGGTCGGATCCACTCCACCGCCGTGCAGTTCGTGCTGCTGCTCAGCGAGTGAACCAGTTCGTCTCATCTTTGATCTTTCTTTCGTCCTTCCACACAAGATGAGTAAATCCTGGTTTTGTGAGGTGGGAATTTGCTTCAAGGTCTCTCCAGTCAGGTGGATTTCCCAGCTTGTGTTCCGCAATAATATAGCGACACAGTTTGTTTTTACAGCCCGGTAAAATGTACAAAATGCGAACCCAATGCCGTTGCATCCCATCACTTTTTGCAGATTGGATGCTTGCTGCGGGCCCGCATGTCCAGGTTACAAGGCGATCCCACAACAAGCGCTCCAATCGTACTCGTACCACGCCCAAATTAAGACGCTATTCATTATTCTGCAGTTAGTTAAACAAGAACCAATGATGCAATCTGAATTTGAAGCCGTGGAATATTCATTCCCTACTCCATGCTCGTAGCAGCTAGGGGTTCTGAACGTATCTGGTACCGTTAGAAATTCAGTATTTGCAATTTTGTGCTTTTCAAAATCAATCAAATCCACGTCCAAAACTTTAGTAAAGGTAAGCGCTAGAAGCCTAGAACTCCACCCCGGACCAGAGTACATAGTACTGGGTGGGGGTGGCCAAGGACCAGGCATTCCTTAATGGAGAATAATAATATGCCTATATTCATGATTTGGTCCATGATTATTAATGACTAATAACTCCTTCTAGATAAAAAGTACTAGATAATGCATGACAAATAATACTATTCCTATGTTTGATACATAGGGATAAAGTTTAGATAGTTAAAGTTTAGTAAATGGTGTCAAACAAGACCTTAGAAGAGGAAAGGGCCCCATTGCTTAGCTCATGACTAATAGGCTTTTCTTTGACCGGCAACTCCCCAGTCGGTCTTGGTAGGTCGTCACTCGTCACCACCGGTCCCGTTGTGCCTTCGCGCGCGCGCACGCATGCAGCCCCACGACACGACTCGTCGCGGGCAACGGCAAAAGCAAACGAAACGCACGCACCCGCGGCCGCGGAGGAAACGAAAGAAAACAAGCCAAACCAAACGGCTCGCTCGCAAAGGACGCTCGCTACCTAACTGTGCTCCAGCACTCTCCCACTCCTTCGGTCCCTCCCACTTAAGCCCGCCGCCGCCGCCGCCGCCGCCCCCTCTCCCGGCCGCCACTGGGCTGCGACTGCGAATGCTCGGCGTCCGCGTCTCGTCAGGTTAGCATCCGGCTCTTATCACTCTCTCCCTCCCCCGCCCCGCCATCTCTCGCTCTGTCCCGCGACGTGCCGACGGCGTTTAATTGGTTGCTTGGGGGTGATTGATTGTGCTGCTCTCTTCCGCGGCGTACGTACGACGATCGAGTTTGATGTCGAAATGCCAGCTCCGGATTCAGTTTGAGGGGTCATTTCTAGACTGTAGAGTCCGAGCATTTTCTTTTGCTCCGAGTTCGTGGTACATGTAGTATTTCAGGCGAAGTTACGAGTGGTGCTTTGTTCTGGGAAGATAAATTAAGAAAACATTTCTACGATTCAGTGCTTGGTTGGAAAGATAAATTTTAAAATTATATGATTCAGTACTTGGTCGGAGAAATAAGAAAAAGTGAATAACCGAGTTAGCAAGGATTCAGTGGGTGAAATGCAGTACCCATCGATTTGCATTGCATATGGTGGCACCTGTTGTGTCATTATTATGTCACCTCTCTGTGCACGCCTTGATTTTACAAAAAGGGGTAAATAAAATTCAGACCTGCATATGCTGTTTTTTGACACATCTATGGTTATAATTTCGCATATGGCTATAATTTCGTGCTCTGTAGACTGTAGTTCTTCAGCTTCCTGTATGCTTCAATACGTGTCTTTGAACAGCTTCTCCGATAGAGTTGAAATCTTTTGAAAGAAAAAAAAACATAATGGTTTCACTATCACTAGCCTAGTTTATATTGAGAGATAAAACGGTTTCTTGCTACAGTGCACGAAGGAGCCCGAGCTGGCTAGAGCCCCACCAAACTGGCCCTAAGAGTCAGGAATGAGCAAACCAAGACAAAGGTTATGGTTCATGGTGTATTTTAATCTGTAGACACTGCAGCATTGCTGCATGAGGGGAATTGTCTCGGTTTCAGGGCACATATGGAGACGTACCAGTACATACCTAAACATCTCGAATCTCGTTATTCTCATTCTTGATTGCATATTTTATTCAACGTAGAGTGCATGCCATCAACTTTATCACAACATCATTGCACTTTTCTTTTCCTGGTTTACACTGTCAAAGATTCAAGGTACTGACGAGATTTCCAGAGAAAATCTGGAGCCTTTAAGGCTGGTGTTGGTGCAGACTGCAGAGATTCCTCTGTCACCTGTAAATCTTGGCATTATTTTGGTTGTCCATGGCTTCATAGTTATTCTGTGCCAATTCATTCTTTAGTTTTCACACTTGTCTGATCTGAGTAAGTGTAAAACATTGGAAATATGTGCTTTTGATTGGTATTTATCAGGTCACTCTTTATTGCCATTCTGCCTCCTGTTACCTGACAAAAATGCAGTTTTTTTCTGAGATTGTTGTCTTTTCTGCAAGATTCCTTTTGGGAGTAGTACATACAAACTCGTTAATGTCATGTCCTTATGCGTCCATATCGTTGTTATTTGTGTTCATTGGCTCTGTGGGCTTGCTTTTAGTTTGTCCTTTTATCCACCACTCTGCTAGAGTGTCACTATTCCATACTGCAAGTGCTGCTCTGTCCACCTAGAATATTTTCGTTCTCTGTGCTGATTTTCTTTTCATGTAAAATGAAAAGTTGGACAAGAAGATGTCATAAACTGTGCTGCTCATTTGCACCAATCTGGCCTACAAGTTCCTGCAAAATGTTCAAGTGTCTCTTGAAGTTTTCCCAACAAGCATCTTCCTACAGTAATGGCAACAGACCTTTTTGTATTTAGTATCCTTTACATTTAAATCCTAAGAGCACGCTTGCAGTTAACCATTCCTCTCGAGTGTTACTATGTTAATGCTAGTTGGCCACTATTCTACTGAAAATTTCCTGCTCATAGAGTTTACCTAGCCACCTAACAAGGGTCTTGGTCTGATGGTATGGTTAATTTACCTGGTTTCAGTCATACAACTCATAAGGTTCATGGAGTTTCACATCTTTTTGTTTGCTTTTCAGGATCCTTGTTCCAAATGGATTGTTTTAAGCCGAGCGAGCTACCTTTTATCAGGAGAAATTGATCAATTAGTTTGAAGTTTGAACTATATATCAGAATGTCTGAAGTAAAGCCAGAAATTGATCATGCTTGTGGAGATGGTATGTGTTACTTATAATCTCTTTTGGGTGCTTCTTGAGTACTAGGCGCTATATTTACTCTGTTACTTTTGTATTTTTGTGACTTTTGGATGTAATGGTGGGGGTTACTTTTACAAAATAATCGTGAGATTAATTGGGAATAAGACCTGACAGGACTGCTTTGTAAAAAAATGTCATCATTCTGCTTTATGTTGTGATAAATCATGATATTGTATTTGTATTGAACAAGTAGAGGATTGTAGTATTATACCTTCTTGTGTTTTCAAATAATGACAAATCAATTATTTGTTCTGCCATTCCTGTTTTTTTTATTGATTGGTTTATTTTTATAAGTCAAGTTTATCCAGGCACTAACCTTTTGCTTTGTATCATTTACATCAAAATACCTTATTCAATGTTTCTTCTCTCAGGATTATCAGTTCAAAGATTCATCGCAGAATTGAAGAAAACTCCCAATCCTGTCGAGGAAAAAACTTGTGAGTGTCATATACAGAATTTATTTTAGAATGTTGTTCCCTCACACTTATATTGGTGAATGTCATTTGTAAGGACTGTAGGGACTTTCCCATATGATACAGTTTGAAAATTAAAAAAGAAAGGGAAATATATATCGCTACATGTAAAGATTAGCTATCAGTTAGTGCTAACAGAAAAGGTTATGGTATTATATTCTCCTGTAGGGCCTGAGGAAAAATAATATATACAATTGATGTTTGTGTTGATTATTGTTTTTGATATTGTGGGTTTATCTACAGGGTGCTGATGACAATTCTTCAAGAAGAAAATCTAATGCAACATCACTAAAAATGTTATTAGAGAAGGAGATGTCTAAAGAAGCGGAGTCAAAGAGAAGACCTCCAAGTGTCATTGCCAGATTAATGGGTCTTGAGGAGGATTTACCTACTAAAGAACCAATTCTACACCATACCGTAAGTGACTTGAGTAGAGATTTAAATGCCACAAACAACACCTTACAGGGGAAAAAGAACGCCATCAGTTCATAATGTTGAGGACACAAAATGACCAATCCTGTCATGAAAAAGTGAATACAATGATGTTGATGAAATATCTGAAGGACAATCAGGAACAGGCTATTTTCATGATCGAACCTCACAGAAAGGATGGTGTTTGGAGAATAAGAGTAGACAAATCGATATTGCACAAGACAAGATCATAGAACCAGAACACTTTGGCATTGAAGAAAAGCTCCTTTGTACAAAAGAGGTACCTGAGGCTCCTGTTTTTCCATGTTCAAATAGAGATTTATTTCTTGAATTTCCTGAAGAACATGACCCCACTTTCTCAAGACAGTCGAAAGTGGGCTTCACGCAAAACCGAGCACCACCCCAGACCAAACGCGTTACAGTGCTGAAACCAATTAGATCTGTGGATACTGATGACATAAGACTATCCAAGGCAGAAATTGGTAAGCAAAATGTATTGAAGATGAGAAGGTTCCATCAAATTCCTGGTCCAAAGGAAGAGATACTTTCCCAGCCAAGTAGAATAGTACTTTTGAGGCCTACCCCTGGGAAGCCTGGTATAACAAGGGCAAAGCTGACCTCCAGGGCAACTTCATTTCAGTTAACTAACCGTAACAGTCTCAATGGATCATTAGATGATAACCAGAAATCCATAGGATCTGCAGGACTAGTGCATGGTATCATGCAGCGCCAGCAAGATGGATGTCACCAAAGAGAGGATTCTTTATTATCTTCTGCATACTCAAATGGATATGGTGGAGATGAAAGCTCATTCAGTGATTCTGAAGTTGATTATACCAGTGGTTCTGAAATCAACTATATTGAAGATGGTGATACCCTCAGTGACTCCGAGGGAGGTAGCCCTCTGTCAAAACACTCCTGGAATTACATAAGAAGTTATGAAGGTCAATGCTCAAGCTCATCCTTCAGCAGAATTTCCCACTTTTCTGAGTCATCAGTAATCACGGAGGCCAAGAAACAGCTTTCAGAGCGATGGTCAATGGTTAGCTGCAATGAGACGAGTCAAGTGCAATTGTCGAGGAGAAAATGCACATTGGGTGAGATGCTCTCCATTAAGGAAGCAAAGAAAGATGAGGCCACCATTGGGATGTTTTCTGTTTCCAGTAACCAGTCACGTGGCCTGGAAAATGAACCTACTACATGTTCCACAAATGTAACTACTAGAAAGAATGATGACAATGGGGTATCTTCTAGGAAATTGCCAAGATCAAAAATCTGTTCCAGTGATTTCATCCACGACTGAAAATATGGTGGTGAATGTGCAAGCTTCAAATCCTGAGAGCCGCAAACTGAAAGTGGCTGTTGTGTCAAATAAAGGAAAATCAGCTTTCAAGGGAAGAGTTTGGATTTTTCTTGTCTAGAAGTAAAAGCCAAGAAGGCAGATGTCCATTTATCATCCATCTGATTGCTTTGCTGACAGCCTTGAAGGTTGTAATATTCATAGTAGACAGGATTGCAATCAGGAAATGGATACCATTGAGAAAGTCATGCATTGTGCAGACAGATTTGATAGTTTTTCGACACGAATATCAACTAGCACATCAGATGTAAGCATTTCTCAAGTACCATGCAAGTTTAATACAATTTCATTTTCTTTTGTTCTTGCATAAGAAGCATACCACATAGTTGGAGTGCCTTTGCTGTTGAGTTTGTTAATAACTGTTTATTCCTGCATAAGAACTATATCACTGCATTCCATTTTCCTGGCCTCAAAACAACTGATAAGAAATTGCATGACAGAGAACAACGGCTGGTGCACCTGTATCATTGGACTGTTCAAGAGGAAACCTGGATAAACAAGGAGTAAATAAAGGCCTAAATAGTAACCGTGATCAACCCAGCCCTACCTCAGTTCTCGATGCACCCTCTGAAGATAGCAGTTGTAATGAACCTGAAACACCTGGAACAACTACTTCCAAGAATGCTAGTAAGTCTTGTTTTTTTGTATCAACAAAGTTCTCCATTACTCAATCTGGCTTATTTATTGATTGCTTCTTCTGATATATTATCTGAAACAGTATCAAGATCTTCAACAATTGAAACTGTCACCCGTTTCTTATCATGGGATGACACTGCTTCAGAGTCACAGTCACCTTGTAACCCAAGGCCGAGTTCTCTTCTCCCTGATGTAGATGATGATGAGTCAGAATGCCATGTCCTTGTGCAAAATATAATGTCATCAGCTGGACTAGGCACTTCACAATCATGTATGGTTTTCACCGGTTGGCATTTACCTGATCACCCTCTTGACCCCGTACTGTGCAACAAAGTGTCAGAACTGCAGGAGAAAAGTTCATACAGAAGGCTTCTATTTGACTGCGTGAATGTTGCTCTAATTGAGATCGGTGAGAACACCTTACTGCACGCATTCCCATGGAGTAAAAGACACTCCAGGACATGGAGGGGCACCTCATCTCCCTGATCTGGGTTTAGAAGTCTGGAGTATCCTGAAGGACTGGATATACGGGGCACGTATGTTTGTGGTGAGCAAGAGAGATAATGCTGGGATCATATTGGACAGAATTGTGAAGCAGGAGGTCCAAGCAAGAGGGTGGGTGAAACTGATGATGGCCCAGGTGGTTGACATCACTGAGGAGCTCGAGGGGAGAGTAATGGAGGAGCTGGTTGAAGAAACGGTGCTGGTTTTTACAGTTTGGTTTCAATGATGAGACATCGATTGTAACTGGTAAAACTTTCCAGGGGAGCAGCTGGTTTGTCTATGGTCTTGTTTTGCAGCTACTCCTGTAGTTCCTCGTCGTATCCCCATGATTCTCATTGTAGCTTGTTGTATTACGAAGTTCTATTAACTTCTGGTAGATGAGAACATGGTAATTGTGCAGTTCATGAGAAGTTTTGTAGGCAAAATCAATTGAGCCAAACTTTCCATGGTGGGATCTGCTGTTTGTACATTTCACATTGTTCGTTCTGAAGGACCGAAACGGCGACCGTGAGGGGGTGAATGGGAGCCTCGATTTTTTTTTCAATTTTTGTGATTCATCGGCCAACCCCCAACCTCAAAAGTTTAACTCGGAAAGGAACTAGTAACACACGTGCTAACTGGTAGCAAGCTGTCACAGGCGAAGTAGATGACTCAAGGAATCCAATGCAAAAACCGGATCGCAAAACGGAGCTCGAACGAGGAAGCCACGGAAGAAATTGCTACTAAGACATTTCATCAAACACTTGCGGCGCAGAGAAAAAGAACGAGATTGAGTTGAATTAAAAGCTGGGAATTCACACAAGCAAAACTCGATCTAGCTACCCTGCAAGAAAAGAAGATGATTGACTCGATGGCCAATTCGCAGGAAAATTCAACCTTTGATGAAGAAGAAGCCGAGCTTGGTGCTGCTCCTGCCGCTTGCTGCCTGCTGGCGAAACGCTGCTGCTGGGCTAGTGTCCCAAGGCCGGTGCTCGAGCGGACGACGAAGATTGAACCAGGGACAGCTTCTGCAGTGCTCACGCGTGGTTCCTGAGCAGGGTCCTGACGCCGGCCCTTGGCTCTGCTTGCTCGCGTCCTCTCCTGAGGACAGGCCGGCAAGCCTCCTGCCGATTGCTCCTGGGAGCAGCCGAGTACTCGGTACCGGTCCTGGTGAATCACGACCTGCAAAATAAACTGGACACAATCGCTCGATCTGGGGCTGCTCAGGTACGATGCAAAACAAGAACTGACGAGCAAATAAGCTGCTCCCCGCTGCTGCTGAAATCGGCAAGAAAACAAGTGGCAACGTTGCTGTGCTACACGAAACACAAGAACGAGGCAAACAGAAGGGCTGCTCCCTGTTGCTTGAATCGGACAGGAACGAAAATGAAATTTGCCTTGACGTAGAGAAAGGAAGAGAATTTACTAAAGAAAAAAAACAAAACTAATGAAGAGGAAAAGTCACGGACCAATAAAAAGAACACGAACATGCTTGGCAGGCAGAGAAGCTTTTCTGAGATTTCTAGGTGCAAATCTCGCAAGCGCCGCTCTGAACGAGCACGCACGGCAACAGCGTGCCGCCGCTTGTAGCGCTGTGGCCAAATCCTCAGACCCGCTTGCCTCAGACCCGCTTGCCTGTGCCACAAGAACAGAAGGGAACGAACCCAAGAACAGACTGACGAACGACCACAAAATCGACACAATCTCCAACGAATCAAACGAAAATCTCCGGAAAGGATGAAGAGATTTGATTCAAAACGTCCGGAGACGACAGGGAGATTTGGGGCTCCCCTTCCCAAACGAAAATCACCACAAAGTGTCACCAATTTGGTGTTCTTTGGGCCTCTAAACAAAGAACCCTAAAATTAGGAAAAAATAAAAACGAAAAATGGAAAGGCAAGAGGGAAGGATATTGCCATCCCCTATATATGGTCCTTATTTTTCATCCCTATTTTCGCCCTCCGATACATATGGGCCAAACCACTAACCCTAGGGCTATTTTGGCCGACTCGGGATATTTTTCGATCCGACGGCCACCGCGCCTCCTCATCGGTAGCCTTGCATCCACATAATCTCCCGATGCCGCCACGCCGAATCCTTCCGTCCACCGGAACGTCCGCCCGGGTTTTGAGGCCCAAACCCGCGAAACCCGGCCGATGGTTTGAGGCCCAAACCACCAAACCCGCGCCGATGGTTTTGAGGGCAAACCACCAAACCTCCTCGACACGTGTCATCGCCGTCTTGACCGCCCGAAGTCGCCAAGTCGTCCGAGCTCCCCCGCTGCACTTGCGCCCGTCTTGACCCGATCGATACGGTCCCGCCACGTCCTCTTGCATTCGCCGATGTCCTGTGTGTCGCCACCATGGCTAGCCGCCGGCCGCTCCGGTCCCTCGGTCCAAGCCTCACGTCCGTCCTTCACCTCCGCGGTCCGTCGGCCCGGCAAGACGCCCTCCTTGGCCCCTTCACCTCGCCGTCGCCTACCATCTCCGAGCTCCACACCGCATACAACACGAACCAAGAGATATCGTCTTCGACACACTCCACGCGTGTCGCGGTGAACATAGCCAAGCATAAAGATAAAAAGAAAATAGTGGTAAAATGTTGAACGTTGACAATCACTCAATCACAAAAACTAAACACATGTGACCTAAATCAACCATGTGTTCGCACGTTCCTTGTTAATGAGCAAGAACAGCAAAATCTTTGCCAGCTTAAGTGCTGTGGAGAATACATTATCTTTAAAAATCCGTGCATTTTGTTTTGCTGTGGATAGTATATTTACATAATATCGTTGTATTATTGCTTTTGAAAAAAAAAAAAGGCGTATCAGTATTGGCACGTCGCTTATCCGCACGAAGTTGGGAGTATCTGGGTTCTGATGTGTTCAGTAGTAAAGCTGCACAATATTTCTCTGGCTACAATGATAATGTAGGCACATATGGACAAATGCAGCCCATATTCAATTTGCAAGGCCACCGAATTCGTAATTCTAGAAACAGGCCACTGAATTCGTATGCAGCCCATATGGCTATGGGTGCACAAACAGGCTTCCAGTTCATTTTTTAATAAAGAAAAAAAAGGATTCCAGTTCCCACGTGGCATTCTAAAAAAAACCTTGTACGTTTGAAGTGCCGGAAAATGACGCTAACGAATCAGGCTTGCACTTTTCAATTTGACGAAGAGTCAAATCAGTGCCACTTTTCCATGCTTAGTTACATGAAGGAAATATAATGGCCTGTTTGAAATGTGAGAAATATTTTTATTCATGGGTTTTTCCTATTTGAACTCATTCTTGTAAAATTTCTTTGCGATTTCTATGAAATTGATGCGTTACAAAAGAGACCCATGCGGATAGAAGAAACCGCCCCACCATGTTCAAAAACAAAAAAATACGCGGCCCAGATGGCTCCGGTGCAGAAAGCGGCAGGGGTGTCCGGGCCTTCGGGGAGGCTGCAGAAGAGGAAACGAGAACAAGGCTTCCTGCAGGCTTTTGGCCCACAACTTGCTGGAGATCTGTGATTTTTGTTTGGGCTGGGCTGAACTGGACTCGTGCTGTTATAGGTCTACTTATGTATTATCTATTCGTTTTCAAAAAAAAAAAAAAAAAACCCTATCCCTATCCCTAATTAAAAAGAATCTCCACGTTAATTTAATCAAAGTGTTCCTAAACCTATTAATAAACTTCCCATTGTCCGGGTTATGCAAAAAGTTAGATGAATATGCTCTATGCACACTGATTGCATTAATAAGAAAAATATGAACTAGACAAAAGAAAGGAAAAATATGAAGTCAACCACATATGTAAACTTTCATTTTAGTTTCATAGTTGTAAATGTATTTTTTAAAATCCGGTTATCCGGCATTATATTAATAAGTAGAGAATAGAGTTGCAATCGTACATACGCGAGAGAGGCGCCATCTCATACCACATACCGCAATACGGGATGTCGAGAAACTAAGCTAATTACTCATGTTATCTGGGTATATCCTATTAGGGTTTGGGACCGTACTTCTAGGTGTAGTCCAAAATGAGAATTCATCCTTCACTCTTGAAGAGACTGACTGTTCCGATCCCCTCTTCCGATTGAACAGTCTTGCATTCCGTTCTTTCCAAATGTGCCAAAAGGGTCAAATTGCAACCGCTCCATGACGCCACCAAGCACCACACGTTCCTGGCAAAGGGGCATTCTGTGAAAAGGTGGTGAGCTGTTTTGAGATTGCGTTCGCAAAGGGCACAAAAGTAGTTATTTTTCCCATCCTCGAGCCTTGCCGCAGTCCACACACATCCTGAAGGAGGAGTCACATGAAGAACTTACACCGTGTTGTCACCTAGGCTTTCTAGATTAGCTTTGGGAAGTTTGAGGTAATATGTCCTGCGAACTGAATCTCATATAATATATATGTCGATCATGCTGAGTAAAATATTTGAGACCTTTCCGGTGTCCATGTGATCTGGTACAGTTGTAAATGTAGTATGCATGATTTACAAATGTGATTAGCTTTTTATTTTTCCTAGTCTTTTTTAGATGACATAGTACAACACAAATGCCCACGACACACACATATACTCACTCTTATGGAACATACGTGACGCAAACTCTATCCCTATGAAGACCTCCCGGAAGGACTGGACCGACAAATCTAGAGATTCGAAGTCACCACTTGTGCCTCGTTGTCGATGGGAATGTCGCTACCACTAAATACAATCTTAGAAAAAAAGTGCGAGCACCAGGATTTGAACTCGATGGATAACGTCCCACTAGATCTTCTTACCATTTGACTACAAGCCAATTCACTTATTTTTGTTATTCATGGACGGTCGTCTTCTCTAATAATCTTATTTTTAGCTTGATGTGTCTTTTTTTATGTTGGATTTTTTTTTGAGAAATTGCTATTACCAATGAAGGCTGAAATTGTAATATACATTAGTTGAATCCATGACTTATGTCGAAAAACGGAATATAACTTGCATTTTCTATAATAATTAATAAAAAGAGAAATTGGTGATTTTCTTTTTTTTGTTTTTTTGAGGGCAATGATGATTTTGCCCTCTTTTTTCGAGGGCAATGATGATTTTGCCCCTGTTTTTGGATATGAGCGATTTTGCCCCTGTATTTTCGTAGTTGAAATCTCAATTTACCCCTGGTTTTTACGGTGTTATTAGTGGGGGATACCCCTGATGTCACCTGACCAGACCCAAACCCGACTCGTCGTCCGTCTCCCTCTCAGGCTCCGGCTCCCATCACGGAGGAGCGATGGAGTCCGAACCCTAGCTCCAGGGCCGGCGGCGGGAGGAGCTCCGATCCAGGCTAGGCAGCGGGGCATCCAGACCCGGCGACAGCGGATCTAGGCCCGGCAGGGCGCGAGATGCTCAGCGCGCGGCTTCTAGGCCGACGCTGGGATTCAGAGCGCGGATGCTGCCGGATTCCAGGCCTGCGCGGCCAGAGGGGCGAGTGCCTGGGCACCGGCGCAGGGTGCGGCACCGCTGGCCCCCAGCGTCCCGCCTTGAGCCCGCGTTCGCAGCAGAAGCATCGACTGGCAACCATGAGCAGGACCTGCGCGGCGGCGAGCAGGAGCAGCGCGCCGACGCCGTAGCCGGTTGCGACGTCGGAGTCGTAGACGCAATAGTTGTACAACTTCTCCGAGTCCCTGTGTGATGGTGGCCCGGCTCCGCAGCTGCTCGACCGCCACGCCTAGCCCGAAGGCGATTACGTCCAGCAGGATCACCACCGACTGCACGATGATGGACGCCATTGCGACTTGCGAGCGAGCTAGTGACGGTTGGTCGGTCTGGTCCCTCGCAGCTGGTTTGGGCTGGGTACTGCTGGTGTGGGGGTAAAATGGTCTTTTCATGGTCCTTTTAACACCGTTAAGTGGTGTTAACAGAATAGGGGTAAACTTTGTCTCCAATTCAAAAAGGAGGGGGTAAAATTACACATATCAAAAAAAAAGGGCAAAATCACTATTTTCCTTAAAAGCAGGGGCAAAAACACCAATTTCTCCTTAATAAACCCCCCACCAAACGTATTATGAGCACGGTGAGCACTTTTATACTAGAGTGAAATGACCATAAGTCCTTAAATTTTATTCGGTGTTCTCATTTTGGATCTATGAAAACTCTCAAAATGATCATCTAGGCCCCTTTAACTTTTCAATTAGTTCATTTTAAATTAACTTTAGGTCCAATCATATGGACCGAAATCTAGGCGTATTTGAACCACGCACTTGAAAAGTAAAAACAATCCAGATGACCAATTTAAGAGTTCATGGATCATATAAGAATGAATACGGGAAAAGTTTAACAACCGAAGATGCATTATTATTTCAACAAACACAAGCATCCAAACGCACCTTATTTTTGGACCACGCTACTGCTGCCACCGGTGAGTCTCGGCAGAACGTCACAGAATCCAACGCAGAGGGATGCATGGTCACCCCTGGCCGGAACACACACGTACTGGATCTACGTATCTACCGTAAACTGGATATTTTGTGAGAGTGAAAAACAGTCACGAAAAACGGTTTTACTCTCGAAAATAATGCGTGAGAGTACACCGTCACGCATTACTTCTCACAGATTGCACTCATGAAATACACACTTTCGTGAGAGCTCACCGCCACGGATTGTTTTCATGAGAGTTCTCCGTGACGGTCACTCTCATAAAAAGGTCATTGCCGTCAGATTTGCATCGCTCTTTTCATGGCGGTTTTTTTTAATATTTCGTGAGAGGTCACCGTCACGAAGTTATTTCGTGAGAGGAAGGGTATTTCATGAGAGCTCACCGTCATAAACTTATTTTTTGTGAGAGGAAGGGTATTTCGTGAGAGCTCACCGTCATGAACTTATTTCGTGAGAGGAAGGGTATTTCATGAGAGCTCACTGTCATGAACTTAATTTGTGAGAGGTAGGGTATTTCGTGAGAGTCACAAGTCACGCAAGAGTTTCATGAGAGTTTGAAAATTCACAGGAAATATAGTATTTCATGAGAGTGACCCACCACAAAAAAAAGTATTCTGATTGAGTCAACCGTCATGAAAATTACCCAACAGAAGCATCTCAAACCAAATTCCAAATTCACACATGATCCAAATGCCAATCCAACACACATAAAATCAATTCCAATGCATCCATATATGCCAACTGATTCCAATTGCAATACATTGCATCCAGCTGTCCAACCATTACAAGGCTTACTAGCTCATAGTCCTAGACATCCAACATGATATATAAGTTATAACACATAGTCCTAACAAGTTCCAGCACAAGTCCTAACCATTTTTTGTTTTACTCCCATCAACTGCATCGGTTGTCGCCTCTTTTGGATCCATACTTCATTAGAACATATGTGTTCAAAGCGCTAGCCCTCTTGGAGCCAAACATATATTCCTGCATGACCGCATAATGAATAAAGCTGAAAAATAGGCTGAGAACATGGCTGGTAAGTAATTTAAATTATGGCAATGGTCAAAGTTAACTTGAAACAAAATAGGTTCAAATTATCATGCTAATGCTGGCTAAATCAAGCTATGGACAGAGTAAATAACACAGATCGTTGCCTCCACAGATCCTCAATTCATACCTAAAAGGTTGCAAGAGGCAATCTTACACAGGATGAAGCTATAAATGAATGACAATCACCATTCACATGGGTAATAATGAAGGGAGCTTACCAGCCAAGCAAAAGGCACAAGCTACTCAAATGAATCCTGAAAAAGGTACAACAATGTATTTAGCTATGGATAAGTTAACTACATAAATAATAAAATGTGCAGTTCCTTGACTGAGCAATGACAACTGTTGTGTGACCCAACAATTCAGAGAACCCATGTATTTTAGATCACATAAATATTTTAGTTCACAATTACCAATCCCAAATATACAGATCCTTGCTACCATAAAAAGAACCTTTCAGATCAAAAACAAGATATGTACTCAGAAAAAAAAATACAGATTTGTAGCTTATCAGAAATTAATAGCAATGGCACTAGTTTTGAACGAAAACTGAAATCAAATGAATACCATGTCCCCGTATCAGGACTGACCTCTGAATCTGCAGGTTTCAGATCCTATTATTTTGAATCAGGTAAATAAAGAACCTTTAGCATCTACGTGAAGCTGGAGATGTGCAGGCTGCCGGTAGCCTGGTGCCCGGTGGATCTGCAGCTGTGCAGATGCAGGTCGGTGCGGGGGCTCACCTCGTCGATAGTGGTTGCGTCGTCCAGGTCGGCGCCGAGGACTCCACGATTTGAGCACAGCTGCGTATGAACTGCCACCCGCCGGCCGTGCAGTGCTCGCCACACGCCCGCCCGCCCACGCAGGAGACATCGCCCACCCACCGCGCGAGCAGGAGACCTCGCCCGCCGCCGTGCGCGCAGGAGACGCCGTCCTCCCGCTGCCCGCCCCAGGAGCCGCTGCCCACCCACGCCGGAGACCACACCCACCCACCGCGCGAGCAGGAGACCTCGCCTGACCGCCGCGCGCGCGGGAGACGCCGCCCTCCCGCTGCCCGTGCAGGAGCCGCCCACCGCCGCCGCGCTGGAGAGTCGCCCAATTTTTTTCTACTCTCGTGCGCTGGTGTCGGAGGGGGACGCCAAACGAGTGGATAAGCCACGCCGGTGGGACACCGAGAGATCCTTTCTTTTAGGTGGGCCAAAAATCAGCGCGGGAGACTTGGCGCTCTTTTTTTCGCAGTTTCTATGCGCGGCGAAACAACGCGCGCTGGGCTAAATTTCGTGGCTGGGTCAAAAATGGTGACCCTCAAGGGTATTCCATTTTGTGGTAGGGGGTGGTAATTCATTTATCCATTTAAACCATAAGTATATATTCTGAGTTGTCAAACTCTAGCATGGAAAAAGTTTCAAGGATTCAGCCTACTAATATATGTGTTTTTTTCTAAGGATTCAACCTACTAATATATGTGTGTTTTTTTCTAATTTCGATTTATGAGAACTTTAAATTTAATTTGAGGCTCATTTCAGAGTTTTAAATGCAAAAGTCATAAATAGAAAAACGGTAGAATACAATTTTTGTATTGGTACTTTTCAAAAATGATCTCATTTGAATGATTCAAATTTTGAATTTGAAAACTTGAAGATTAATACCAAACCATTTGAATAATTACAGGGGAGAAGTCGCACGGAAATTCAATTAAACGGAAAAAGTACCAAACCATTTCAAAAAAATCTCAAACTTGGTGGTTCCTTCACATAGGTTATCTAAAAGCGTGAGAAAAAATTTTAAGGTCAAAACCTCACCAGAAAGCGCCATGCACCACACAACCATGGAAAACTTAAGTGTATGGATAGGGTTAAGTGGAAGGTTTCATATACCTTTGTGAAGCACGCCTAGTCTACCGATGTCAAAATGCCTTGAATTTTTTTTTTTTGCACTCATTTACACCCAAAATATGGCCCCACGCAAGATCCTAGGTTTTTTTCTCATCATTATTGGAATTACTGTATTTTTCTCTGCGGGCGCATTAGACCAAATATGGTGAATTACACAATGAAAACATAATAATTTTGGACCGACCTCCACAAACTTTTTTTGTCTTCTAGGGCACAAGAGACCCCGTGAAAAGTCCTGGCACCGTTCTGCATCTTTTTGGGGTGGTCTCAGTTCAACGTATAATTAGGGAGAAGTCGCGCGGAAATTCAATTAAACCGAAAAAGTACCAAACCATTTCGGAAAAATCTCAAACTTGGTGGTTCCTTCACATAGGTCATATAAAAGCTTGAGAAAAGTTTGAGGTCAAAACCTCACCGCAAAGCGCACGCACCACACAACCATGAGAAACCTAAGATATATGTATAGGGTTCGGTGGAAGGTTTTATATACCTTTGTGAAGCACGTCTACTCCGCCGATGTCAAAATGCCTTCAATTTTTTTTTTTTGCACTCATTTACACCCAAAATATGGCCCCACGCAAGATCCTAGGTTTTTCTCATCATTATTGGAATTATGTATTTTTCTCTCTGCGGGCGCATGAGACCAAATATGGTGAATTACACAATGAAAACACAATAATTTTGGACCGACCTCCACAAACTTTTGTCTTCTAGGGCACAAGAGACCCCTGTGAAAAATTTTTGGCACCGTTCCAGCATCTTTTGGGGATGGTCTCAGTTCAACATATAATTACCGGGAGAAGTCGCGGAAATTCAATTAAACTGAAAAAGTACCAAACCATTTCAGAAAATTCTCAAACTTGGTGGTTCCTTCACATAGGTCATCTAAAAGCTTGAGAAAAAAGTTTGAGGTCAAAACCATTTCAGTATTTAGGCAATTATTTTTCTATTGAAAAATACCCAACCATATTTCAATTGGTGTTTTTATGAGTGTTTTTATGGTATTTCGTGAGAGTAAACCTTCATAAATGGATTTCGTGAGACTTTGGTATTTTCATGAGAGTTCACCTTCACAAATGGATATTGCCACTAGGTTTGCATTGATGTTTTCATGACTGCTTTTTGAGGTATTTCGTGGGAGTAGACCTTGACGAATGGATTTCGTGAGACTTTGGTGTTTTCGTGAGAGTTCACCTTCACAAATGAACGTTGGCACCATGTTTTCATCTGTGTTTTCATGACTATTTTTTGGTATTTCGTGAGAATAAACCTTCACAAATGGATTTCGTGAGACTTTGGTATTTTCATGAGAGTTCAACTTCACAAATGGATATTGCCACTAAGTTTGCATCGGTGTTTTCATGACGTTTTTTGTGGTATTTCGTGAGAGTGAACCATCACGAATGGAATTCGTGAGACTTTTGGTATTTTCATGAGAGTTCACCTTCACGAATGTATATTGCCACCAAGTTTACATTAATGTTTTCATGACATTTTTTTATGGTATTTTCGTGAGAGTAAAACCTCGCGAATGGAATTCGTGAGACTTTTGGTATTTTCATGAGAGTTCACCTTCACGAATGTATATTGCCATCAAGTTTGCATCAATGTTTTCATGACGTTTTTTATGGTATTTCGTGAGAGTAAACCTCCATGAATGGATTTAGTGAGACTTTGGTATTTTTCATGAGAGTAAACCTTCACAAAAACAACTGATTTTCATGACGCCGTGTCAAGTACTCTCATGAAAATATGTTTTCGTGGCGGATTTATATCACTCTCATGAAAATATTAATTTCATGAGAGTTCATTTTTCACTCTCATGAAAAAGCGTTCCTCTCACAAAATATCCAGTTTCTGGTAGTGTACCTAACCAAGGTAATGATCGAGACACTCATTGCCATGTATGCATGGTTGTTCTTGCCGGCGCCATCAAACGCGCAGAACGAACAAAACAACCAGGAGAGGACGACATGCAACGGACACAAGCGCACTTTTTTTTTCGAAGAGGACACACGAGCGCACATGTATGCGCACCTACTTACCTAACGACACAGATCTACACTAGCTCGCATGAACGACACAAGCAAATTATTGCAAATACGACCGACGTAACCGACTCGGTCTCCAGCTTTTTGTGTGTGGCGTCTCTTGCGAAGTGGCATATGTATTGTCACGTAGTACGTAGTAGCTAGAGAGAGTGCACTGCCGCGAGCCCTCAGCCCTGTACGGCTGTACCTACCTTCGCATGCAACACCACGTCCGTGACACATGCGACCACGATGCTTGCATGCATGCAATGCATGTTCGTCGGCGCCGGTACTGTTCGCAGGGCACGTACGTACGTGTAGTAGCACGGGACGATATTTCTGTTGTTCGACACGTCCAAACTACAGCGCCCCCAGATTACAATGTCCCCGTCGTCCAGTCCATATAGCAGACCGCGCGGCGTGACAGCGACAGGCTGACAAGTCGCGCGTCGTACCGTATGTCTGGCCCGGGCTCCGTAGAACAGGGCGTCAGCTGGCATTGGCAACACGTTCGTATAGAGGTGTCGGGTTCAACCCGGCCAATTCGATTGAGCTGCATGGCCTGATGTTGTGAACGCAAACGTACGTACGAACGAACCTTTGGGGGTCGTTTACTGCGTTTAATTAATTGGTTCACTGCCATACTCTGCCACGCCAAAATGGAGGCGATGCCACAAAAATGGAACCAACTGTTTGGCTACACAGCCACATAAAGTTTATATCAAGACCAGTCTCAATACAAGTTTGGGGGGTTTTATGCACATTAATAGAGTACTCACATCAGCAGAAATACATATTTTACATGTATCGAGGAAGAGGAAGAGAAAGAGAAAAAGAAAGAGAAGGGAAATATTGCATGTATACACTGTATACAACTTTTACAATTTATACATTGCATGTATAGTTGCAATGTCCTGTGTTTGATGCAAACATATCGTGGCCTGTGCATATAGCTGTATTGTTGCTAGCCACAAGTGATCTAGTCCTTTTTTTATTCTGCATTTAAGTTATCATTTGTTTATGGAAACCATGGGTTGGGAAGGATGATTTCTACTAATATCATTTGCTCATTTTTTCTCTCTTGGAAACTATGTCAAGAAATATAAGGCCGGAGCGGTGCCCTTGAACTCTAAAAAAACCTATGTCAAGAAACCATGTTAGGACTACCCTCATGGGAACGAAAACGAGTGAGCGTTGTTTCCAAAACTTTGCAAGTCGGGTGAAAACCGCACTAAGAGCCATTATTTTATTTCATGCACGATTTTTGTCCTTTATCCGTCAGGCGTGCATGCGAGGAGAAATGATCGGCAACGAAGAGAGGGAAGAGACACCGGTGGGACCCATAGAGGGTTATAAAATAACTCTATGACATTGTGCAATGAAACTATCTATTGAGTGAGAGATCCGTTTCACGTTAAATTACACTTCTGGAAAATCGGGAGGTAAAACCTCGCATTATTGAGACCGGCCTAAAGAAAAGTTGTGCAATCTCGCCACAATGTGAGGTGCCAAATTAGTTTGCTGAACCTACGGCGTGCCACACTTTGCCCTAGGGGCGGAGCTGTGTTCAAAGTGTTGGGTCCATAGAAAAATAAAAAACATGGTAGAAAGAGACATTTTTTCAACATATTTGCACCCATATGTCATAGTTCATTGCATCCACAAGGCAACGTGCACCCCCCTCCTATTTGCTCTAGCTCCGCCCCTGCTTTTTGCCCCATCTTGGGCTTGGCGACGGTGGCTAGAATTCAAACATGCTTCTTCATTGTTCCGAGCTTAGGAAAGGCCAAAGGATCAGTAAGATATCAAATAAATGTAATGTACCAGAAATGTGTGTAGTAGCCCTTTCTCCCATTGGAAAGGTTGGGACATGGCTGCATATCATTTGCTAAGCTCACTGTAACTCTAAACTGTCATTCATCAGGACTCAATCTCTAGGCACTCGTATAGAACAGAGGTGGCATATACAATATGTAATGTTGCCTCAACATGGTGGATAGACTCAACACAAAAGACATGCTTCAGAGATGCCACATCAATATACAAGGTAGTAGTGATTGTGTCATGTGTCCTAACCCCACCCTTGAGACTTTGCAACACCTTTTCTTTGACTATCCCTTTGCACAATCCTGCTGGTAGAAGATTGGCATCAGTTGGGACATGTCTATGGACCTTTGTGACAGATTCAAGCAAGCTCGGCAAACCCACAATATACCAGCTTTCACAGAAGTAGCTCTCATAACAGTTTGAGAGCTTTGGAAGATTAGAAATGATAAAGTTTTTCAGAGAAGGGACCCCAGCATCCCACTTTGGTTTTCTAATTTCAATTCTCAATGCTTATTACAATCGGTTAGGTTCAAGGCTGATCTAAGGTCATCGTTTTGTGTTTGGTTAGATGCTTTTCAGTTAAACTTTGTAAGTCCCTCTTGTACTGTTGTTCTCTGTTCTCACTAAATTAAGGAAAATGCTGCTGTGGGGATCTGCCCCACAGTCTTTTTGCGTAAAAAAGAGTAATGTTGTCCAATTAAAGTCACTGCCATATCCGAATTTTTTAATTTACACAGTTTATTTAAGCGGCATGGAAGTATGGAACATACCCAAGACAGGTACAGCTTCACTAAATTAAACACCAACAACATTTTTCATAAATATAATGGACGTGTGGCAATACAAATGATGGGATGATCATCTAGAGATGTGACAGCAACACACATGCAATGCAAATAGACAACAATCACAACCACACCAACACATGCTAGTGTACACGCATCATGAATACAAGAACAAATAGCCAAAATGCCACCAAGGCATTCTGTCTTCTACTGCATGCCGACTCCGCTCACTCATGCAGAGTAGCATAGATCACGTAGCTGGAGTAGTCCCTGACCTTCCTCTCCCCGGTGCCGCCACGTTCTCCGAAGCTTCGGCGGGGCATGTCACCTGGGTGGTGCTCGCCGCCAGGCATGTCTTTGGCTGGCTCTGGAACGCCGCGCACTCCGCCGGGCGCCTCTGGTTGGCGAGCCCCGGAATGCAGTTGTTCTTCACGTCGAGCACGCCGTCTTTGATCAGCGCCGTGCATGCCGGCCCGACGGAGGTGAAGTAGTTGCCGGACAGCGTGAGGTTGGCGAGGCGACCGGCCGGACCGGCGAGCTTGCAGAGCGCGTCGGGCACCTGACCGTAGAGGCGGTTCCCGGCCAGGTTGAGCTGCTCGACGCTGCTGAGGCACGAGAAGGAGGATGGGATGGGGCCGGTGAGCTGGTTCATCCCGGCGTCGATCACGGCCGCCTTGTGGAGCATGCCGAGTTCATGGGGAGGCAGCCGGAAAGCTGGTTGTTGAGAAGCAGCATCTCGAATAGGAGTCTTGCAGGTGGCTAATTGACGATGGATTGGCCCGGTGAGCTTGTTGTTGGCGAGGGCGAGGTAGCTCAACTTGGAGAAACCAAGGTTCGCCGGAAGTGGCCCATATAAATTGTTGTGGTTGAGAAGGAGAGCCTTAGCATCCGTAAGACCAGGAAATAAATGTCCTCCCTTACCACCGGGGATACCCAAATGAAACGTGAAATTGAAGGTGGCAGTTACGCAAGGACCCATAACGTTTCCTCCCAGTTGACCTTTCGTCCCATATCTGTCAGGTGGAATGTATGCTTCCTTCTGTAATGGGACATCACTAATGGCGTTGAGCTTGTACATGTACCCGAGACCAGCGAGGGGCGGGATGTCGCCACCAAAACTGTTGGAAGCAGCATGGAAAAGCGCAAGATCAGGGAGCTCATCTACAAACCCTTGCAGCTTCGGTGCATGTAGATTATAGCCATTCAAAATGACCGCTGTAACCGTCAACTTGTTGTCTCGCCCAGGCAGTGCACCGCAGTAAAAACCCAAATAGGTTGTCTCTCCGCAGATATCATCACCGGTCCAGGTGCCGGTGACGTTCTTGGGGTCGCTCGTGATGGTGCTCTTGAAGCGCTGGATTGCGAGGTAGGAGCGATATAGTCGCTCATTTGGAAAATCTTGTAGTCGTAGGTTGTATGATACGTGCTGTTGGTTTGCTTTGTGGGACAGTAATTCAGAGCGAGCAGGGTGTAATACTATTGCAGCAATATGAGAGATGAATAGGAAAATGGAAAGCGCTCTACGCCTACGGAGGTTGTCCATGCACGAAAGCAAATGCTAATCTCAACTGTGTTGAAAAGAATGAGCAGCCAGAGCAGGCGGCCGGCGTTTTGTTTAAAGATTGAAAGAACCTATAGGCGGAAAACCCGTAAGGCCTGGAGTATATATAGAGGCAGGCACTCCCACTACTAGAACACACACAACTTGTGCCAGCGCATCAATGCAAGCCGTATTTGATACTACCACACAGGATGTCACCAGTAGAAAACGAGCTTTAGTCGACCTCCAATTTTTGGGTTTAGTACTACCGATATTTTTTTTTGAGTCAGGGACTAGAGGACACATTACTCTCGGTGGGTATTACCAACGGGGACTAGAGTTCCCTGCCCAAGGGTGAGTGCGGCATGCAGGGAGGGAACCTTTAGTCGCGAATGGAGCCTCCCACCGGGACTATAGGTTAACCTTTAGTCCCAGGTTGGAGTCTTCCACCGGGACTAAATCTTTAGTTCTAGGATGAGAATAGGTCCGAGACTAAAGGTTAAAGTTTAGTCTAGGTGGGAGGCTTCCACCGGGACTAAATCTCCCTGTATGCATATACTCTTAGCCGTTCTCCCACTTCGAAAGCACCCAAGCCTTCTCCCTATACATATACTTTAAGTTTAACATTTCTTGATGGTTTACATATATTTGAATGGTGGAAGGTTGATGTAGTTCATCAAAACTAGTGTGCGCCTTTCATTGCTAGTATTCATAGTACATTTGATAGTTTAGAGATTTATAGAATTTTAGTTTTTTTCTTTTTAATTTCATTTGTTTGGACAATGAATTTACAATAGTTTACAAAAATTAGTTTTTTTTTTCTGAAGTCCATGCGCTTTCCAAGAAAATCGTATTAGTCTCAAACTTTTCTCCTATGTGAAGGAACCACCAAGTTTGAGATTTTCTCGAATTGGTTTACTACTTTTTTTCAGTTTAATTGAATTTCCGCGCGACTTTTATTGAGTAATTATACATTGAACTCGAGTCCACCCTCGAAAAAGATCCGAAATGGTGATAAACTATACCAGATGGTCTCCTCGTGCCCTAGGAGACAAATCTTTGTGGAGGCCGATGCAAAATTCTTATGTTTTTAGTTTTCAATATGTCTCATAAAAATATAATAATAAAAATAATCAATTTAAAAACCTAAGATCTTGCGTGGGATCATATTTTGGGTGTAAATGACTGCTAAAAATATTTCAAGCCATTTCAACATAGGTAGAGTCCACGTTCTTCACAAAGGTATATGGATTTTTTCATCGAACCATGTTAGGTTTTTAGGAATATGAAGTTCATGCGCTTTCTAGTGTCGTATTGGTCACAAACTTTTCTCAGGCTTGCAAATTCCTTGTGCGAAGGAACCACCAAGTTTGATATTTTTTTAATTGGTTTTGTACCTTTTCAGTTTAATTGAATTTTTGTGCGACCGCACCAAATAATTATACATTGAATTGAGTCACCCGTCGAAAAGATCAGGAATGGTGGCAAACTTTGCCGGATGGTCTCTTATGCCATAGGAGACAAATCTTTGTCAAATATCTTTTGTCGTTGGATCGACCGCTTGGATTGGCTATAGATTCTCAAGAACTAGTATAAGTATCTTATATTTTGGTGTGTTACCAGTGATTATTAGTGTTTTTCAAGGTGTTAAAAGGCACTTGGAGCTTGGCTGGCTAAGTTACCTCCTATTTCCTAGAGCTAAATATAGATTAAATGCCATATTTGTAGATGTAGTTGCATTCTAGGAATAAACAAGAAAGAAAGAGGATAAATAAGAAAGAAAGAGCACCCCACTTGGTCCCTCATCTGCGGCGTGCGGCTCCGGTGGCGGCGACACGACGGCAGCCCGGTGGCCCCTCCCCTCTCGTAAGTTGTCCTTCCCAGAGAAAGCTCTCGTTTGCTCTGGTGGTGGAAGAGGGTGGCCGCCACAGGTGCTAGGGTTCGTTGGAGAGTGAGCTTGAAAAACGACGGTGGTTGTGTCCTAGTTTGTGATTCTAGCATTGTTAATGCTATTAAACAAATCATCCTTTCTCGGCAAGCTCGAAATATATTTAATTTGTGGTGTTGCATATGCTTTAATTTTTTATTGCACATGCATTAGTAGTAAATTGCATACTCTGATCTATGCAATTTTGGTGCTCACATGTGCAATCATATGATATCTGTAATAGACGTAACTGAAAACGGCTTTTTGAATTACGGTTGTGGTTAAAGTGTTAGAGAACATATTAGCTATTGAATTCCACTTGAAATCACCTACTGTCTTATTGCTATTTTTTTTCCTTTGCTCCTAAAACATGTAAGTCATTAGTGTGGTTGTAATTAGATAGTGTGTTGTGATTGTCATCTCTGTGATTGTGGTGGTCCACCCCCTTTATGTCTGTGATTGTGTTGTTTAGGGGAATAAATGTTGTAATTTGTCGTTCCATAGAAGAAAAAATTATCTCTTATAAATCTATGTTCTATGATCTATGCTAGTGAGCACCATGATTTTTTTTGTCTGTCTTTCCATAGAAAAAAATTATTAATTATGATAGACCAAGACTCTGTGGTATGTGACTTGTAATCTGTTCTAGTAAGCTGTGCTAGGTTAGACTGCATGGATCATGGTGCCGTTTGTTTGGTAAAATGGTATACTCTTGAATGTTACAAGGAGTGATGGATGCATCTGAAAATTGTGCTCATTTGAAAGGTTAGACTTTATACATCCTATTTCTGAAATTTTGTTTGTTTATCTAGGATCTAACAGTTCCTAGAGATTATGAGAGAACAAAATGCAGGAGGTGAGGTGCAGAGATGATCTCTGTGTCAGTGTGGTCCGCGATCGCACAAGATGTTTGGGAGAATTGGGGAGAATAGAATAGGGCGTTCAAGAGGAGTTTTGGCATGGAGGTTAGTACTTTGCCGTTGTTTGATCTTGATATGGCTTCGTCTTCTCCCCATCTTTTCTATTTTCTTGACTAATTGGGGAGAATCTGTTTATGAAGTGAAGATGTTATGAATCTATGATCTTTTCACTTCAGAAGATATCTGGTTATCTAATCACTCACATAAATATTTGACTTTTAGTTGTGGCCAACAACACAACCTTTTTAAATCGGCTGTGCTTTAGTAAGGCAATAGAACCTTGGAAGAAAGCCTTGCTTTTTTTTTTGGCACTGAGTATGCCGCTAAGAAAACCTTCCCAAAGTGATTCAGTCTCAATGTATTGCCACAGTTCAAGGTATTGGGCAATGGCTTGAACTGTGGGTGGTCCAATGATGTCTGAGATCCATGGCTTTAGCGCTCCTGTAATAGTCCTTTGCTTACTGGTTCGTGTGAATGAGCTTCCAAAGGTCAGGTGCAGTGTCAGCTAGTGAATGACTCCCTGATCACAGTCTGTCCAGAACAAAACTGGGGTACCTGTCTCCAAGATGCAACTCAATATATTAGCATGAAAAATGGCTCGTATTGTTCTATCGTTTCCATTGTCCAGCTGCTGTTCTTCGAAACCAAATTTTTATAATTGTCATCATAGCATGTTGCTTCTATTGACGTTTTGATAATCTAACTAAGGTGGTATAGTTGCGGTGAGCAACTTATTTCTAGTCAAGTAAAATAGTATAGGACGATGCAATATAAGATTATTTTCCCATGTGAACAAGCAATGCAACATGGAAAGCTGGATATGAATGGCATATAGCAAATCACAATTTTTTAGTTAGTAGTGATTTTCATCTGTTCAGAAGTTAATTTTGATCTTACTTTGACTTGTGTATCTAATTTGCTCGCAAATCTTTAATGATCATTTTGCTGAAGTGGGCCTTCTCAATTTGGATCAGGTCATCGCTCCTAAGTAAATTGGTTAGTTTATCTGCATCTTTCATTGGGTTATTCCGACCTTCAATTAGAAGTGGCATTGTGAGAAGGTTCCTTGGACGTTCGTGGTCTGTAACAGCTGTTGATGTTGTATGCTGCCATCTCTTATGGGTGAGTTCTGAACTTTTAGTATCCAACTTGATAAGTCGTTTCATATGCTTCAACTGTCACAAAATGTTGAGATGACTGCCCCTTTTCTGTGCCCTTGCACTATAATACAATGCGCAACGTTCTGTTAATAGCGTGTGCAGCAATAGCTACAAAGTCAACCAGGGTCTCTTGCTCTTTGTTATCATCCATGCTTTTTGGAGAAAGAGGATTAAACTATTTTGGAGATTGCATTATCTGTAGTACTAAATTCCACCTTTTTAAATCTATAATTATTGTATTTGATTGTGCAATTTGATTTTCATTTATGACTACCTATGATGTTTTACAACAATCTGAGGTAACTACATGAAACTGTGGCCCAAAATAGATAATTAGTTGATTACTACAACAGTGGATGTGCGGTGGCAGCTATGTTTGCTTTTATTGGGCTGGTAACTGTATTGTGGCCCAAATGAGCACAAACAAGAGTTAACAGTGTCAGATCTTGCATCCGTTAAGATTTGGCGGGCCCGATATCCGGTTGGGGGTGGGTTTGCGGGTTTTTTTTCGTGGACCCGTTTGGGCTGCCCTGGTACAGAAAATCAACAGAGGCAGAGATCGACCCTTAGATGCAAATCTAAAGGTCCTAGATGTCGCCTGAAATACAAGGTTTTTTTTTTTCAGGCGCCGAAATATAGCAACTCCTTAAGTTTTTGGTAGCAAAAGGTTGTTTATCTGTACTACAAAAAGAATCAAACCAAATCGCCCACGGGCGAGCGACGAAAACCACCCCCGCTCCTTTGCTCGCCCGGGCGCGCAATAAAAAAAAACTTCGCGCATGAACGCTGCTGAACGCTGCGCCCGGCAAAAAAAGGAAACCGCACTCCATATCGTGTGCAGGGATTCCGCTGTAGCCGCTCGTTCGCGGCCTGCCCTCCGGGCCTCAGCTGCTGCTGACGAGTGACGACAGCGCCCTGGCAGCCGCGGCGGCCCTTTCGATCTCTGCTGACGAGGTATGCCATCTCTTCTCCTTTCCTGCTGTGTGAAACTGAATGTTCTCTCCAAAGTGACTCCCTGCTCTCCTTGTGTGTTAGGTTGTCTCACAGAATTGGCTGTCCAATTTCGATCTACTAAATCAGATGGTAGAACGCATGACCAATTCCGCTCAATAAAAAAAAATTGGTTGTCCAATTCCGATGCGGAATACTATTTTATTAGACGGCATTGGGTAGGATTGGTTCTTTGCATCGATTATATTGTTTGATTAAGATTAAGATATATACTCGGTTTGCAATTGCTAGGTGTGACAAAAATATTAATTGGGGCATGCTTTCTATTGAAACCATTTTGATCCAGTAAAAAATGGATCCAATAAATTCAGCGGGTGGAAATACTTTTTGATTGCAAGTCTATTAGTAATATGTCCTAAAA
Source organism: Hyparrhenia diplandra (assembly GCA_015847255.1). Taxonomy (NCBI): domain Eukaryota; kingdom Viridiplantae; phylum Streptophyta; class Magnoliopsida; order Poales; family Poaceae; genus Hyparrhenia; species Hyparrhenia diplandra. The sequence goes on from JADLZK010001217.1 coordinate 77,885, forward strand.
AATGTCTTAGAAGTTAAAAACAAAAGATCTCTGTCGGTCCCTTCTCCACGAAGTTTCTCAAGGCTCAGATATGGGTGGTGCCTAGGCAGTGTAGATTAACTCCATGCCCTAGGGAGCCAAAACCATGCAGAAGGTGCTCAGCTCTTGGGAAGTTGGTATTGTCCGTGCAAATTTCAACATTGTTTTTTGCATTGGTGCATAGATTTCTCTTTCGAACTGAATGTAACTTTGCTTTCAGGGATTGGGCCATATGTGGAGGTGGTACTCTACCATGCACCTTCCACACTATTGGTGAGTGGTGACCGATGCTCTCGTCTATGTTCCTCAACAGGCTGCAGTATATCAGTAAGGAATCTCTGTTAGCATCTATGAAGAAAATGGATTGGCAGTGGCGATGTCGAACAAAGGGAAGGAGGTTCCCGATAAACCTGTTGTGGAAAAAAAAGGCTAAACCATCAGAAAGGTAACTTCTAAGAACAATCAAACTATTTTTTTGTATGAAATGGTTCAGTTTTTCACTATATTGCAATACAAGATAAAACATATGAAATTTGCTTGCTAAATTCTATAGGAATTTCATATGGAACAAGTGAAACAATCTCTAAGAATGTTCAAATGAGGTGAATTTTTTAGGACACGAATGTGAAATGTATTTATTTTCAAGCTTTTTTTTTTCTTGTGGTGTTTAATTAAGCGCCTCTCTCTTGTAGGATGGTGTGAATTAAGGTGTCAATTACCAAAGGTTTGTACGGCTCATAGGTCTATTTTCATATTTTCAATTGCGGGATTTCCATGTTCCGAGAAGCATTTACAGGAAGACTTGAGTGATGCCATCTCATATTTTCATGCCATGGAGCATGTGTCCTTTGTTGGCTGCTGGGAGGAAAATAAGAAAAACTGATGGAAGGAAGAGGATAAGGGATGAATGAGCATCTTCTATACATAAACACATTGCACCAAGGAGAATATAGCACATAATTTTTAAGGAGGTGAAGGAACTAAGCCAGGAGTGAGAGATTCCAACAACCACTGAATGGAATAGGTAGCCAAGTTTCCTTTCTGCATTTTTTTTCCTTTGCAAAATGGATTGCTCTGAACTAAATTAATTTGTGAGCTACCATAAAGGGAAATTACCTCTAAACTTATTTAAAGTTAACACAGGAGGTAAAATTAATTTTCGATATGGAAATGGATTGCTCTAAACTAAATTAAGTTCTCATGATATATTCATGATCAGTAGTTTAGAAAGCAATGCTAGCCATATTGTTGTCAGGGGGCCTGTTGCAAGATCTTCGGTGTGGCAAATGAAAGAAAATTCAGGTTTCCTAGGTGAGGAACAGTGGAGGACTGACGAACTAGAGATGCAATTTTAGGAAGATAGGTGCTCAAACATGATGCATCTGTTGTTTTGAAGTTCAGGTGCTAACCACTACTATGGTGTTTTAGCTAATTGTCTCTGTTATTTTTTATTGTGATCTGTTCCTCGTGTAAACTGTAGAGGTTTCTATTTCAAAATCATGCTTTCTTGGTTCTAGATGTTGCATTTGATTTTTCTTGGTTCTTGTTTTTATTGTTTTCAGCAGCAGGTGTACCGTTGTAGGATCTTTTATATGTTGCTTTAAAGTTGTGCTGCCCTTGTTCTTGGAACTGCCATGCACCAAATCAGAGTGGGGGAGCAACAAAGGACAGTTGTCATTTTGTCAGCATATTGCAAGTATCACCTTTTGGCCGCCAAGAAAACTTCAATGGCCAGACTATTTATTGCACGAACAAATAAAATGGTCTTAGTATGACTTGGCTTGTAACTAATAATGTATCTATTAGCGGATTTCTGCAAACAACACTGTTGGCTTGCAGTAAGATGACTCCTGAGGATGTAAATCGCTGCTAGCAATAGTTTGACAAGCCTATTTTTAGAAGATTACAATTGAATGCTTGGAAAGATATAATCCTATAATGGTGTGAAGAAATATGTTGAATGAAAATCTCAAGTGGAGTATAGCACCCGTTGCAACGCACGGACATTTACCTAGTAGATTCATAATAACCATGATATCTTTTTTTTTTGGAAATGGGAATTTTTATTAATTTCAAGAAATTACATCAAGATGATACAATGTCTTGAAACATTCCCGGCCTACGCCCTTGGGCACACAGACCTTTGATAGTTTTAAATAACCGGACACACAATAATGTCAATCCTAAGACTAGACCGCCACCCATGCGCCTGGGTAAAAAAGTCCATGGCCACCCGCTCCAAGAATCGAGAGGCCGCTACAAGCACCTCCCGGGAAGAAGGCCGTTGTAGGATAGCCCACGTGCGGAGCCAGTGCGTGATCGAGTAGAGTACCTGCAAAAAAGAAGAATGTTTGTTTTCAAAAACCCTTTGCATTTCGCAGAGCAGCCGACGGACCAACACAAGGCCGCCGCGCCAACACGAACAAGTGATTTAAATTCTTTTGGTATTCCATTCAGCCATCCCCAAAAAGGTTATTTATACTAGTTGGCTTCCTTAGACCCCAAAGCTGCGTGGCTCGTGGCCCATACCATCCTCGTGAAAAACGACAATCAAGGAACAAATGTTGTATCGACTCATTTTCTTGGATGTAAAACAACATTTTAGGGATCCTTGCCAGTTTCGTTTAGCCAGATTATCTTTAGTGAGGACAACACCTCGCCTAAGATACCAAAGGAATATTTTAATTTTGAGAGGTATTTTTAATTTCCATAACCGCTTGTTGATATTAGGTATGTTTCGGTTGATCAGCCCCTGATAGTGTGATTTAACTGAGAAGACACCTTTGTGGTCAAGGTCCCACTTGAACTCATCATTCTCCTGACTAAGATTGATTTGTGCAAGGCGATTGACCAGGTTATTCCACATTGCTAATTTATTGCCAACTAGATCTCTACGCCGGGGATAGATTAGGCGCTGGTGAAGCAAGCACCTCAGCCACCGTATCCTGTTTTTTCCTAGCGATGTTATATAGTTGCGGGTATTGTTGTCGTAGAGGCCTATTGCCTAGCCACGTGTCTTCCCAAAATCTTATCCGTGACCCATTTTTTATGGCGAACGTTCCAAATTTAAGGAAATCCCTTTTAACTTTCATCAGGCTTGCCCAAAAATGAGAATCCCCGCTTTTCCAATGGACTTGCACTAGAGGTTTAGTCCCTAGATACTTGTTGCGTAGGATCTGTTGCCATGTTTCGTCTGTTGTCAACAGGCGATTCAACCATTTGCTGAGCAAGGCGATATTTTTGAGTTCTAGGTTTTGTATCCCTAAACCCCCCGTTCTTTGGGTTGGCACAAGATATCCCATTTTGCTAGACGGTATTTCCTTTTTTTTGTTCGTCGCTCCGCCGTAAGAAGCGTGATCGAAAGTAATCCAACTTTTTTCCGAATTCCTTTTGGAATCTCAAAGAAGGACATCATGTACAATGGTAAGCTGCTGAGAACGGAATTGATCAGAGTTAACCGGCCCCCAGTGGAGAGGTTTTTTCCTTTCCAACTACTAAGGCGTTTTTCAAACCGTTCTTGTATCTTCAGCCAATCCGAGTTTGACAGTCTCCGATAATGTATCGGAATCCCTAAGTAACGGATTGGGAAGTTACCGTATTGCAACCAAACAGCCCTCCGCATCTTGATTCTCGAAATCCTTTGCCTCTCCAAAGCAGAAGATCTCACTTTTATGGAAGTTAATTTTGAGTCCTGATAGTTGCTCAAACGCACATAGAATTAGCTTCATGTTATGAGCATGCTCCAGGTTGTGTTCCAAAAAGAGGATTGTGTCATCCGCATATTGGAGGATTGAAAGGCCATCCTCGACTAGGTGTGGCACAACCCCACTTAGCTGATTCTCAGCTTTTGCTCTTTTTATAAATAGTGCGAGCATATCAGCAACTAAATTAAAAAGAATGGGCGACAATGGGTCTCCTTGACGAAGTCCTTTTTTTTGTTTGGAAATAAGGTCCGACCTCTTTTCGTTTATGTTAATCGCTACACTCCCGCCTCGATATGAAGGGCGTATCCACCCGATCCACTTTGGTGAAAATCCCTTCATCCTAAGCGTTTGCTTTAGGAAGTCCCAGCGTACTTTGTCATATGCCTTTTCAAAATCTATCTTAAAAATTACTCCGCTCTGTTTTTTGCGATGCAATTCGTGAACCGTTTCATGGAGGATAACAACTCCTTCCAGGATGTTATGTCCTCTTAGAAACGCTGTTTGTGTAGGGCTGATCAATTGTTCCGCAACCGAGTTTATGCGTATGGTCGCTACCTTTGTGAAAATTTTGAAGCTCACATTTAGTAAGCAGATGGGTCTATATTGTTGAATTTTGCTTGCATCTTGGGTCTTAGGTAATAGGGTGATTACTCCGAAGTTCAAACTGAACACCGGGAGGTCACCAGTGTGCAGCTCATGAAACATTTGCATTATGTCTCCTTTAATGACATCCCAGAAGTGCTGATAAAATTCAGCCGGGAAACCATCTGGGCCAGGTGCCTTGTTATGTTCCATGTCAAAGATAGCTTCTCGAACCTCGTTTTCAGTAAACGGTGCTGTGAGAAGTTCATTTTCTAGATTGCTAACTTGAGGGATATCATCAGTTCTAGACTCATCAAAGAAGAAAGCATTCTCCTCTGAGGGGCCGAAGAGCTCTTTGTAGAATTGGGTTATATAGTTTTTTAGGTTACTTTGCCCTTCTACTTTGCCTCCTTCATGTTCCAAGAAGAAGATACGTTTCTTGCGATGTTTGCCATTTGCAACCATCTGAAAGTATCGGGTGTTGGAATCCCCTAGGAGGACATCAGTAACTTTCGCCCGCTGATAGAATTTGAGTTCTTCTTCGCGTAAAAGTTTGCTCAGGCCATCACGTGCAGCTTGGAGTTGTTCCCTTTCTACTTCTGCGGAGAGGCCTGTTTTTCTCGCTACCGTATCTAAGGTCTGTCACCATCGATTGGAGATTTTCTTTTTTGAATTTTATACTCCCGTGTTGGTTACCAGCCCAACCTCCGAGATGCTTACGCAACGCCCCATTTTTTTTGTTCCACCGTTGTACGGCATTACGTCCCTTGGACTGGTTTGTTCCATATTTCGACCACTCGGGTCCCTAAAGTCCTCGTGGGAAAACCAACTCGTTCCATCCCGAATCGCTTGGTGATTTCCCCCGTAGGAGGAAGGTTCACCTGTGTCTAGAAGTAAAGGTGTGTGGTCTGATACACCCCTGTCTAGTGCGTGAACTGTCACCAATGGAAACTTGAATTCCCATTCTGTGGTCATTAGTACTCTATCAAGTTTTTCGTATGTCGGATCTGGAAGAGAGTTTGCCCAGGTAAATTGGCGACCTGTCAAATCAATCTCCCGCAAATCGAAGCTATCAATAACAGCATTGAAAAGGAAAGGCCAACGAGGATTAAAGTTGTTTTTGTTTTTTTCTTTGCTATGTCTCATTATGTTAAAGTCCCCTCCTAATAGAGTTGGCAAAGGATTCTGTTGACACGTTCGTACGAGCTCAGTCAAGAAAGCCGTTTTGAATTCATCTTGGGCTGGGCCATATACCGCCATCAGAATCCACTTAAAGTTATCATTTTTATTGCGGAGATGAAATTTCATAAAAAATTCCCCTTCCACAATTAATGATAAATCTAATGCTAAGCCATTAATTCCCAATAGTATGCCGCCAGAACGTCCCCTAGGGGGAAGACAATGCCAAATAAAGTCCGCACCACCAGATAGGCGATCTAGATTTGCTTTGGACATGTCCTTTTTTCCAGTTTCCATAACGGCCACAAAGTCAATTTGAACTAACCATGATATCTAGTGGCAAACCCTACTATTTGAACTAACTAAAAAAGAGAACATATCTAGTGCACACCGGACTTATATGCAACCTTGCACACTTCTCTTTTCTTGCATTCTTGAGTTAATTTCAAGGGGCACGAGGTGATAACCAATCGGAGAGGTGGGAGGAGAGATTTGTAAAAGTGTGATTAGAGAAGGAGTTAAGTGTAAAATTATCTAACCCTTGGATCAACATTCTATGTCCCAGATTAGAAGTGTGCATGGTTGCATATAAGTCCGGTGTGCACAGGATACGATCTCAACTAAAAAATGCTATAACTCACAAACCAAAATATCAAATTAAATTTTGATTACACCATTGAATTCTTTTTAATAAATCCTTCAAAACAAGATCTTATATGGATATATTTCGATAAAATTATAGGTGGGCCCCCGATGAGGACACGCCTAAGCTGCCCAAATTATTTACCCAATCTTTCACGGTGCAAAAATTACCAGCAAACTACTCTGAACTTTGAACAAAGAAATGGGAATTTGAATAACCCTTAGCTAGCAGCCACGACAAAACAAAAGCCGTAATTCCTTAAAGAACTCAAACCGAGAACGGTTACTTTTGACAACCAGCCACAAAATACTAGTTTATTGGAATAATATTGATAGGTGTTGATTCAGCAGCAAGGTGGATATCGATCACAACAACAATCAGCCAATTAAAATTCTGAACACTTATGTCTTCTCAATCAAGATAACATTCACAACACAAGATATAATATAATATGGGCAGATAAATAATTCCGGCGTAGATCAATCTCACGGATTCGTGACCAAGCAAAACGAATCCAGGTGGATAAAATAGCTTGAGTGATCAACCAAATATGAAGAGTAGCAGTGATGCAAGGGATCAACTTACAATTGATGCAAACCAAACCCTAGATAATCCTTCCACCCACAGCCTCGACGACTACGATCAGAAGATGGGGAATTGAATCAATTCCAGTACGAGTCCAAGGATGAATCCTCGATCACGCACTAACACAAATCCATGAGGATCCGGATGAACACCCGCTAGGGTTCTTCACGAGCGGTGGCGGCTCGATGGGAATAACTCCACAGTAAAAATCTAATCTCCTCCCTACTTGGCACGCCGGCCATACTTATAAGGGGCACGCAGGCCGCATGACACACACGTGGGACTCGACCATGGTGCACATGCACGCATGCCAATCCAGCTAAACTCAAAATAGGAAACTATAAAATATAATAATGCTAATTCTAAAAATAGCTCACGCACATCTATAGTAAAAATATTACGGCCAAGATGCTAAACATGGTTAGAACTTACTAAGTCCACCAATAGCATGAAGAGACGTTTGTATATCAACTCCCCGAGCAGTCCTTCATGACAAAATAATTCAAGTGACGTCAAGCTCAATAGAACCAGCATAAATATATTTTCTTGGCTTAAAGCTGATCCTTGATGAAAGCCCACTTGGCATAAATATTTCCTTGGCCTTCTTTATATATTTTTCATTTAAAGAAAACACACCAAATTTCAAGAAAGATGGATCGTTCATATTTTTAGCCAATAAGTCCCCCGAAATATTATCTTGAGGAGCCATGGGCTCATCATTTTCCCTTTCTTGAATCAAAGCCGCCCTCGGCTTTGACATAGCTTGACCATAATCTGCATTTACTGGATCATGAATAGTGCTAGCAGTAATTACTTGAGTAGAAAGACTCACATGATCAACATTCTTCACAATTGCAGACTCATTGTCATGACTCCCAAAATCAACAAGGATTCCAGGAGTATTTCCTGCAACTTTAGAATTCACGCATAAAGTTTCAGGTGCAATAATACTAGCCGCAATAATTACATCCTTCTTGCCAAACTGCATAGAAGAACTATTTAGAGTTGTCTTGGCAGTTTTTGGCCCTTTGCAAGTTTCTTGAGAAACTTTATTATTTTCTCCCTCCAGAGCTAAAGCCACAAGGGCTCCATTATAATTTCAGCAAAATTAGTTGTAGTTTCCTTTCCTGAAGTGTTCACAGTATTCTCTCCCTCTTGAACCAAAGCCGTCCTCGGCTTTGGAATACTTGCAGCAGCCTTTTTCTTCACCTTGACAGGAGCAAAAACCTCTGCCTTGATAGCACTCTCAAGCATTGGTTTGAGCACATGATTAACACCCTTGTGCCCAAAGGAATAAGTATTAGAGCGACCACCGTGTGTAGCATCAAGATCAAATTGCCATGGCCGACCCAACAACAGATGACATGCACTTAATGGTGCAACATCACAATCCATAGTATCAGTTCCAACTGAAAATTTAACTCGAGCCTTATGAGTAATTTCTAGTGTACCACTTTGATTCATCCATTGCATATAGCGCGGCGTTGGAAGCCTCTGATAATGCATTCACTAAATCTGAACTAATAACATTAGCAAAACTCCCACCATCAATAATCACTTTGCATACCTTGTCTTGAATTTTGCACTCGGACTGGAATATATTGGATCGCTGCCCCTTCACTATAACAGCAGTACCATCGCTCTGTACATCTCGTGCCATCATAGATAAGCCATCCGATGCATCATCTGCATCATCAATTTTGATCTTAGGAAGGGCTTCACAAGAAGAAACACTACTATGTAGCCCGGATGTAGAAGAAATCTCAGCACACCCATGTGTAACTGTAGGTTCAGGCACTGCAGCCTTAGGCAACAACTGAGAATCTGATTTCTTCAATTGCTTGGAATGACCAACTGACTTTGTGGCCGGGGATTTTGAGCCACGAGCAGCAGCTACCAGTTTCCTGGACACAAATCGAGGAACAAACCTATGTTGTAGCACAACCTTCATATCATCCCATGTGCAATAATAAGAAAAACTTTTGTCACAATGAGTCCACCAATGCAGAACGCCCTTATCAAAAGTTGCTTCTGCATATTCTATCTTCGTGGCTGTGAGTCCACCAAACGTACACCTGAAGAAAGCCTCCATACCATCTTCCCAATAAAAATACTCCTGGGGAGTTGATGCTAGAGAAAGCTTTCGCAAATATTTAACTTGCATGAGAAATTTCAAATCAGCCATTGAAAAAAAAATCCAAATGCACCGTAAACAACCTGTCTCTGAATACCAACTGATGAGGACACGCCTAAGCTGCCCAAAATATTTACCCAATCTTTCACGGTGCAAAAATTACCAGCAAACTACTCTGAACTTTGAACAAAGAAATGGGAATTTGAATAACCCTTAGCTAGCAGCCACGGCAAAACAAAAGCCGTAATTCCTTAAAGAACTCAAACCGAGAACGGTTACTTTTGACAACCAGCCACAAAATACTAGTTTATTGGAATAATATTGATAGGTGTTGATTCAGCAGCGAGGTGGATATCGATCACAACAACAATCAGCCAATTAAAATTCTGAACACTTATGTCTTCTCAATCAAGATAACATTTACAGCACAAGATATAATATAATATGGGCAGATAAATAATTCCGGCGTAGATCAATCTCACGGATTCGTGACCAAGCAAAACGAATCCAGGTGGATAAAATAACTTGAGTGATCAACCAAATATGAAAAGTAGCAGTGATACAAGGGATCAACTTACAATTGATGCAAACCAAACCCTAGATAATCCTTCCACCCGCAGCCTCGACGACTACGATTAGAAGATGGGGAATTGAATCAATTCCAAAGCGAGTCCAAGGATGAATCCTCGATCACGCACTAACACAAATCCATGAGGATCCGGATGAACACCCGCTAGGGTTCTTTACGAGTGGTGGCGGCTCGATGGGAATAACTCCACAATAAAAATCTAATCTCCTCCCTACTTGGCACGCCGACCAGACTTATAAGGGGCACGCAGGCCGCATGACACACACGTGGGACTTGACCATGGTGCACATGCACGCATGCCAATCCAGGTAAACTCAAAATAGGAAACTATAAATTATAATAATGCTAATTCTAAAAATAGCTCACGCACATATATAGTAAAATATTACGCCAAGATGCTAAACATGGTTAGAACTTACTAACTCCACCAATAGCATGGAGAGACGTTTGTATATCAACTCCCCGAGCAGTCCTTCATGACAAAATAATTCAAGTGACGTCAACCTCAATAGAACCAGCATAGATATATTTTCTTGGCTTAAAGCTGATCCTTGATGAAAGCCCACATGGCATAAATATTTCCTTGGCCTTCTTTATATATTTTTCATTTAAAGAAAACACACCAAATTTCAAGAAAGATGGATCGCTCATATTTTTAGCCAATAAGTCCCCCGAAAATATTATCTTGAGGAGCCATGGGCTCATCAGCACCACTAATAGTTAGTTGGTATGGAGTAAAGTAAAAATAAAAAAAGAGAATGATAAAAAGGGGGAAAAGGAAAGAAAATAATAGGAGGGTGATAGTGATATTCTAACTCATAGATTTCTCCTTCGTACCCACGGCAACACGCGGGGACATGATGCGTGAAGGACGAAGTTAAAGAGATTAAATCATCTACCAAGGATTTCTCAAATAAATTATTATATATGTTTTATTATATTACCGTAAGTTGTCACCCGTCCAACATATCTAAATATTTCTATTCAATATTGGTTCAGCTTGGAGTTTAAACATAAGAATAAATAATCTTTATGACAATGAGTATATACTCTGTTTTATACATTTAAGTTCTTCGTCTGCTTTTCTAACCTGCACAAAGTAATTATCCTTAATAGCTAATTGTGATCAAATTTCTTAGCGATTATAATTCAATCTTGTAACAGTACCCCCTTCCTACCTGCGGCAACACGGGGGAAAAATCCTCTAGTTTTGTTGAATGGAAAGAGCTTATATTAAGACAAAGGATCATGTTTACAATCATGTACTAAAGCTGCCGAGGCGCAGGTCGTCAGAAAATCAAAAGAAAACTCTTTCCTACCAAATTGTCCAAATTCATGGGCACACCATTAGCTTTTGGGTGGCGTTTAGAAACTTTGGACTGCTGGAAAAGGTTGAGGACTCTCTTTGTTTCTTCTATGAAGTAGTACATATACCGGTTTAAACTGCTGTCAAAGAGAGCTTGGACAACATTTAGGCAATCTGATATATATACGTGATACACGTGTATTACAAAACATATAGTAGAGCCAAGCCAACACTCTGGCCGGAGTACTTATTGTGGTCACTGATTGATTCCAACGGTGATTGATGTCGTGCCGTCAGTCATACTTGTTTTTCCAGCCACGATGTGACGTTCTGATTGCATGCAGTTTGCTGGCTACCTGCTTCATGTTCGACCGTTCAGATGGCAGTGAGCGCGTGCAAGAAAGTGCTACTTCCAGCATGTCCACCAAGCATTGCTTGATCTCATTTTCTGGTACTCTCTTTTCTTGAGTTAATTTCTTGCATTCTTCCAGGACATGGGCATCTGTAACGTTGAATATTTGATCCGGAAAGCTGTTCTCCACGAAGCTGATGATGTCTAGGCCGTCCGTGAACAAAGGATCTGTTGGCCTTTTGCTTGTCAAAATCTCCAGCAACACAATCCCAAAACTATAAACATCTCCAGACGTTGATGCGTGGCTACCTCCTCCGTACTCTAAAATGTGCACAAGTATTTATGTAAGTCATAAAAAATAAAGAGAGAAAAGAAGAGGGGGGGGGGTGGGGGGGGGGGGGGCGCGCAGAGAGAGAGCGACCTGGAGGAATATATCCAATTGTTCCCTTCACACCAATTGAACTCGCCGAACCAGCCCATGTTGACTGAGGATGAACATACAGACGTGCAATGCCAAAATCTCCCAGGAGACCATTCATATCATCATCTAGAAGGATATTGCTGGGCTTCAAGTCGCAATGGACAGTGGGCCTCCCACAGTCATGGTGTAAATAATCCAATGCATCAGCTATGTTGACAACTATGCCAATTCTTTGAGTCAAGCTTAGACTCTTTGCACCTTCCTTGTCCCCTTTGTGGTGCAGCCACGTGTCCAAGTTCCCGTTAGGCATGAACTCATAAATTAAAGCCTTGAAAACATTGCCTTCGCTGTCTACAGTTGAGCAAGCAGTTAGAATGGGAAGAAGATTCCGATGCTGAATACTTCTCAGAGCTTCACATTCTGACAAGAAGCTTCTCTCAGCTCCTGGCATCTCAAGGTTGAAAACCTTCACAGCCACTTCCATTTTGCTTTCCTTCAGTTTCCCTCTGTATACGGAACCGTAGCTTCCTCTCCCAATCAAATTTTCTTCTGAGAAGTCCCTTGTTGCTTGGGCTAAGTCCTTGTAAGTAACTTTCTCAAAATGCTCGCCAAAAGAAAGTTGTGACGACAGATATGCTGTTCTTGATTTCTTCTTGTCAACGAGGAGAAAGTATACTACCAATACGAGTGACATGAACCCAAAGATTGGAATCAATATTTTGATCAAATAGTTTGTGATTCTTGCTCTGCTTCTAGAAGCACCATGACATGAAGATTTGTGGAAACCCGGGGCTCCACCACACAACCCGGGATTGCCATCGAGTAAAACAACTGTAGCATTATTGAATATACCATTTTGTGGTATTTCTCCTTGGAAATTGTTGTATGATAGGTCTAATTTGCTAAGAGTAAGATCATTAAGATAATCTGGTATGTGGCCTGACAATCTGTTATGGGAAACGTTGAGCACGCTCAAGGTAGTTAGTTTGCTGAAGGTGGTCGGGATGTCTCCTGTAAGATTATTCTGGCTCATTTGCAATGTCACTAGCTGTTGGCACTGTCCCAAAGTTCCAGGAATTTCCCCATTAAGTTGATTTGCTGAAATATCTAACCAATTTAGTTGTTTAAGTTTACCGAACTCCACTGGTATGCTTCCTTGGAAATTGTTGTAGCTAAGGAGCAATTCGGTCAGTTGTGTAATGTTGCCAATGGAAGGTGGGATTGTCCCTACGAAATTGTTATTATAGAGCTTTAAGCTTTGTAGATTATTTAGTTTTCCAATCCAATCCTCAATCGTACCGGATAAATTATTATGATCAAGCGAGAGCCTAATTAAGCCATTAAGTCTCCCAATGCTTGAGGGCACTATTCCTGATAGGAGGTTTGCACTCAATAATAGATGTGTGAGATTAGTGGACAGGTTAGATATTGAATTTGGTATGACTCCCTGCAGCTGATTAGTAGACAATGAAAGCACTTCTAGAGACCTACAGTTTATCAGCGCATCAAAGAATTCCCAGCCGCCACTATCGCTCGCTTGAAGCATGTTTGCCTCAAGGTTTAAAGCAGATAGTCCTGACATATTTCCGAATATGTTTGGGATTTGGCCAGTTAACTTATTTTTTTTTTAGATAATGGATAATACAATCCGGCCTCTACATCCGTGGATGTACACAGCCAATTATTACAACGAAAGGCATAGCCTTTAAAAAAACAAAAGAGTCATAACAATCGAAAAAGGTTTTTCCACCCTCTATTTGAAATTTCTAAAGCAACCATCTCTAAACGCTTGCTCAAAGACACAAGGACGTCCTTTGTTTGCTCAGTACGCTGTAGCCGGGCCCAGGAGCGTAGCCAAAAAGCTCCCCTAAAGATGACCTGCATAAAAGAATTAGATCTCAATTTTTTAAAAATCATGTCATTACGACATCTCCATATGGCCCGCAGAAGAGCAGCCACATCAACCCAAATCGGGGGCTTAGTTTGTCTATGTTGATTACTACGCCATGAACCTAACAAATGGTCCACAGAGACACGTTGTGTTAGATTAGTAACATAGAAAATAATCCTCCAAATCATTTTGGCAAAAGGACAGTCAAAAAGGAGATGTTGGATAGTTTCATTGAAATTACAACATTCGCATTTTTCGACTCCCCTTCCAATTTTTTTCTTAGCAAGATTGTCTTTTTGTCAAAACGACACCTTTTTGGATAAACCATAGGAAAATTTTAATTTTTAGAGGTATTTTCCATTTCGGATCCTCCTATGTTGGAAGGGTGGGTTTGTATCTATAGCATCAAGATACATAGTCCGGCCGAGAAAGTTCCGACTTAGATAACAACCATTTAAAATAGTTTTTTCCATCCACCAAGGCCACATTGAGGTCTGAGTTACAAGGCTAAGCCAATCCAACAAGGTTATTATCCACCAAGGATCTCCTAAAAGAAATATTTGGAGGATTAGAGGATAAAACTTTGAAATGTTGTTGCATGTCGATCCCTAGCTATATTATATAAGCCGGGTATCTAAGTTTGAGAGGCTTATCACCTAACCAAGTATCCTCCCAAAATCTTGTGTTGTTTCCATCTTTAATCGGGAAACTTGACCTTTAGCAAGCACCTCATCTTTGATATGCATGAGGCCTCTCCAAAAATGAGAGTCGTTTGGTTTGGCTTATACTTGGGTAAGGGTCTTGGAATGCAAATATTTATTCCTTAGCAAAGATTGCCGGTGCCATCGGTGTTTATAAGATTAACAATCCATTTGGCTAATAAACATTTGTTTTGAATCTGCAAATCAAGAATTCCAAGACCACCTTGATCCTTAGGGCGACATAGAATATCCCACTTAGCAAATCTATATTTGTGTCTATCCGTAGACCCCTTGCCGTAAGAATCTTGATCCGAATTTATCAAGATTCTTGAGGACTCCTTTTGGAACCTCAAAAAAGGACATCATGAACATTGGGAGACTACTTAACACCGAATTTAGTAATACGAGTCTCCCCCATAGGATAAATACTTGGCTTTCCAAAGAAGAAAGCTTTTGTTCAAAGCGTTCTTCCACCTTTCTCCATTCGTAATTGAGGAGTTGTCTATGGTGCATAGGGATACCTAAATATCCGAAAGGATAGGTTCCTCGCATTACAACCAAAGAGTGTTGTATAATAATATTCCATCTCTTTGGCATCACCATAATGTAAGATTTCGCTTTTGTGGAAATTGATCTTGAGCCCAGATAGTTGTTCAAAAAACGCAAAGCAAAAGTTTTAAATTTTTTGCTTGCTCTGGGTCATGATCTAAGAAGATAATGGTGTCATCTGCATATTGTAAAATAGATAACCCATCATCAATCAGGTGTGGAATAACCCCACTTATTTGTCCATCGGCTTTTGCTCTATTAATAATAAGAGCAAGCATATCAGCAACAATGTTAAACAAAATAGGCGACAGAGGGTCTCCTTGTCTAAGGCCCCGATTGGTCCGGAAGTAGGGGCAAATATCGTCATTAACTTTAACCCCCACACTCCCCGCTTTTGTGACCATGTTTTGGACCCACCTACACCATGTTTGAGAAAAGCCCTTCATGCGTAGAGTTTGCTGTAGAAATGACCATTTGACCTTGTCATAGGCTTTTTCAAAATCAATTTTGAAAATAACGCCATTCCTTTTTTTAGTATGTAATTCATGGATAGTTTCGTGTAAAATAACTACTCCTTCCATGATATTCCTACCTGGCATGAAGGCAGTCTGTGTAGGACTCACGACTGTCTTAGCTACTTTATTCATCTGTTAGTTTCCACTTTTTGTGAAAATCTTGAAACTAACATTAAGGACACAAATTGGTCTATATTGTCTGAATAGTAGTAGCATTCTCGGGTTTTGGGGATAAGAGAAATTATACCAAAATTTAGACTAAAAAGGTCTAAATTCTCATTGTGGAATTCATAGAACATGGACATGAGATCATCCTTGATAACCTCCCAAAAGACCCGATAGAATTCAGCAGGAAAACCATCCCGGTCCCCGGAGCTTTATTGTGCTCCATTTGGAAAATAGCTTCTTTCACTTTAAACAAAGTGAATTCAGCTATGAGGATATCATTTTCTTCTGGGGTAACTTGTGGAATATCCGTAATTTGATCTTCCATCAAAGTTACCCTCCCGCATTGAGGGGGCCAAAAAAGATTTTTATAATAATTTGTGATGTGTCTTTTAAGGCGGTCATCACCGATAACAACTCCTTGATCATTTTCAAGTTTATAAATATGTTGCTTTCGATGTTTCCCATTTGCCACTAGATGAAAGAACCTAGTGTTAGCGTCCCCCCCTCTAACAAGGTTTTAACTTTGGCTCTCTCGTACCATTTTAATTCCTCTTCCCTCAACAGAGAAACTAAACATTCTTTGAGGTAATGCTTATAATTAATCTCTTGATCGAAAAGATAAGTAGTCTCAGCTTTTTATCAAGCTCTTGTAAAAGGGCTAGAAGAGTCTTCTTCTCTTTCTTATAGGTTCCCCGCAGTATTTGCAGCCCAACCTCTAAGATATTGTCTTAGTTTCCGAATTTTGGCTTGCCATCGTTCTAAGAGGTTGGTTCCGGAGGTTTCAGATTGCCAAACATTTACAACCATGTCATAAAAACCCTCCTTCACTAGCCACCCCTTTCAAACCGGAAGGGTCTAATGCCTGGTCCGATGGGTCGAGGTACCGTGATAATAACTAGGGGAGTATGGTCGGAGATGTTCCCGATCTCTAGACTCCAATCAGTAGTTAGAGGGAATTGAAACTCCCAATCCGCATCGACTAAGACTCTATCAAGCTTTTCAAGAGTAGGATTATCACCAGGTCCAAACCCATGTAAATTGGCGTACCGACATGGTGATTTCTCCGAGATCAAGAGAATCAATGACCGCATTAAAAGATTCGCCATTTAGGTCAAAGCCCCTGTTTTTTTCGCCCGTGGGGGTTTCAAGATAATATTAAAATCACCCCCAATAAGATACGGCAAGTTCTCTTTGGAGCAAGTGTTAGCTAGCTCGCAAGAAAAGCACTTTTATTTTGGTGTTGTCTTTGGTCCATAAATAGAATAAAGGACAAACTTGAAGTCATTTGCTTTATAACGTAAGGTAAATGTGACAAAGAAATCTCCTCGTCAATGGCTCCAATATCAAAACCGATGTGTCCGCTCCCAATAAAATACCCCCGGATCTACCATGAGGAGCCATAGCGTGCCATAGAAAATTACGCCCCTCCACAAAGGTTTTAAGAATGTGATTGGGGAAGGAGTCCCTACCCGCCGTAGAAAGGGCAATAAAATTTATTTGCTCCTCCCTAACAAGTTCTCGCCTAAAAATCGTGTTTAGCCAAGTCAAGTAAGACCTCTCGCTATTCCGAATACTCCTTTCATTTTAATTTTATTTTAGATGGAGTTTTAGGCTTTTTGGGAAGTTGGACCTATTATATTTTTCCTACGCCCGACGGAGACAAATCTAAAATATGATCATTCTCCTCACCGCAAGTTCTCATTAAAATTCCCACAAACGTGGTCGAGAACCGTATCCAGCGCGTTCTTCCCTTTCAACATCGATAGCAAGTGTTATTAAACCTAGCTTTCGAATGCTTCAAACTTGCACTAAGAACAATTCTATCAACCTCTAAGTTTTTAATTGCAACAACATCAGAGGAAGAAAGGTCGATGCCTACCCTACCAAGTTTAGAAAAAATAGCAGAATCGAAAAGCTAGAGAAAGAGGTACCCGAACATTCGAGGTTCTTTTTCTTTGCCATCCGCTCTGTCTTGCATAGGGTGTGCTCGCCCGCTCTTGGTGCATTTCTTTGGCTCCGCCGAAGCTGTGTAGATGGGTTAACCGCCTCGTCCCCAACCACAGCAAGGTCGGTGCCCAAGGCAGGCTCAGAGGCCGCAACATCCATCTGTACGTCGATCGCGTTGCCAGCATCAGCAGTAGCAGCCGCCCATCCATCCCTTTGACAATGATGGTGGCACTGTCGATGGCGTGAGCGGCTGCCATGTGCCCACCACCAACCACGACGTTTGTCGCCAAAGGGATCACAGCCGGCTGCTCATCGACCACAGCGTTAGACGCCGAGGAAAGCACAGCCGGCTGCTCAAAGCCCTCGAAAACCGAGGGGAGCACAGCTGACTGGTCATCAACCACGGCGTTGATCGCCGAGGGAAGCACAGTCAGCTGCTCCTTGCCATCGACGACATCATTCGCCGAGGCCAGTTAACTTATTGTTGGACAGGTCTAATTCTATTAGATCTAAAGCATTTCCTAGGGAAAGCGGAATATGTCCTTCAAACATGTTACCTCCCAAGTACAGGATTTGGATATTAGGAAAGGCATCACCAATAGGCGGCAATGTGTTACCTAGCATATTATCGGCCAAGGACAGTTTCTCAAGAGAAGACAGATTAGAGAGATTTTGTGGGATTCCACCTGACAGATTATTACTACTCAGGTCCAGATGTGCTATTTTTGGCATTTGCCAAAGCTCATTGGGAATTGGCCCGTTCAGTTGATTGTATGAAAGATCAACGAATGTCAAATTTATGATGTTACCGAGGCCTGGTGGGATGAATCCGGTGAGAGAATTTTGGCCAAAGCTAAGAGCTGTTAGACTGGTAAGAAAGCCTATTCTAGGAGGAATAACGCCCGTGAGGTAGTTCTGAGAGAGATCTAGACTGACTAAGTTGGAAAAGTTTGTAATCGCGTCAGGAATCTCACCTTGCAAATGGTTGTTTCTCAGCAAAAGGTATTCTAGCTTTTGGAGTTTGTTAAGAGGAGGTATGGGGCCATGAAAGCTATTATTGGTTAGAACAAGCGCAGTAAGGTGGGTCAGGTTTCCAAGGGAGGAGGAGATATGGCCAGCTAAGTTGTGGTTGGTGAGGATCAGCCACATTACGCGATATGGCCGCGTCAAGGTGCAGTTCACACCATTCCACCGGCAGAAGTGGGTGTTGCTGGTCCAATTGCTCAAGGCTCCACTTGGATCGTTGGTGATGCCATTCTTGAATTCCATCAGGGAGTGAAAATCTTCGCTGTTGTCATGAACTGTTGCGCAATGAACTTTCTCAAGTCCGTAACACAGCAGTAACAACGACAGTACTATAAGCATGGCCAGTTTGGCTGGCGGCTTCGAATCAGGCATGGTGCTCTTAACTGACACCTGCAAGCATAAAGCATAGACTAGTGCTATTACCAGAGAAACCATGCTGCGTTCATGCTGTATATTCAGAGCTACGAACAACAAACTCCATTTTTAAGGAAGAGAAGGCAGACACCCCACTATATCTTGAAAGTAAACACAGGTAACAACTACAGCAAGTTAACACAGATGACTGAGTACTAGCACTAAGCAGTAAGAGAGAGTAGGGTACCTCTGCTTTGCCGGCAGTCCTTTTGATCTGCTTCGCTCTGCTTGCTATTCGGAGTTTGGAACTTTAAGTTGGAATGCTCTGCTGGCATATGAGTCCCCGGGGGTTTAAAAACAGTTTTACAGCACCATTACGTCCACACACGACGCCTTATCTTAGCTTGACCGCCATCTCAGCGAGGACCCAGAGTCCGTCAAACTCGTCAGTTACCGCCATTTTCCCGCTTCCATCACGTCGCGCAGCTGCGCCGTCGTTGTTTGAGGTGGACAAGGTTGTTACGGCGCGTCCAGCCTCGACTCCCAGACTACTTTTCAGCAGGAAACCGATAGAGATATTCCAGGTTGATGTGTGACCTCTCTGGTTCTTGTGCGGTTTCGACGATGCTGGCAAAAATTAGATCGTGGAATGGGCTACGGTGGCAGATTTTCCTGTTGAAATCAAATTTGTTTTGTTTTATGACCGCGTTTCCAGAATATATCGTGTGGGCATGATTCGTCCATAGGTTATTTTGATAGCTGACAGGGTAGCGGGTCAAGTCAACTTGTAAGTCTGTCTCTGTACAATGCCGTGCTTGGAACGATTCTTGCAAACTGTGAGTTACACAGTTGGAATTGGAAAAAATATCTAGTGAAACAATTGTTAGATTTATTTATGAAGGGTAAAATAGTTTTAACTATACGTTTATTGCTAGTAGAACAAAAAAAAAAAGTACAATTTGAGCACTGATAAATATGAGATATTCCTCCAAGGGGACAAATATATAATCTTCAGGTTTAGTTTTCCTTCGACAAATTTGAAATTTCAAGTTCAAACTAGCACAATCACCATCATAAATAACATCATTGAGGTGGTTGGAGTTGGGAATGACTGAATATTAGCGTCAGTGCATCGTCTACACCAGGCAGGCACGCAGCTCTGTAGCCGGTCCGACAACAACACTCGGCGACCCTGTGCCTGCACCCAGGCCCAAGAGTGAGGCGGCTTAATGGATCACAGGCCCAACTTGGGTGAACTAATTGTATTTAGGAGAGTGAAAAGAGAGGAGTTCTAAAAAACAAGTATTGTAGCAGACAGAGATATTCCGTCAGACTCGTTAGTTACCGCCACTTTTCCACATCCATTCCGTCGGCCAGCTGCGCCGTCGTTGTTTCGGCGTGTCCAACCTCGATCCTAGTAAATACTTTTCCAAAGGAACTAGACAGAGAGTCAGAGATATTCCGGGCTCATGTGCAATTAGATACCGACAATAATTGGGTCTCGTGGAATGATCTACCGGTGCTAGATTTTCGTTTTGAAATAAAAAGATTTGGTTGTTCGTGTGGGTATGATTCATCCATAGGGTTTATCTTTGACAGCTGACAGGCCAGGTACTGGGTCCAGTCAACTTGTATTGTATGCATGTTTATCTGGACAAGAATAGTCTATCTGTACAATGCCGTGCTTCGCAGGATAGTTGCAAAATGTGAATACGGCTGGAATTGGAAAAGTATCTAGTAGAACAATTAGATTTATTTTTGAAGGGGTAAGAGCATCTCCAGTGGAGCTCCTACCTAAAATTATAGGAGTTTTAGTAAAAAAAAAATCAACTCTAACTGGAGCTCCTAACAGCTTCTATTTTTTTGCCACCTTAAAATAAAATTTAATCTGAAGCCTTACACTTGGAAACACCCCCATCTAGTGGGCCCACGTCACTTCTCCTCTCCTCTTTCCTCTCCCGTCGCGCAGAGGACCGCATGCGCCGCTCGTCGGCGCGCCCCTCGCTGCCCTGCTGCGCCGGGCCTCCCACCGCCGCCGGTGCGCTTCCCCGCCGGCCGTGCCATCCCGCCGCCCCATCATCCCGCCACCGCAACGCGCTGTGTACCCAGCATCGGCCGCATCAAGATCCCGATCCAGACATCATCCCGGCACCGGCGGCCCATTGCCGCATCCACGCCGCCGCGCATCAAGATCCCGGAGCATCATCCCGCCACGCATCCACCCCGCTGCCGCATCCACACATCCACGGCGGCGCACGCGCTGGCGGTCCTCGCACAGCTGCCCGGCAGCCAGGTACCGGCGGCTCACGCGCGGCTGTGCCCCGAACCTTCGCGCCACCGCAACGCGCACACGACTAGCGCGCGCATTATCTCGCCCCACGCAGAGCCTGGCGACGACGGCATGCGGCCAGGCGCGACGACGGCGACCTCCCTGCGGCGACCCTAGAGCGGTACATCACCGCGCCCTGCGATTCAACGACGACTGCGCGAGCGACTAGCCCGACACGCCGAGGAAGCCGTGCCGGATGCGTGCCTATGGCGAGGGCGGGAAGCTGGCATGGCTGTGCGCGGCGGGCGTGGGCTACGGCGACGGCACGACAGTTTCCCGTCCCTATCAACCACCCGCACCGGATGCGGCCTGCCTGTGCCTGCCTCCACCGCCACGCCTGCACGCACCGTGCTGCATGTGCTCGCCGGAGGCGCCTAGGCGTGCTCATGCTCGCCGGAGGCACCGCTGCTAGGATGAGCAGAGGAGCGACGACATCAGAACACCAAGAGGAAAAGACTCACAGGCAAGGCCCATATGTCAGTGGCTACGGGTAGGAATTTTAGGATCTTCATTTGGGGGCTACCGTTGGAGTACAAGTTCAATTTGAGCCATTTTTTTTTTTTTTTTTTTTTTTTGGATTGGGCACCTAAATCTAAAATGAGGGCTTTGATTTGGAGAGTATGGCTGGAGATGCTCTAAATAAAGTAGATTTCAATTCGTTAGAAATTAGGTAGAACTAGCTGCCGCTCCTTGTACGTACTTGTGCGGTCGAGCTCAAAAACTTTCCTCAGTCGGCACACATTATGAGAGAGGTATCTGGTACGGTATAGGAATCGTGAATGCACATGTATTCATCAAAATCCGTACGTGTTGTGGTGCTTTTGTGTAGAATAAGGTCGTAGGTGTTATCGAGAAATAAATCACCAAGTGATTTTAAGTATTTAGTGCTTACCCATTTCTTTCTTTCTCTCTGTTTTGAGATTACTACAACCGCAGACGCTCAACACGCACACACTCATCCCTATGAAAATTGTGGACGCCCCCCGCCAACACCGAGGCTTTGTGGTGACTTCGTGAACTTTAATATTTTTTGGCCGCCCTTTGAAGGTGCTTTCATAGGGTAGGGTTTGCATTTCTTTCTCTTTGAGGACACTATTTTTTTTTTTTTAGAATTTTGAAAGTTCTGTTGAGCACAATATATATTTATGAAGATGGAATGTGCACCAAATGCCTTGTTTGTAGGGGCGGAGCCAGGATGAGCTCTCAGAGGGGCTAGTTAATGGGGAGTTAACAAAAATCGGATGATTTAATGGTAATTTAAGCAATCAACCTCACCGGGGGTGCAGCCCCACTAGTGGATCCGCCACTGGTTGTTTGGGTGTAAGTGTATTCACTCAATCCGCATGTGTTGGAGGGATTGGAGTATAGCTTAGTTTAATTATTATCTAGTAGAACAAAAAAATAGTTTTAACTATACGTTTATTACTAGTAGAACAAAAAAAAAGTACAATTTGAGCAATCGATAAATATGAGATATTCCTCCAAGGGGACAAATATATAATCTTCAGGTTTAGTTTTCGACAAATTTGAAATTTCAATTTCAAACTAGCACAATCACCATCATAACATCATTGAGGTGGTTGGAGTTGGGAATGACTGAATATTAGCGTCAGTGCATCGTCTACACCAGGCAGGCACGCAGCTCTGTAGCCGGTCCGACAACAACACTCGGCGACCCTGTGCCTGCACCCAGGCCCAAGAGTGTGGCGGCTTAATGGATCACAGGCCCAACTCGGGTGAACTAAAGAGAGGAGTTCTAAAAAAAAAATAAGTATTGTAACAGACAGAGATATTCCGTCAGACTCGCTAGTTACCGCCACTTTTCCACATCCATTCCGTCGGCCAGCTGCGCGGTTGTTGTTGCGGCGTGTCCAACCTGAAATCCTAGTAAACACTTTTCCGTAGGAACCAGACAGAGATATTCCAGGCTCATGTGCCATTAGATACCGACAATAATCGGGTCTCGTAGAATAATCTACTGGAGCTGGATTTTCGTTTTGAAATTAAAAAATTGGTTGTTCCTGTGGGTATGATTCATCCATAGGGGGTTTATCTTTGACAGCTGACAGGCCAGGTACTGGGTCCAGTCAACTTGTATTGTATGCATGTTTATCTGGACAAGAATAGTCTATCTGTACAATGCCGTGCTTCGCAGGATAGTTGCAAAATGTGAATACGGTTGGAATTGGAAAAGTATCTAGTAGAACAATTAGATTTATTTTTGAAGGGGTAAATAAAGTAGATTTCAATTCGTTACAAATTAGGTAGAATCAGCTGCCGCTCCTTGTACGTACTGTGCGATCGAGCTCAGAAACTTTCCTCAGTCGGCACAACCAGTGGAATCAGATTATGAGAGAGGTATCTGGTACGGTATAGGAATCGTGAATGCACATGTATATTCATCAAAATCCATACGTGTTGTAGTGCTTTAGTGTAGAATAAGGTCGTAGGAGTTATTGAGAAATAAATCACCAAGTGATTTTAAGTATTTAGTGCTTACTCATTTCTTTGTCTTTGATTTGAGGACGCTATTTTTTTAAAAAAATGGAATTTTGAAAGTTCTGTTGAGCAAAATATCTATATGGTAACACCCACTATGGGACACCTCAGCATCCCATTTGACCTTCCTTCCATGCATGCATGAACCGCCATCCATAGCCATGCCGCTGGCACCTATGCTATGAATTCACCGCGCACTCACAACTCCAACTCCAATTCTACTTGAATGCATGCATGAGCACGATCATCAATTCGCCGCCGCGCCCATCCATCCCCTATCGATTAGCAGCGTGCCCCCTCGCCTCCCCGCTTCCTCCCCTCCCCACCTGTCTTCATAAATTGGCCCCGGAACTATGCCTCGCCCACAGCACCTCCGCCGATTCGGCAGATGCCGCGGCGTCGTCCCTGAGCAAGGAGTGGTAGGGCGTTGTGGCGAGCAGAGGCAACGTCGCAACCGGAGGCGGTCATGCATGCACGGGCTGGCCGGGGACGGCACCGGAGGCAGCGGTGGTGGCGCAACCTCCGCGGGGGAGTAGCACAGGTTGGCTAGGGACGGCGTCAGAGGCAGCGGCGGCGCTGGACAGGGACAGGGAGCGGTGGGGATCAGATGGAGTCGCCGGGTCGGGGTGGAGAGAACGGGGCCTTTTCTTTTCTAGAAGGGTCGGCGGAGTTCCTGGAAGCCTTACCATGTATGCCGTGGGTTGGGACAACATGACCGAGTGCATGCGACGACAGATCGGAGAGAAGAAAGAAAGGACGCGGCACGACGAGGTCTGAGCATTGAAGTTTCACTACGGCTAGTGGCCTCTAGATGAATGAAGCGGGTGGCCTCTAGATGAATGACTCGGATGCCGTTGGTTGGGGATCCAATGACTAGGAAACGTTGATGGCGTGGCTTGCTGTGGGAGCAGATAGGGTAGTATAGGAATATAGGAAACAACAGATATCTTCAAAATATAGCATCATGTCAAATTTTAATTTCAGTGTACCTATATATTGTCTTTCATAATTTAGCAACCTTTAGTTAATATTGCCATCGATAGTATCTTTAATACATTGCTTCACTTTCATCGGCGCCGTGCACATTTTCTATCTATTACATATATGTTTTATTGTTTTTTCTTTTCCATTCATTAATTAATCCAAGAGAGACTAAAACTCTATAATTTTTATCAGAGATCGCTCACATATATAGCTTACAACATATCCAAGATTAAATGATATCTTTTCTTTAGTTCATTACTGAAATTATTTTTAAATTCCTCTTAGCTAGATTAAATTTACTTTTGCATACCAAGCAAACACGGGGATTTCATCTAGTATATATGAAGAAGGAATGTCCACCAATGGCCTTGTTTGTAGGGGCGGAGCCGGGATGAGCTCTCGGGGGGCCTAGTTAATGGAGAGTTAACAGAAATCAGATGATTTAATGGTAATTTAAGGAAGAGGAGCAGCCGATCGTCGAGACGTCGACGCAGTTACAGCACGCCTACCCACTTGGAAGGCGGGTTTGCATACAACCGTGGGACGGGCAACACTAGCTCAAACCATGCTCGGCCATCCCGGTCCACACTTCTATCTGCTGCACCCTCTCATCATGGGCATTCGGCGAGGTCGACAAGAGAAGGAGGGCATTCATCTCAGCTGGGGCCGGACACGGTGGCAGGTGGACGTTGCAAAGGTAGCTTGGTCAATTGTGTGCTCGGCCAAGGAGGACGGCGGTCTCAGATTGCCGGATCTACGTATTCTTGGGTTCGGCCTCCGTTGCGTATAATGGGGCGGCTCGAACAAAGCGACTCCATCTGCGTTGTCCTACCGGCAAGTCAACGAGCGCATGGTGGATGCGCGATGTTCAGGGCATCGGTGTCGGTTGTGGTCGGTGACGGCGCATCGCCAAGTTGCGGGATCGACGCGTGGCTACCGGACGGCCCAATCTCTACCACCGCCCCTTGCCTCAGGCGGCGGTCGGCTCACGTCGTCGCGGGGAAGGCGGTCGGGGACTCCTGGCGGGCAACCGATGGATTCAGGACATCACCGGTGCCTACACCACGGCGGTACTAGTGGAAGCCTCCGACCTATAGGTCAAACTGCAGGGCATCAATCTCACTCCAGGGACCCCAGACAGGTTCGTTTGGAAGTGGACAGCGAGCGGGGAATACACTAGCTCTTTGGCCTATCACGCTTCTTTCTACGGATCTTCCCAGCTCCTCGGCGCCAAAGAATTGTGGAAGACCAAGGCACCACCAAAGGTCAAGTTCTTCCGGCTCTCCATCCGTGGTCGGCGGAGCGACGGATGCGGCACGACCTCCAGCAAGCGGCGGATTTGCGCTTTGTGCTCACAGGAGGTAGAGACGACCGATCACTTGTTCTCCGGATGCGTCTTCGCGAGGGAACTTTGGTTCCGGATACTTCGCCTCGCGGGCCCGGAGCATCTATGCCCGGTGCAAGATACTTCGACCGTCAACCGGTGGCTCGAGTCCACATCAGCGCCGCCTTCGAGTTCCAGTGAGGCTTCAGCTCCTTGGTGCTCCTTGTCACCTGGGAGATCTGGAAGGAGCGCAACCGGCGAACGTTTGACAACATATCCACCTCGCCGGGCGGTCCTCTTCAACAAGGTCATGTCTGAGGTGGATGAGTGGTGCGCGGCCAGCTTCAGGGTGTTGGAGCCGCTACTCAGTGCGGTGTGCTAGGAGGCTAGCAAATTTCCTTCGCCGCACAATTGGTTTTTAGTTTATTACAAGTTCGGCCCGTTTTAAGCCGGTGATTTGTGTCTAGTATGCCTCCTCAATCTTCCAGCGGCACCTCGCCAATGAGGTTGGAGGTTGTAAAAACATTCTAATTCCCTTAATAAAGTACGTGCTAATGCACGCTTTGAAAAAAAATACATATAGCGTGTACGGTGATCCAAAAGATACAAGCAAGAAGAAAGTTTGGATTTGTATTCCATTTTTCTTTGAATTTCGTACTTATTTTAAATATTTAAATTGCAATAAAGTAACAGTAACGTTTGTTTATGGTATATACCAAGTGAATTGTTTTTTATATCAGGTATGAAATACATAACAATATGATTATAATTATAACAAATCATTGTCGTTTTATGGTTCGGTCTACTGATTTTTTCGATTTAATTATCGATTCCCCATCGTTATCAGCTATCGGCTTCATTATATTTTACAGAACGGTATTTTCTAATTCATTTTTTATCTCTGTGCGATTTTTTTTTTTTTTTTTTTTGGGTGAGAAACCACGATGCTGATGGTGATCGGTGACAATAGGCAATTCAATCAGTGCGAGGGAAAAACTCGAGGAATATCTGTACGAGCGGGCTTCCGAGGATTCAGACGAACTTAGGTCCACTAGTTGAGCTGATCCTGAATTCGGCCCGCATGAAAATGTAGGCACATATGGACAAATGCAGCCCATATTCAATTTGCAAGGCCACCGAATTCGTAATTCTAAAAACAGGCCACTGAACTCGTATGCAGCCCATATGGCTATGGGTGCACAAACAGGCTTCCAGTTCATTTTTAATAAAGAAAAAAAGGATTCCAGTTCCCACGTGGCATTCTAAAAAACCTTGTACGTTTGAAATGCCGGAAAATGACGCTAACGAATCAGGCTTGCACTTTTCAATTTGACGAAGAGTCAAATCAGTGCCACTTTTTCATGCTTAATTACTTGAAGGAAATATAATGGCCTGTTTGAAATGTGAGAAATATTTTTTTATTCATGGGTTTTTCCTATTTTTTGAACTCATTCTTGTAAAATTTCTTTGCGATTTCTATGAAATTGATGCGTTACAAAGAGACCCATGCGGATAGAAGAAACCGGCCCACCATGTTCAAAAAACAAAAAATACCCGGCCCAGATAGCTCCGGTGAAGAAAGCGGCAGGGGTGTCCGGGCCTTCGGGGAGACTGCAGAAGAGGAAACGAGAACAAGGCTTCCTGCAGGCTTTTGGGCCACAACTTGCTGGAGATATGTGATTTTTGTTTGGGCTGGGCTGAACTGGACTGGTGCTGTTATAGGTCTACTTATCTTGTATTATCTATTCGTTTTCAAAAAAAAAAAAAAAAAAAAAAACTATCCCTATCGATAATAAAAAAGAATCTCCACCTTAATTTAATCAAAGTGTTTCTAGACCTATTAATAAATTGCCCATTGTCCGGTTATGCAAAAAGTTAGATGAATATGCTCTATGCACACCGATGCCATTAATAAGAAAAATATGAACTAGACAAAAGAAAGGAAAAACATAAAGTCAACCACATATGTAAACTTTCATTTTAGTTTCATAGTTGTAAATGTTTTTTTAAATCCGGTTATCTGGCATTATATTAATAAGTAGAGAATAGAGTTGCAATCATACATAGGAGAGAGGCGCCATCTCATACCCACATACCGCAATATGAGATGTCGAGAAGAAACTAAGCTAATTACTCACATTATCTGGGTATATCCTATTAGGGTTTGAGACCGTACTTCTAGCTGTAGTCCAAAATGAGAATTCACCCTTCACTCTCGAAGAGACCGACTGTTCCGATCCCCTCTTGTGATTGAACAATCTTGCATTCCGTTCTTTCCAAATGAAGGGTCGAATTGCAACCGAAAGCGCTTCCTTGTTGTCTCCTTTGATGAGTTACATGAACCATTCCTCCATATCACCTTGGTCTAGACGGTTTGAAGGTATCAGATTTGGATGGCCGCTCCATGACGCCACCAAGCACCACACGTTCCTGGCAAAGGGGCATTCTGTGAAAAGGTGGTGGGTTGTCTTGAGATTGCGTTCGCAAAGGGCATAAAAGTAGTTATTTTCCCATCCTCTGGGCTGGAGCCTTGCCACTCCACACTCGATCCTCGGAAGGAGGAGCCACATGAAGAACTTACACCATGTTGTCGCATAGGCTTTCTAGATTAGCTTTGGGAAGTTTGAGGTAATATGTCCTGCGAACTGAATCTCATATATAATGTTGATCGTGCTGAGTAAAATATTACATACCTTTCCTTTTTTATTAGATGACACATTACAACGTAGATGCCCACGACACACGTACACTCACCCTTATGAACACACGTACGCAAACCCTATCTCTATGAGCACCTCCGAAGGACCTGGGACCGACAAATCTAGAGATTCCCGAAGTCACCACTTGTGCCTCGTTGTCGACGAGAATGTCGCTTACCACTTAATGCATAATTTCAAGTAAATTCTGAGAAAATTCTAGAAAAAAAGTCGAAAGCACCGGGATTTGAACTTTGGTGGGTAGTTGGATTACAAGCCAATTCACATATTTTTCCTATTCATGGGTGGTCGTCTTCTCTAATAATCTAATTTTTAGCTTGATGTGTCCTTTATTCATCTTGGATTTTTTTTTTGAGAAATTGCTATTACCAATGAAGGCTGAAATTATAATATACATTAGTTGAATCCATGACTTATGTCAAAACCGGAATATAACTTGCATTTTCTATAATAAAACTCCCCAACAAAGGTATTATGAGCACGGTGAGCACTTTTATATTAGAGTGAAGAAATGACCATAAGTCCTTAATTTTATTCAGTGTTGTCATTTGAATCTATGAACTCTCAAAATGATCATCTTGCTAGACCCTTTAATTTGTCAACTAGTTCATTTTAAATTAACTTGAGGTCCAATCATATGGACTCAAATCTAGGATACTTGAACCACTTGAAAGGTAAAAAACCCAGACGACCAATTTGAGTTCATGGATCATATAAGAATGAATACGGCAAAAGTTTAACAACCGAAGATGCATTATTATTTCAACAAACACAAGCATCCAAACGAACCTTATTTTTGTGACCACTGCCACCGATCGAGCCTCGGCAGAACGTCATAGAATCCAACGCAGAGGGATGGGCACCCTGGCCGGCCGGAACACACACGTACAGCTGGATACGTACCAAAGCAAGGTAAAGGGACACTCATTGCCATGTACGCTTGGTTGTGCTTGCCGGAGCGCGACCAACCGCAGAACGAACAAAACAACCAGAGGAATTCTCAAAAAAAAAAACAACCAGAGGACATGCAACCGACACAAGCGCACTTTTCTTTTTCGTAGATGACACACGAGCGCACATGTATCATGTATGCACCTACTTACCTAACGACACAGATCTACGCTAGCTCGCATGAACGACACAAGCAAATTATTGCAAATACGACCGACGTAACCGACCCAATCTCCGGCTTTTTGTGTGTGGCGTCTCTTGCGAAGTGGCATATGTATTGTCACGTACGTAGTAGCTAGAGAGAGTGCGCGGGCGCCGAGCCCTCTGTACGTACCTACCTTCGCATGCAACACCACGTCCGTGACACATGCGGCCACGATGCTTGCATGCATGTATGTTGGTCGGCGCCGGTGTTCGCGGGGCACGTACACGTACGTCTCCAGCGAGCGTGTAGTGGCACGAGATATTGCTGTTGTTCGACACGTCCAAAACGACAGGGCCTCCAAGGTCCCAATCGTCGAGTCCATATATAGGCAGAGCGCGCGGCATGACAGCGACAGGCTGACTGACAAGTCGCGTGGCGTACCGTACGTGGGCCTCGGAGGGGGCCGTAACACTGGGCGTCAGCTGGCAACTCGTCGTATAGAGGCGTGGGTTTGATGTGAAATTTTACGATTTTGCCCCGTTTCGAAAACAATTTTCACAAATAGGCCCCCTGGTCAAACTTCGCCGAAAATGGGCCAAAACTTCGGGCGTGTTAGGACCCTACGTCGAGGTATGGGGGTCAGGCTGCCTCGACGCCGAAGCCGCCCACGTCGGTGGCGACCCCGGCTCGCGGCATCCATGGTGGCGAGTGGGGCCAAGGATGTCGGCGGAATCCCATCATACGCCGATCGCGGGTACCTCGGCGTCCGTGTCATCGCGCCGAGGTTCGCCGCTTTGGGGTCGGGCAGCCGCCCAAACCCGTTTCCCTAGGCCGGGCAGCAGCCCATGGGCAGCCCATACCCCGGGCGGCGACGACCACGCCGCCGAGGCCTTATAACCTAACCGCTGCGGCCTTAACTTTTCTATTTTCCACACCAACCCGCCGCTGGCTCGCTCCGCCTCCGCCTCCACCGCCACCTTGCCTCCCCGCCTCCGCCGCCACCCCTCCTCCACTCCACCGTGACTCCCCCCCACGGAGCCTCCGTTCCGCACCCGCGGTGGGCACACGCTTGACCACCCCTGGGCGGCACCCCATCCCGCCGCCCGTGAGGAAAGGAGGCTTTCACGAGGTAATATTTCTTCCCTCCTCCAGTTTCTACCGATTTAGTTAGGTTGATGAATTGTATGTATAATGCATTGGTCTTTGAACGAATGTGGTCACCTGCATCTTCGCATTGGTGCTTTGGAGCCTTAAGCGGGATGAACCCTATACTATTTGTGACTATTAGTTTGGAGACATACATGTGGATGCTATAATGCTCTACTAAGCTAGTAGTTAGATATAAATATACTTTTAATTGGGTGTAGCCTGCTATTTGTTGTTAGATATACATATATTTAAGTAATGTACAACACTATTGTGTGAAATCGTGTATACATGTGTTTAAAGGTTTATCTATCATTCTAGTTTAAAATTTATGTTTCAAAAATTTATATAGCACTTAAAACTATAGTTTGAAAGTTCATTTATTTTTGATATCAAGCTATGTGACTATTAACATGTGTTGGTGTGACATTGTATGATGCTTGTAGATGGATAAATTAGTGCGGTTGCAACATGGAGGACGTGTTGTTAGGACAAGGAAGGATAGTATGGAGTTTGAGGACATGTCCGAGCATTTGATGATATTTTTCGAGTCTCCTTCTTTGACGCAGCTTAGTGGACCGATTGAAAGCACAGCTAGGTTGGAGTGACCGAGATGTACAATTTGAAGGTGTGATAGATGTCGGGTCGAGTAAGGGTCCACGGATCAAGAGGTTGCTCAAGATTAGTAACGAGTGTGAATGGAATGATTACAAGGCGCTTGTATTGGCCTCTCGGTTAGATCCTTGGATGTGGTTGTAAGCAAGGTCGATGGCATAGCAACCACTATCGTTGAAGGTAGCCCAAGAAGCCAACCCTCGTTAGATAGGGGTACTTTAAGAGAAGAGGAGGAGATAGTCCTTACCCAGCCAATATATGCTTGGGTAGTGAAGGGTTAGGGTGGGATGACGGAGATGAAGAAGGTATTATTGGTGATGGAGTTAATGCGGACAACGCCGGGCGTCGATAGGGATGATATTGGTGAAAGTGATGGAGATTCCGGTGAAACATATGAGGTTGGTGAGGAAGAATTAGGTTTGGAGGAGGCCAGTGGAGATGACTCAATAGACGATGACCTTAGTGATGAAGAGGACCTTAGTCTTCGAGGAAGATGTTGGCGGTCGTTATCGACCATTCTACACCGCCAATTTGCATCTCTTTCCGGGAAAACTAGCATATATACCTTTACTATTGACCAAGTTCCACTTGTATTCCGAGAAATATGTTTTGCGGGACAAATACATGGAATCAAGTGAGAATACGCCAAAAGTACAACAAAAGCGCACTTCGAAAAAAAAACACGCCAACTAATAAGTGCAACACAAGAGGCCCAAGCACGGAACAAGATGGACCGAAGCACCCATAAACTACGGATCTAGGCCAGACCACAAGCCCACCAGAAGAAGGCGGTGGCCGAACGGGGCCAGTCCACTCCGGCCGGACTGGCCACTCCGGCCGGACCGGGCGATCCCGCCAAATCGAACCGCCCTTCTTCTCGGCGGTTGCATGCCGCCATGCACATGACGGTTCCAGGGGTGCTTTGTGCAAATATTATATTGAAACCGCTCTAGGAGGTCAGTTTTGTACCTTCCATGTGGGGATGGACATCTTCCAAAGAGCCCCCTCTCCTCTACCTATAAAAGAATGCTCTCTCCCTCTCATTAAAACACACCACCAAGGAGCAACACCACTATTCCAAGATGTAACATTGTAGTATTAGTTTAGTTGGGAGTTACAGAGAGATGCTCAAGTTCCGGAGGAGTCCTCGGAGGACTGGCAATTCTTGTCTCGGCCCTTTGTAAGACTCAAGTACTTCAATTTATTTATCTTCTCTTATTACTAAATTATTCTTTATGGTTATCTAAGTTTACCTTAGTGATTAATTAGAGTATGGTTAAGTGTAGTATTTATACCTTGGCATGGGATCGCCGTTCGACCGAAGGTTCTAGTTTTCATGTGAGACTAGTTTCGTAATCGCTAGCGTAGACATGGTGTCTAGGCTAGAGGTTACCTGAGATTGCGCCCAACCTTACGGATAGTTGTGGTAGCCCCGGAGGTGACAAGCTCGACTAGGCCTTTGTATTCCACCACGTGCTAGGTTGGTGTTTTCAGAGAGCTTTTGGCGGCCCGACCTCGACATCGTTACCCAGTCTTTTCGAGGATCGGAAAGGTTCCGCTGCTCCGAAGTGCCTTGGTGTGATTATTATGCTTAACCCTCTGCTTAGTTAATCCCTTTGGTTTGCTCTAGAAAAGAACCATAGTAATGGAGAAGTAAATAGGAGTCTTGAACTCTCCCGTTGTACTCCCAGCTTAGCTTGTCTACTCTGCTATCTTTTATTATGTTCTCCTGTGTGTGTCATTTATCCAAAACTCCTATTCTATCCTTACCCCCACTTCAGTTTAGTCGGTATATTAGTTAGCAGATACATGATGGTTAGCTATCAACTTCTTTAACCATTGCTTCCCTGAGGATAAATACGATACCTAGGAATACTCTTGGGTGAAAGCTACAACGGTATCCGTGCGCTTGCGGTTATACCTATGTTTGCGTTAACAAATGCCAACAGAAGACTTTGGTGATACAAGAGCTACTAGCCGGTTTGACATAGACGTAGTTGGTGACGCTGAGGTTTTTGCAGAAGATGTTGCTGAAGACTCTGACGATGATCGCCCTATTCGTCGTCTCACTCCAAGGGAGATGGAGATATTGATGAGGGTTCTCGCCTCGATATTGATCCGTGGTTGGTGATTTTGAGGACCTTAGCCTTGGACACAGGCGCAGTAGCGGATGGAGGGCCAAGTGATACAACGGTGCTCGATGCGTTGATTGAGGTTTATCTTCCTACGTTGGAATATCTACACAAGATTGCACTAGATTTTCGTTCTACTACTACCCATCTTCGATTTCTTGTTGTACTACTACACCAGATTGCACTAGAGCAATATCTATCGTTGGCTGGTCAACCACAAGCACATGATCTAGCTTCGGCAGAGCAGGGGAGGGGATGGCTCACCTTTGAGCAGAGCGGGGTCGTCTTGCTGGCCGCCGCTGGTGGCCGCCGCGGGTGGTGGCCGTGGGGTGGGGTGGTGGTGCCGCAGCGGGAGGCGAGGTGGGGGCGGAAGCGAGGCGGGGGTGGAGACGCTGTGGGGGCCGGCGGAGTGGAGGAGGTGTGGCAGCGGAGTGCCGGGCGGCGGCCCCGGAGGCTCGGTGGCGAGCAAGGGCGGCAGAGGCAGGGAGGCGAGGTGGCGGTGGAGGCGGAGGCGGAGCGAGCCGGCGGCGGGTTGGTGTGGAAAATAGAAAAGTTAGGGCTGCACGGTTAGGGTTATAAGGGCCTCGGCGCGTGGTCGCCGCGCGCCGAGGTATGGCTGCCCATGGGCTGCCCAGCCCAGGGAACGGGTTTGGGCGGCTGCCCCCAGCCCAAAGCAAACAACCTCGACGCAGTTGACACGGACGCCGAGGTACCACGTCGGGCGTATGATGGGATTCCGCCGACATCCTTGGCCCCACTCGCCACCATGGATGCCGCGAGCCGAGGTCGCCGCCGACGTGGCAAAGCTCGGGGTGCCGAGGCAAATACAAGATCGACCCCATACTCGACGTAGGGTCCTAACACGCCGAAGTTTTGGCCCATTTTCGGCAAAAGTTTGGCCAGGGGCCTATTTGTGAAAATTGTTTTCGAAACGGGGCAAAATCGTAAAATCTCACTGGGTTTGATCACCCCGACCAATTGAGCTTATCTTTACAGATAGTCCATGACAATCAATATGGTTTCATTAGAGGGAGGACCATTCAAGACTGTCTAGCTTGGTCTTTTTAATTCATACATCTTTGTCACAAATTCAAAAAAGAGGTAGTCAATCTAAAATTAGATTTTGAAAAAGCTCTTCACAAGTTGGAACATAAATTTGTTTTAGAGAGTCATAAGCATAAGAGTTTTTACAGATAATAGATTTTTCGGATCAAGAAACTCCTATTCTCTAGGAGCTCTTCTTCCTTCTTAATTGCATCCCTGGTAAAAAATTCAGTTGCCTAAGAGGAGTGAGGCAGGGTGACCCACTATCTCCCCTCCTCTTTGTCATAGCAGCAGATGTGCTACAATCAATCATCAACAAGCCTGGCTTCATGGGGTTCTTAAACATCCTATCAGTGATAACTTTGGGGGAGATTACCCCATTGTCCAATATGCAGATTACACCCTCTTAATCCTCCCTAGTGATGCCACCTGCGTGTTCAACCTAAAAGGCCTTAGGACCTTCTTTGATTCTTCTAGGCTCCACTTCAACTTCGCAAAGTCCTTCCTTGTTCCAATAAACATGTCAGATCAGAGAGCACTACATTTAACAATAACTTTTGGATGTACAGTAGGGACAATGCCCTTCACATATCTTGGACTTCCCCTTGGCACCACCAAACCAACCATAGAAGAATCCTCCCCCATGTTGAATAGAATTGAATAAAGGTTGACTGGGATTAGTCGGGTTCCTATCCTATCACGAAAGGCTCATCCTTGCAACTCGGTCTATTCAACACTCCCTACTTTCTACATGTGCAGCCTCAACCCCCCACCCCTCCAGGTCATCAAACAGATAGACATTTATAGGAAACACTATCTCCGGAGCAAAGGTGATGTTACAAGGAAAGGCACCTATCTAGTTGCATGGGAAGAGGCTTGCAAACCTAAGGTAGAAGGTGGACTTGGCATCATAGATATCAAAACACAAAATGATTGCCTCCTCATGAAGTTCCTTGATAAATTCTATAACAAGAAAGATCTCCCTTGGGTCAATCTCACTGGAGCAAACTTTACAGCAACAAGCAAACTCCCCCTCATCTAAGAAATCCAGTAGACTCCTTCTGGTGGAAGGATGTGCTCCATCTTTTGAGAAATTTGCACTGATTGCTAAATGTAGGCCTAATTAGGGTGACACCTCTTCTTTTTCGAAAGATCTCTACCCAGAGATCTTTTCATTTGTCAACAAGCCTAAATGCTCGGTGCTTCATTTTCTTGACCAAATCCAAGGCAGTGCTAGCTCTCTCTCCCCCTCTGTCAGATTTAGCCATTAACCAATTGTTTGATATTGCAGCTCTTGTTGAAAACTCATCTATGGAAGAGGACAACAATGATCTCTGGATATACACTTAGGGTTCCTCAATATACAGCAGTAAGAAGGCATACAACCTTATGCAAGACCACCTGGAATGTTCTCCACAAATGGCTATGGAAGTCATGCAACCTTGGTAAACACAATTTTTTCTTTTGGCTACTCATTCGAGATAGACTGAGCACAAGACATTTGCTAACAAGAAAAAAAATGTTTCTTCATAGCTACTCCTACGTTCTCTGCAATGCAAGCATCGAAGAGAGAAGCATGCATCTCTTTTTCCTATGTCATTTCAGTTAAATGTGTTGGAATTCAATTCCAATTATCTAGGATCTCAACCTCCAACCATAAGACATGGTGATTGATGCTCGAGAGAAGTTTGGCTACTCTATTTTCAGGGAGATCATCATTACTGCTTGCTCGGCCATCTGTGTAACAAGAAATGGAGTCATCTTCGATAATGAACAACCAAGTATAGGTTCATGGCTCTAGAAGTTCAGGGAGGAATTTAGCCTTGTGTGTATCAAAGCTAAGCCCCCAAAGCAACACCATCTAGTAACCTGGAGAGATAGCTTCTTTGTATAATGTTTACTACCTTTTCTTTTTGGGCCTAGCAGCCTTGTAATCTTCTCTGTACATACATTCTTTCATTTAATTAAATAAAAGGGATAGGTAAGGGCTTACCCTCACTGACCCGATTGGATCAAAAAGATGCTGCGAAGGGCACAAAAATGGACCTTGGGATCAGGGATGGGGTATTTGGGGTCTGATGTCATTTAATCGTTCACTCAGGAGTACATTATTCAGAGTTTAGCAAAGGATCAGTAATGTGCCAGAGATGTGCAGTAGTCCCCTCATCCGAAATTTTGGAACATGGCTGCGGATCATTTCATTGCTAAGCTCACCTGGAACTCTAAACCGTACTCCCTCCGTCACTAAATGTTTGTCGTTTCGCTTCCCGAGGAACTAATGCCGGCAATTATATATTAAAATATATAAATATTTATGCTAAGTAATTAGTATCATCGGAAAGATCTTTTCGCCTAGTTTTTTTAATAAATTTATTTAAAAATATAAATGTTGCATGTATTTTGTATAAATTGAGTCAAACTTGTGGCATGAAAACCAATGGCGAAGGTCAATAAGGGACGGAGGGAGTACGTCAGGAACTCTCAGGATCCCTATTGACACTCTTACAGAACAGAGGTGGCATGCATACCAGTATGCTGTCCAAGGTCACTGCAATAGTTGCATTTACCCGAAATTTACACAGTTTAACCAACATGGAAGTATGGAACATCAACATATCCAAAGACAGGTACAACTTCACTTAAACACCAACAACATTTTTCACAAATAATGGACGTGGCAGTACAAATGATGGGATGATCTAGATGTGATAGACTGATAACAACACATGTGCAATGCAAATAGACAACAATCACAACCACACCAACACATGCTAGTGTACACGCATCATGAATACAAGAACAAATAGCCAAAATGCCACCAAGGCATTCTGTCTTCTACTGCATGCCGACTCCGCTCACTCATGCAGAGTAGCATAGATCACGTAGCTGGAGTAGTCCCTGACCTTCCCTCTCCCCGGTGCCGCCACGTTCTCCGAAGCTTCGGCGGGGCATGTCACCTGGGTGGTGCTCGCCGCCAGGCATGTCTTTGGCTGGCTCTGGAACGCCGCGCACTCCGCCGGGCGCCTCTGGTTGGCGAGCCCCGGAATGCAGTTGTTCTTCACGTCGAGCACGCCGTCTTTGATCAGCGCCGTGCATGCCGGCCCGACGGAGGTGAAGTAGTTGCCGGACAGCGTGAGGTTGGCGAGGCGACCGGCCGGACCGGCGAGCTTGCAGAGCGCGTCGGGCACCTGACCGTAGAGGCGGTTCCCGGCCAGGTTGAGCTGCTCGACGCTGCTGAGGCACGAGAAGGAGGATGGGATGGGGCCGGTGAGCTGGTTCATCCCGGCGTCGATCACGGCCGCCTTGTGGAGCATGCCGAGTTCATGGGGGAGGCAGCCGGAAAGCTGGTTGTTGAGAAGCAGCATCTCGAATAGGGAGTCTTGCAGGTGGCTAATTGACGATGGGATTGGCCCGGTGAGCTTGTTGTTGGCGAGGGCGAGGTAGCTCAACTTGGAGAAACCAAGGTTCGCCGGAAGTGGCCCATATAAATTGTTGTGGTTGAGAAGGAGAGCCTTAGCATCCGTAAGACCAGGAAATAAATGTCCTCCCTTACCACCGGGGATACCCAAATGAAACGTGAAATTGAAGGTGGCAGTTACGCAAGGACCCATAACGTTTCCTCCCAGTTGACCTTTCGTCCCATATCTGTCAGGTGGAATGTATGCTTCCTTCTGTAATGGGACATCACTAATGGCGTTGAGCTTGTACATGTACCCGAGACCAGCGAGGGGCGGGATGTCGCCACCAAAACTGTTGGAAGCAGCATGGAAAAGCGCAAGATCAGGGAGCTCATCTACAAACCCTTGCAGCTTCGGTGCATGTAGATTATAGCCATTCAAAATGACCGCTGTAACCGTCAACTTGTTGTCTCGCCCAGGCAGTGCACCGCAGTAAAAACCCAAATAGGTTGTCTCTCCGCAGATATCATCACCGGTCCAGGTGCCGGTGACGTTCTTGGGGTCGCTCGTGATGGTGCTCTTGAAGCGCTGGATTGCGAGGTAGGAGCGATATAGTCGCTCATTTGGAAAATCTTGTAGTCGTAGGTTGTATGATACGTGCTGTTGGTTTGCTTTGTGGGACAGTAATTCAGAGCGAGCAGGGTGTAATACTATTGCAGCAATATGAGAGATGAATAGGAAAATGGAAAGCGCTCTACGCCTACGGAGGTTGTCCATGCACGAAAGCAAATGCTAATCTCAACTGTGTTGAAAAGAATGAGCAGCCAGAGCAGGCGGCCGGCGTTTTGTTTAAAGATTGGAAAGAACCTATAGGCGGAAAACCCGTAAGGCCTGGAGTATATATAGAGGCAGGCACTCCCACTACTAGAACACACACAACTTGTGCCAGCGCATCAATGCAAGCCGTATTTGATACTACCACACAGGATGTCACCAGTAGAAAAACGAGCTTTAGTCGACCTCCAATTTTTGGGTTTAGTACTACCGATATTTTTTTTGAGTCAGGGACTAGAGGACACATTACTCTCGGTGGGTATTACCAACGGGGACTAGAGTTCCCTGCCCAAGGGTGAGTGCGGCATGCAGGAGGGAACCTTTAGTCGCGAATGGAGCCTCCCACCAGGACTATAGGTTAACCTTTAGTCCCGGTTGGAGTCTTCCACCAGGACTAAATCTTTAGTTCTAGGATGAGAATAGGTCCGAGACTAAAGGTTAAAGTTTAGTCTAGGTGGGAGGCTTCCACCGGGACTAAATCTCCCTGTGCATATACTCTTAGCCGTTCTCCCACTTCGAGCACCCAAGCCTTCTCCCTATACATATACTTTAAGTTTAACATTTCTTGATGGTTTACATATATTTGAATGGTGGAAGGTTGATGTAGTTCATCAAAACTAGTGTGCGCCTTTCATTGCTAGTATTCATAGTACATTTGATAGTTTAGAGATTTATAGAATTTTAGTTTTTTTCTTTTTTAATTTCATTTGTTTGGACAATGAATTTACAATAGTTTACAAAAATTAGTTTTTTTTTTTTTTCTGAAGTCCATGCGCTTTCCAAGAAGTCGTATTAGTCTCAAACTTTTCTCCTATGTGAAGGAACCACCAAGTTTGAGATTTTCTCGAATTGGTTTACTACTTTTTCCGGTTTAATTGAATTTCCGCGCGACTTTATTGAGTAATTATACATTGAACTGAGTCCACCCTCGAAAAAGATCCGAAATGGTGATAAACTATACAGATGGTCTCCTGTGCCCTAGGAGACAAATCTTTGTGGAGGCCGATGCAAAATTCTTATGTTTTTAGTTTTCAATATGTCTCATAAAAATATAATAATAAAAATAATCATCAGAAAAACCTAAGATCTTGTGTGGGACCATATTTTGAGTGTAAATGACTGCTAAAAATATTTCAAGCCATTTCAACATAGGTAGAGTCCACGTTCTTCACAAAGGTATATGGATTTTTTTCATCGAACCATGTTAGGTTTTTAGGGAATATGAAGTTCATGCGCTTTCTAGTGTCGTATTGGTCACAAACTTTTCTCAGGCTTGCAAATTCCCGTATGCGAAGGAACCACCAAGTTTGATATTTTTTAATTGGTTTTGTACCTTTTCGGTTTAATTGAATTTTTGTGCGATTTGCACCAAATAATTATACATTGAATTGAGTCACCCGTCGAAAAAGATCCGGAATGGTGGCAAACTTTGCCGATGGTCTCTTATGCCATAGGAGACAAATCTTTGTCAAATATCGACCGTCGGTTGGATCGACCGCTTGATTGGCTATAGATTCTCAAGAACTAGTATAAGTATCTTATATTTTGGTGTGTTACCAGTGATTATTAGTGTTTTTCAAGGTGTTAAAAGGCACTTGGAGCTTGGCCGGCTAAGTTACCTCCTATTTCCTAGAGCTAAATATAGATTAAATGCCATATTTGTAGATGTAGTTGCATTCTAGGAATAAACAAGAAAGAAAGAGGATAAATAAGAAAGAAAGAGCACCCCACTTGGTCCTCTTCGTGGCGTGCGGCTCCGGTGGCGGCGACACGACGGCAGCTCCGGTGGCCCCCTCCCTCTGTAAGTTGTCCTTCCCGTAGAAAGCTCTGTTTGCTCTGTGGTGGAAGAGGGTGGCCGCCACAGGTGCTAGGGTTATTTGGAGAGTGAGCGCCCGAAACGACGGTGGCTGTGTCCTAGTTTGTGATTCTAGATTTGTTAATGCTAGTAAACAAATCATCCTTTCTGGCAAGCTCTGAAATATATTTAATCTGTGGTGTTGCATATGCTTCAATTTTTTATTGCACATGCATTAGTAGTAAATTGCATACTCTGATCTATGCAATTTTGGTGCTCGACATGTGCAATCATATGATATCTGTAATAGATAGAACTGAAAACGGCTTTGAATTACGGTTGTGGTTAAAGTGTTAGAGAACATATTAGCTATTGAATTCCACTTGAAATCACCTACTGTCTTATTGCTATTTTTTTTTCCTTTGCTCCTAAAACATGTAAGTCATTAGTGTGGTTGTAATTAGATAGTGTGTTGTGATTGTCATCTCTGTGATTGTGGTGGTCCACCCCCTTTATGTCTGTGATTGTGTTGTTTAGGGGAATAAATGTTGTAATTTGTCGTTCCATAGAAGAAAAATTATCTCTTGTAAATTTATGTTCTATGATCTATGCTAGTGAGCACCATGATTTTTTTTGTCTGTCTTTCCATAGAAAAAAATTATTAATTATGATAGACCAAGACTCTGTGGTATGTGACTTGTAATCTGTTCTAGTAAGCTGTGCTAGGTTAGACTGCATGGATCATGGTGCCGTTTGTTTGGTAAAATGGTATACTCTTGAATGTTACAAGGAGTGATGGATGCATCTGAAAATTGTGCTCATTTGAAAGGTTAGACTTTATACATCCTATTTCTGAAATTTTGTTTGTTTTATCTAGGATCTAACAGTTCCTAGAGATTATGAGAGAACAAAATGCAGGAGGTGAGGTGCAGAGATGATCTCTGTGTCAGTGTGGTCCGCGATCGCACAAGATGTTTGGGAGAATTGGGGAGAATAGAATAGGGCGTTCGAAGAGGAGTTTTGGCATGGAGGTTAGTACTTTGCCGTTGTTTGATCTTGATATGGCTTCGTCTTCTCCCCATCTTTCTCTATTTTCTTGACTAATTGGGGAGAATCTGTTTATGAAGTGAAGATGTTATGAATCTATGATCTTTTCACTTCAGAAGATATCTGGTTATCTAATCACTCACATAAATATTTGACTTTTAGTTGTGGCCAACAACACAACCTTTTTAAATCGGCTGTGCTTTAGTAAGGCAATAGAACCTTGGAAGAAAGCCTTGCTTTTTTTTTTTTGGCACTGAGTATGCCGCTAAGAAAACCTTCCCAAAGTGATTCAGTCTCAATGTATTGCCACAGTTCAAGGTATTGGGCAATGGCTTGAACTGTGGGTGGTCCAATGATGTCTGAGATCCATGGCTTTAGCGCCGGGGCGGCGCGGATTGTCTAACTTACTTTGGAGCAAAGTCACAGCTGACTTACCCCATGCCCGATGTCGTCCATACCTCATCCAAGGGCTGACAAAGGAAATCATTTTTTTTTTCACCCAAACAACAAAGCCCAGCTGTAATTCTAGCCCAAATAGAGCCTGCTATAGGGTTATATTTCAACATGAGTATGTGTTTCGTAGACGGAATGGAAGAAAAGAAACAGAAAATTTGAAAAGAATATAAAAGGATAAAAATTGTTTATTTCCTTTAAAAACAATATAAAGTAGAGGACCTGAGGAAAGGTCTGCATAAAACTTCTACGCCTAATCTGAGCCCGAATTATTATTTTAATATTTTAATCGGAGCCCAAATTACCGTTTTAAGAAGAAAAAAAGTCATGGAACCATGGTATATCGATATAGATCAGGCCGGATGATAATTTTTTAAGATAATTAGTTATAAATTATTATTTATTATAAAGAAAGATAAATAGTTCAAATATCTAAAA
The DNA here is from genome assembly GCA_015847255.1 of Hyparrhenia diplandra. Taxonomy (NCBI): domain Eukaryota; kingdom Viridiplantae; phylum Streptophyta; class Magnoliopsida; order Poales; family Poaceae; genus Hyparrhenia; species Hyparrhenia diplandra. The sequence continues at coordinate 120,400 of JADLZK010001217.1, forward strand.
TATATTATATATTTGTTACTTATAAAAAAAGAGAAACAAGTCAAGAGGTGCTCCTTCCTTTGTGGACTCGGGCGATCACCGCCGCCGCCATCACCGCCGTGTTGGCGGTCTACCACCGTCGACGGTGGCTCCTATGCCTCGGTGAGTTTGACAAATAAAGATACTTGTCGCTCCTCCCGCAGATCTCGTCTCCCCACCCCCACCTTCCCGCCCAATCCACCTTCGCGAGATCCGCTTTCCTCCTCTCCATGTCCGCCGCCGCTTTCCACTCCTCGCTCCGTCCCAACCTTTGCCTCCGCCCTTCAAGCGATGTCTTCATTCCTACCGCTTATCGGGAAGACCATGCGCCACCGTCATGGGAAGCGAGCCTCCCACCGGCTCCGACAACGACAATCATCTACCCGCCGACGCCGTTTCCATCCTCATCTTTGGGCCGTCGGTGATGTTTTCGCGTGAGGTCGTTGTCGACCACTACAAGCTTTCGCCGTGAAGCCCTTCCGCAACACCGCAACTACGCGCCCTCGGGATCTTTGCTGCAGCTCGCCCGGGCGAGCTTCCCCTGGGTGGTGGTTTCTAGATCAGATCTAGGGGTCCTTTCTGTAATTTGGTCCTTTTCCGGGGCCTTTGTGTAAGACGGCTGCTCTATATTAATATATGAGTTGTTTTCTGTTAAAAAAAAAGTCAAGTACATACACAACCTAATGTGGATTCCCATGATTTCATCCGACGGAGAAAATGGAAACAAACGAAAAAAAACCCCAGAAAGACACACGGACAGAAATGTTTTCTACGTGAAAAAAAAGACGATTCCATATTGCTGAGACGGAGTCACTTTAGATTAGAGTTTATTTTGGTTATTTAGAGCATGTAACTATTGAAAATACTTAGTAAAATGCAAATTTAATTCTGCTAAATAAAAATGCTTAGTAAAACTCACAGTTATTGATTTTTTGTTTGTTTGAGAAATACTACTCTAAGCAGGGCTGCATTTGGGCTACAATTACGGCTGGGCTTTGTTGTTTGGGGTGAAAAAAAATCGTTTCCTTTGCCAGCCCTTGGATGAGGTATGGACGGCATCAGGCATGGGACAAGTCAGCTGTGACTTTGCTTCAGTAAGTTAGACAATCCGCGCCGGCGCTCCTGTAATAGTCCTTTGCTTACTGGTTCGTGTGAATGAGCTTCCAAAGGTCAGGTGCAGTGTCAGCTAGTGAATGACTCCCTGATCACAGTCTGTCCAGAACAAAACTGGGGTACCTGTCTCCAAGATGCAACTCAATATATTAGCATGAAAAATGGCTCGTATTGTTCTATCGTTTCCATTGTCCAGCTGCTGTTCTTCGAAACCAAATTTTTATAATTGTCATCATAGCATGTTGCTTCTATTGACGTTTTGATAATCTAACTAAGGTGGTATAGTTGCGGTGAGCAACTTATTTCTAGTCAAGTAAAATAGTATAGGACGATGCAATATAAGATTATTTTCCCATGTGAACAAGCAATGCAACATGGAAAGCTGGATATGAATGGCATATAGCAAATCACAATTTTTTAGTTAGTAGTGATTTTCATCTGTTCAGAAGTTAATTTTGATCTTACTTTGACTTGTGTATCTAATTTGCTCGCAAATCTTTAATGATCATTTTGCTGAAGTGGGCCTTCTCAATTTGGATCAGGTCATCGCTCCTAAGTAAATTGGTTAGTTTATCTGCATCTTTCATTGGGTTATTCCGACCTTCAATTAGAAGTGGCATTGTGAGAAGGTTCCTTGGACGTTCGTGGTCTGTAACAGCTGTTGATGTTGTATGCTGCCATCTCTTATGGGTGAGTTCTGAACTTTTAGTATCCAACTTGATAAGTCGTTTCATATGCTTCAACTGTCACAAAATGTTGAGATGACTGCCCCTTTTCTGTGCCCTTGCACTATAATACAATGCGCAACGTTCTGTTAATAGCGTGTGCAGCAATAGCTACAAAGTCAACCAGGGTCTCTTGCTCTTTGTTATCATCCATGCTTTTTGGAGAAAGAGGATTAAACTATTTTGGAGATTGCATTATCTGTAGTACTAAATTCCACCTTTTAAATCTATAATTATTGTATTTGGATTGTGCAATTTGATTTTCATTTATGACTACCTATGATGTTTTACAACAATCTGAGGTAACTACATGAAACTGTGGGCCCAAAATAGATAATTAGTTGATTACTACAACAGTGGATGTGCGGTGGCAGCTATGTTTGCTTTTATTGGGCTGGTAATCTGTATTGTGGCCCAAATGAGCACAAACAAGAGTTAACGGGTTTTAGATCTTGCATCCGTTAAGATTTGGCGGGCCCGATATCCGGTTGGGGGTGGGTTTGCGGGTTTTTCGTGGACCCGTTTGGGCTGCCCTGGTACAGAAAAATCAACAGAGGCAGATCGACCCTTGGGATGCAAATCTAAAGGTCCTGGGATGTCGCCCGAAATACAAGGTTTTTTTTCGCGCTACCGAAATATAAAGAACTCCTTAAGTTTTTTGGTAGCAAAAGGTTGTTTATCTGTACTACAAAAAGAATCAAACCAAATCGTCCACGGGCGAGCGACGAAAACCACCCCTGCTCCTTTGCTCGCCCGGCGTGCGAAAACTTCGCGCATGAACGCTGCTGAACGCTGCGCCCGGCAAAAAAAGGAAACCGCACTCCATATCTCCGCCCCTAGGCGATCTCTTCCCCACCCCAGTACCACACGCTCTGGATCTCCGCTACCCACTTCAATAGCGTCTGGCCGCCAGCGGCGGCTCCTCGCGACCCGCGCTCCGAGCCTTTGTTGTAGCGGTCTGCTGTCAGCGTACCGGGATTCAGAAATCCGCGGCCGCCGCTGGTGCGACCACGTCCCGCGCCCAGGCCTATGATGTGGCGTTGTGCAGCTCGTGTGCAGGGATTCCGCTGTAGCCGTCGTTCCGCGGCCTGCCCTCCGGGCCTCAGCTGCTGCTGACGAGTGACGACAGCGCCCTGGCAGCCGCGGCGGCCCTTTCGATCTCTGCTGACGAGGTATGCCATCTCTTCTCCTTTCCTGCTGTGTGAAACTGAATGTTCTCTCCAAAGTGACTCCCTGCTCTCCTTGTGTGTTAGGTTGTCTCACAGAATTGGCTGTCCAATTTCGATCTACTAAATCAGATGGTAGAACGCATGACCAATTCCGCTCAAAAAAAAAAATTGGTTGTCCAATTCCGATGCGGAATACTATTTTATTAGACGGCATTGGGTAGGATTGGTTCTTTTGCATCGATTATATTGTTTGATTAAGATTAAGATATATACTCGGTTTGCAATTGCTAGGTGTGACAAAAATATTAATTGGGGCATGCTTTCTATTGAAACCATTTTGATCCAGTAAAAAATGGATCCAATAAATTCAGCGGGTGGAAATACTTTTTTGATTGCAAGTCTATTAGTAATATATGTCCTAAAAAATGTCTTAGAAGTTAAAAACAAAAGATCTCTGTCGGTCCCTTCTCCACGAAGTTTCTCAAGGCTCAGATATGGGTGGTGCCTAGGCAGTGTAGATTAACTCCATGCCCTAGGGAGCCAAAACCATGCAGAAGGTGCTCAGCTCTTGGGAAGTTGGTATTGTCCGTGCAAATTTCAACATTGTTTTTTGCATTGGTGCATAGATTTCTCTTTCGAACTGAATGTAACTTTGCTTTCAGGGATTGGGCCATATGTGGAGGTGGTACTCTACCATGCACCTTCCACACTATTGGTGAGTGGTGACCGATGCTCTCGTCTATGTTCCTCAACAGGCTGCAGTATATCAGTAAGGAATCTCTGTTAGCATCTATGAAGAAAATGGATTGGCAGTGGCGATGTCGAACAAAGGGAAGGAGGTTCCCGATAAACCTGTTGTGGAAAAAAGGCTAAACCATCAGAAAGGTAACTTCTAAGAACAATCAAACTATTTTTTTGTATGAAATGGTTCAGTTTTTCACTATATTGCAATACAAGATAAAACATATGAAATTTGCTTGCTAAATTCTATAGGAATTTCATATGGAACAAGTGAAACAATCTCTAAGAATGTTCAAATGAGGTGAATTTTTAGGACACGAATGTGAAATGTATTTATTTTCAAGCTTTTTTTTTTTCTTGTGGTGTTTAATTAAGCGCCTCTCTCTTGTAGGATGGTGTGAATTAAGGTGTCAATTACCAAAGGTTTGTACGGCTCATAGGTCTATTTTCATATTTTCAATTGCGTGGATTTCCATGTTCGAGAAGCATTTACAGGAAGACTTGAGTGATGCCATCTCATATTTTCATGCCATGGAGCATGTGTCCTTTGTTGGCTGCTGGGAGGAAAATAAGAAAAACTGATGGAAGGAAGAGGATAAGGGATGAATGAGCATCTTCTATACATAAACACATTGCACCAAGGAGAATATAGCACATAATTTTTAAGGAGGTGAAGGAACTAAGCCAGGAGTGAGAGATTCCAACAACCACTGAATGGAATAGGTAGCCAAGTTTCCTTTCTGCATTTTTTTCCTTTGCAAAATGGATTGCTCTGAACTAAATTAATTTGTGAGCTACCATAAAGGGAAATTACCTCTAAACTTATTTAAAGTTAACACAGGAGGTAAAATTAATTTTCGATATGGAAATGGATTGCTCTAAACTAAATTAAGTTCTCATGATATATTCATGATCAGTAGTTTAGAAAGCAATGCTAGCCATATTGTTGTCAGGGGCCTGTTGCAAGATCTTCGGTGTGGCAAATGAAAGAAAATTCAGGTTTCCTAGGTGAGGAACAGTGGAGGACTGACGAACTAGAGATGCAATTTTAGGAAGATAGGTGCTCAAACATGATGCATCTGTTGTTTTGAAGTTCAGGTGCTAACCACTACTATGGTGTTTTAGCTAATTGTCTCTGTTATTTTTTTTATTGTGATCTGTTCCTCGTGTAAACTGTAGAGGTTTCTATTTCAAAATCATGCTTTCTTGGTTCTAGATGTTGCATTTGATTTTTCTTGGTTCTTGTTTTTATTGTTTTCAGCAGCAGGTGTACCGTTGTAGGATCTTTTATATGTTGCTTTAAAGTTGTGCTGCCCTTGTTCTTGGAACTGCCATGCACCAAATCAGAGTGGGGGAGCAACAAAGGAGAGTTGTCATTTTGTCAGCATATTGCAAGTATCACCTTTTGGCCGCCAAGAAAACTTCAATGGCCAGACTATTTATTGCACGAACAAATAAAATGGTCTTAGTATGACTTGGCTTGTAACTAATAATGTATCTATTAGCGGATTTCTGCAAACAACACTGTTGGCTTGCAGTAAGATGACTCCTGAGGATGTAAATCGCTGCTAGCAATAGTTTGACAAGCCTATTTTTAGAAGATTACAATAGAATGCTTGGAAAGATATAATCCTATAATGGTGTGAAGAAATATGTTGAATGAAAATCTCAAGTGGAGTATAGCACCCGCTTAAACGCACGGACATTTACCTAGTAGATTCATAATAACCATGATATTTTTTTTTTGGAAATGAGAATTTTTATTAATTTCAAGAAATTACATCAAGATGATACAATGTCTTGAAACATTCCCGCCCTCGCCCCTTGGGCACACAGCCTTTGATAGTTTTAAATAACTGCATTACACTAATGACTGTCAATCCTAAGACTAGACCGCCACCCATGCGCTTTGGGTAAAAAGTCCATGGCCACCCGCTCCAAGAATCGAGGCCGCTACAAGCACCCCCAGGGAAGAAGGCCGTTGTAGGATAGCCCACGCGGGAGCCAGTGCGTGATCGAGTAGAGTACCCGCAAAAAGAAGAATGTTTGTTTTCAAAAACCACCGCATTTCTGCGCAGAGCCAAACGGACCAACACAAGGCGCCGCGCCAACAAGAACAAGTGATTTAAATTCTTTTGGTATTCCATTCAGCCATCCCCCAAAAAGGTTATTTATACTAGTTGGCTTCCTTAGACCTCAAGCTGCGTGGATTGTGGCCCATACCATCCTCGTAAAAACGACAATCAAGGAACAAATGTTGTATCGACTCATTTTCTTGACGTAAAAACAACATTTTAGGGATCCTTGCCGGTTTGTTTAGCCGATTATCTTTAGTGAGGACAACACCTCGCCTAAGATACCAAAGGAATATTTTAATTTTAAGAGGTATTTTTAATTTCCATAACCGCTTGTTGATATTAGGTATGTTTCGGTTGATCGCCCCCCGATAGTGTGATTTAACCGAGAAGACACCTTTGTGGTCAAGGTCCCACTTGAACTCATCATTCTCCCGACTAAGATTGATTTGTGCAAGGCGATTGACCCGGGTTATTCCACATTGCTAATTTATTGCCAACTAGATCTCTACGCCGGGGATAGATTAAGTATTTGGTGAAGCAAGCACCTCGACCACCGTATCCCCTTTTTTTTCCTAGCGATGTTATATAGTTGCGGTATTGTTGTCGTAGAGGCCTATTGCCTAGCCACGTGTCTTCCCAAAATCTTATCTGTGACCCATTTTTTATGGCTTAACGTTCCAAATTTAAGGAAATCCCTTTTAACTTTCATCGCTTGCCCAAAAATGAGAATCCCTCGCTTTTCCAATGGACTTGCACTAGAGGTTTAGTCCCTAGATACTTGTTGCGTAGGATCTGTTGCCATGTTCCGTCATTTGTCAACAAGGCGATACAACCATTTGCTGAGCAAGGCGATATTTTTGAGTTCTAGGTTTTGTATCCCTAAACCCCCCTATTCTTTGGGTTGGCACAAGATATCCCATTTTGCTAGACGGTATTTCCTTTTTTGTTCGTCGCTCTGCCAGAAGAAGCGTGATCGAAAGTAATCCAACTTTTTCCGAATTCCTTTTGGAATCTCAAAGAAGGACATCATGTACAATGGTAAGTCACGAGAACGGAATTGATCAGAGTTAACCGCCCCCAAAGTGGAGAGGTTTTTTCCTTTCCAACTACTAAGGCGTTTTTCAAACCGTTCTTGTATCTCAAACTAATCCGAGTTTGACGGTCTCCGATAATGTATCGGAATCCCTAAGTAACGGATTGGGAAGTTACCAATATTGCAACCAAAACGGCTCCCAGATCGATTCTCGAAATCCTTTGCCTCTCCAAAACAGAAGATCTCACTTTTATGGAAGTTAATTTTGAGTCCCCGATAGTTGCTCAAACACACATAGAATTAGCTTCATGTTATGAGCATGCTCCAGGTTGTGTTCCAAAAAAGAGGATTGTGTCATCCGCATATTGGAGGATTGAAAGGCCATCCTCGACTAGGTGTGGCACAACCCCACTTAGCCGATTCTCGGCTTTTGCTCTTTTTATAAATAGTGCGAGCATCAAGAACTAAATTAAAAAGAATGGGCGACAATGGGTCTCCTTGACGAAGTCCTTTTTTTGTTTGGAAATAAGGTCCGACCTCTTCGTTTATGTTAATCGCTACACTCCCCGCCTCGATATGAAGGATTGTATCCACCCGATCCACTTTGGTGAAAATCCCTTCATCCTAAGCGTTTGCTTTAGGAAGTCCCAAGCGTATTTTGTCATATGCCTTTTCAAAATCTATCTTAAAAATTACTCCGCTCTGCTTTTTTGCGATGCAATTCGTGAACTGTTTCATGGAGGATAACAACTCCTTCCGGGATGTTACGCCCCTCTTAGAAACGCCATTTTTGTGTAGGGTCGATCAATTGTTCCATAACCGAAGTTTTTATGCGTATGGTCGCTACCTTTGTGAAAATTTTGAAGCTCACATTTAGTAAGCGTGATGGGTCTATATTGTTGAATTTTGCTTGCATCTTGGGTCTTAGGTAATAGGGTGATTACTCCGAAGTTCAAATTGAACACCGGGAGGTCACCAAAGTGTGCAAAACTCATGAAACATTTGCCTTATGTCTCCTTTAATGACATCCCGAAGTCTTTGATAAAATTCAGCCGGAAACCATCCGGGCCAGGTGCCTTGTTATGTTCCATGTCAAAGATAGCTTCTCGAACCTCGTTTTCAAAGAAACGGTGCGGTCTTTGTGAGAAGTTCATTTTCTAGATTGCTAACTTGAGGGATATCATCGGTTCTAGACTCATCAAAGAAGAAAGCATTCTCCTCCCGAGGGGCGAAGAGCTCTTTGTAGAATTGGGTTATATAGTTTTTTAGGTTACTTTGCCCTTCTACTTTGCCTCCTTCATGTTCCAAGAAGAAGATACGTTTCTTGCGATGTTTGCCATTTGCAACCATCCGAAAAGTATCGGGTGTTGGAATCCCCTAGGAGGACATCGGTAACTTTCGCCTCGCCGATAGAATTTGAGTTCTTCTTCGCGTAAAAGTTTGCTCAGGCCATCACGTGCAACTTGGAGTTGTTCCCTTTCTACTTCTGTGAGAGGCCTGTTTTCTGCTACCGTATCTAAGGTTGTCACCATCGATTGGAGATTTTCTTTTTGAATTTTATACTCCCCGTGTTGGTTACCAGCCCAACCTCCGAGATGCTTACTTGGCGCCCATTTTTTTGTTCCACCGTTGTATGCGGCATTCTGTCCTTGGACTGGTTTGTTCCATATTTCGACCACTCGGTCCCTAAAGTCCTCGTGGGAAAACCAACTCAGTTCCATCCTGAACTGCTTGGTGATTTCCCTGTAGGAAGGTTCACCTGTGTCTAGAAGTAAAGGTGTGTGGTCTGATACACCCCCGTCTAGTGCGTGAACGTCACCAATGGAAACTTGAATTCCCATTCTCGTGGTCATTAGTACTCTATCAAGTTTTTTCGTATGTCGGATCCGGAAGAGAGTTTGCCCTGTAAATTGGCGACCTGTCAAATCAATCTCCCGCAAATCGAAGCTATCAATAACAGCATTGAAAAGGAAAGGCCAACGAGGATTAAAGTTGTTTTTGTTTTTTTTTCTTTGCTATGTCTCATTATGTTAAAGTCCCTCCTAATAGAGTTGGCAAAGGATTCTCGTTGACACGTCGCACGAGCTCAAATCAAGAAAGCCGTTTTGAATTCATCTTGGGCTGGGCCATATACCGCCATCGAGAATCCACTTAAAGTTATCATTTTTATTGCGGAGATGAAATTTCATAAAAATTCCCCTTCCACAATTAATGATAAATCTAATGCTAAGCCATTAATTCCCAATAGTATGCCGCCGTAACGCCCCTAGGGGGAAGACAATGCCAAATAAAGTCCGCACCACCAGATAGGCGATCTAGATTTGCTTTGGACATGTCCTTTTTTCCCGTTTCCATAACGGCCACAAAGTCAATTTGAACTAACCATGATATCTAGTGGCAAACCCTACTATTTGAACTAACTAAAAAGAGAACATATCTAGTGCACACCGGACTTATATGCAACCTTGCACACTTCTCTTTTCTTGCATTCTTGAGTTAATTTCAAGGGGCACGAGGTGATAACCACTGGAGAGGTGGGAGGAGAGATTTGTAAAAGTGTGATTAGAGAAGGAGTTAAGTGTAAAATTATCTAACCCTTGGATCAACATTCTATGTCCCAGATTAGAAGTGTGCATGGTTGCATATAAGTCCGTGTGCAATGGATACGATCTCAACTAAAAAATGCTATAACTCACAAACCAAAATATCAAATTAAATTTTGATTACACCATTGAATTCTTTTTAATAAATCCTTCAAAACAAGATCTTATATGGATATATTTCGATAAAATTATAGGTGGGCCCCTGATGAGGACACGCCTAAGCTGCCCAAATTATTTACCCAATCTTTCACGGTGCAAAAATTACCAGCAAACTACTCTGAACTTTGAACAAAGAAATGGGAATTTGAATAACCCTTAGCTAGCAGCCACGACAAAACAAAAGCCGTAATTCCTTAAAGAACTCAAACCGAGAACGGTTACTTTTGACAACCAGCCACAAAATACTAGTTTATTGGAATAATATTGATAGGTGTTGATTCAGCAGCAAGGTGGATATCGATCACAACAACAATCAGCCAATTAAAATTCTGAACACTTATGTCTTCTCAATCAAGATAACATTCACAACACAAGATATAATATAATATGGGCAGATAAATAATTCCGGCGTAGATCAATCTCACGGATTCGTGACCAAGCAAAACGAATCCAGGTGGATAAAATAGCTTGAGTGATCAACCAAATATGAAGAGTAGCAGTGATGCAAGGGATCAACTTACAATTGATGCAAACCAAACCCTAGATAATCCTTCCACCCACAGCCTCGGACGACTACGATCAGAAGATGGGGAATTGAATCAATTCCAAGACGAGTCCAAGGATGAATCCTCGATCACGCACTAACACAAATCCATGAGGATCCGGATGAACACCCGCTAGGGTTCTTCACGAGTGGTGGCGGCTCGATGGGAATAACTCCACAGTAAAAATCTAATCTCCTCCCTACTTGGCACGCCGGCCATACTTATAAGGGGCACGCAGGCCGCATGACACACACACGTGGGACTCGACCATGGTGCACATGCACGCATGCCAATCCAGCTAAACTCAAAATAGGAAACTATAAAATATAATAATGCTAATTCTAAAAATAGCTCACGCACATCTATAGTAAAATATTACGCCAAGATGCTAAACATGGTTAGAACTTACTAAGAGCATCTCCAACAGTTTTGCAAAATGAACTTGGCAAAACTTGTGATTTGCCAAGTCACAAAAATATATGCCAAGTGAAAAAGATGTGGTTCTCCAATAGTTTTGCAAATTTGGCTTGGCAAAAAAAAAAAAAGGCAACATGCAACATGCAAGTAGGGAGAATATTTTATTTTCACGGTCAATACGCTAAACATGCAAGCTAGGAGAGGATTTGCCAAGTCCTCCCAGCTTGGCATATTTGCCAAGTTGAGGATGGTTTATGCCAAGTTGCTCAAAATGCCAATCCAAAATGCAAAACTGTTGGAGACCACTTTTTCATGTTTTTGGCAAATTTGAAGAATGCAAACCCCTGTTTGCAAAACTGTTGGAGATGCTCTAAGTCCACCAATAGCATGAAGAGACGTTTGTATATCAACTCCCCGAGCAGTCCTTCATGACAAAATAATTCAAGTGACGTCAAGCTCAATAGAACCAGCATAAATATATTTTCTTGGCTTAAAGCTGATCCTTGATGAAAGCCCACTTGGCATAAATATTTCCTTGGCCTTCTTTATATATTTTTCATTTAAAGAAAAACACACCAAATTTCAAGAAAGATGGATCGTTCATATTTTTAGCCAATAAGTCCCCCGAAATATTATCTTGAGGAGCCATGGGCTCATCATTTTCCCTTTCTTGAATCAAAGCCGTCCTCGGCTTTGACATAGCTTGACCATAATCTGCATTTACTGGATCATGAATAGTGCTAGCAGTAATTACTTGAGTAGAAAGACTCACATGATCAACATTCTTCACAATTGCAGACTCATTGTCATGACTCCCAAAATCAACAAGGATTCCAGGAGTATTTCCTGCAACTTTAGAATTCACGCATAAAGTTTCAGGTGCAATAATACTAGCCGCAATAATTACATCCTTCTTGCCAAACTGCATAGAAGAACTATTTAGAGTTGTCTTGGCAGTTTTTTGGCCCTTTGCAAGTTTCTTGAGAAACTTTATTATTTTCTCCCTCCAGAGCTAAAGCCACAAGGGCTCCATTATAATTTCAGCAAAATTAGTTGTAGTTTCCTTTCCTGAAGTGTTCACAGTATTCTCTCCCTCTTGAACCAAAGCCGTCCTCGGCTTTGGAATACTTGCAGCAGCCTTTTTTTCTTCACCTTGACAGGAGCAAAACCTCTGCCTTGATAGCACTCTCAAGCATTGGTTTGAGCACATGATTAACACCCTTGTGCCCAAAGGAATAAGTATTAGAGCGACCACCGTGTGTAGCATCAAGATCAAATTGCCATGGCCGACCCAACAACAGATGACATGCACTTAATGGTGCAACATCACAATCCATAGTATCAGTTCCAACTGAAAATTTAACTCGAGCCTTATGAGTAATTTCTAGTGTACCACTTTGATTCATCCATTGCATATAGCGCGGCGTTGGAAGCCTCTGATAATGCATTCACTAAATCTGAACTAATAACATTAGCAAAACTCCCACCATCAATAATCACTTTGCATACCTTGTCTTGAATTTTGCACTCGGACTGGAATATATTGGATCGCTGCCCCTTCACTATAACAGCAGTACCATCGCTCTGTACATCTCGTGCCATCATAGATAAGCCATCCGATGCATCATCTGCATCATCAATTTTGATCTTAGGAAGGGCTTCACAAGAAGAAACACTACTATGTAGCCCGGATGTAGAAGAAATCTCAGCACACCCATGTGTAACTGTAGGTTCAGGCACTGCAGCCTTAGGCAACAACTGAGAATCTGATTTCTTCAATTGCTTGGAATGACCAACTGACTTTGTGGCCGGGGATTTTGAGCCACGAGCAGCAGCTACCAGTTTCCTGGACACAAATCGAGGAACAAACCTATGTTGTAGCACAACCTTCATATCATCCCATGTGCAATAATAAGAAAAACTTTTGTCACAATGAGTCCACCAATGCAGAACGTCCTTATCAAAAGTTGCTTCTGCATATTCTATCTTCGTGGCTGTGAGTCCACCAAACGTACACCTGAAGAAAGCCTCCATACCATCTTCCCAATAAAAATACTCCTGGGGAGTTGATGCTAGAGAAAGCTTTTCGCAAATATTTAACTTGCATGAGAAATTTCAAATCAGCCATTGAAAAAAAAAATCCAAATGCACCGTAAACAACCTGTCTCTCGAATACCAACTGATGAGGACACGCCTAAGCTGCCCAAAATATTTACCCAATCTTTCACGGTGCAAAAATTACCAGCAAACTACTCTGAACTTTGAACAAAGAAATGGGAATTTGAATAACCCTTAGCTAGCAGCCACGGCAAAACAAAAGCCGTAATTCCTTAAAGAACTCAAACCGAGAACGGTTACTTTTGACAACCAGCCACAAAATACTAGTTTATTGGAATAATATTGATAGGTGTTGATTCAGCAGCGAGGTGGATATCGATCACAACAACAATCAGCCAATTAAAATTCTGAACACTTATGTCTTCTCAATCAAGATAACATTTACAGCACAAGATATAATATAATATGGGCAGATAAATAATTCCGGCGTAGATCAATCTCACGGATTCGTGACCAAGCAAAACGAATCCAGGTGGATAAAATAACTTGAGTGATCAACCAAATATGAAAAGTAGCAGTGATACAAGGGATCAACTCACAATTGATGCAAACCAAACCCTAGATAATCCTTCCACCCGCAGCCTCGACGACTACGATCAGAAGATGGGGAATTGAATCAATTCCAGTACGAGTCCAAGGATGAATCCTCGATCACGCACTAACACAAATCCATGAGGATCCGGATGAACACCCGCTAGGGTTCTTTTACGGCGGTGGCGGCTCGATGGGAATAACTCCACAATAAAAATCTAATCTCCTCCCTACTTGGCACGCCCGACCAGACTTATAAAGGGGGGCACGCAGGCCGCATGACACACACGTGGGACTTGACCATGGTGCACATGCACGCATGCCAATCCAGTTAAACTCAAAATAGGAAACTATAAATTATAATAATGCTAATTCTAAAAAATAGCTCACGCACATATATAGTAAAATATTACGGCCAAGATGCTAAACATGGTTAGAACTTACTAACTCCACCAATAGCATGGAGAGACGTTTGTATATCAACTCCCCGAGCAGTCCTTCATGACAAAATAATTCAAGTGACGTCAACCTCAATAGAACCAGCATAGATATATTTTCTTGGCTTAAAGCTGATCCTTGATGAAAGCCCACTTGGCATAAATATTTCCTTGGCCTTCTTTATATATTTTTCATTTAAAGAAAACACACCAAATTTCAAGAAAGATGGATCGTTCATATTTTTTAGCCAATAAGTCCCCGAAATATTATCTTGAGGAGCCATGGGCTCATCAGCCCCACTAATAGTTAGTTGGTATGGAGTAAAGTAAAAAAAAAAAAAAAAAAGAGAATGATAAAAAGGGGAAAAGGAAAGAAAATAATAGGAGGGTGATAGTGATATTCTAACTCATAGATTTCTCCTTCGCACTCCACGGCAACACGCTGGGACATGATGCGTGAAGGGACGAAGTTAAAGAGATTAAATCATCTACCAAGGATTTCTCAAATAAATTATTATATATGTTTTATTATATTACCGAGAAGTTGTCACCCGTCCAACATATCTAAATATTTCTATTCAATATTGGTTCAGCTTGGAGTTTAAACATAAGAATAAATAATCTTTATGACAATGAGTATATACTCTGTTTTATACATTTAAGTTCTTCGTCTGTTTCTAACCTGCACAAAGTAATTATCCTTAATAGCTAATTGTGATCAAATTTCTTAGCGATTATAATTCAATCTTGTAACAGTACCCCTTCCTACCTGCGGCAACACGCGGGGAAAAAATCCTCTAGTTTTGTTGAATGGAAAGAGCTTATATTAAGACAAAGGATCATGTTTACAATCATGTACTAAAGCTGCCGAGGCGCAGGTCGTCAGAAAATCAAAAAAGAAAACTCTTTCCTACCAAATTGTCCAAATTCATGGGCACACCATTAGCTTTTGGGTGGCGTTTAGAAACTTTGGACTGCTGGAAAAGGTTGAGGACTCTCTTTGTTTCTTCTATGAAGTAGTACATATACCGGTTTAAACTGCTGTCAAAGAGAGCTTGGACAACATTTAGGCAATCTGATATATATACGTGATACACGTGTATTACAAAACATATAGTAGAGCCAAGCCAACACTCTGGCCGGAGTACTTATTGTGGTCACTGATTGATTCCAACGGTGATTGATGTCGTGCCGTCAGTCATACTTGTTTTTCCAGCCACGATGTGACGTTCTGATTGCATGCAGTTTGCTGGCTACCTGCTTCATGTTCGACCGTTCAGATGGCAGTGAGCGCGTGCAAGAAAGTGCTACTTCCAGCATGTCCACCAAGCATTGCTTGATCTCATTTTCTGGTACTCTCTTTTCTTGAGTTAATTTCTTGCATTCTTCCAGGACATGGGCATCTGTAACGTTGAATATTTGATCCGGAAAGCTGTTCTCCACGAAGCTGATGATGTCTAGGCCGTCCGTGAACAAAGGATCTGTTGGCCTTTTGCTTGTCAAAATCTCCAGCAACACAATCCCAAAACTATAAACATCTCCAGACGTTGATGCGTGGCTACCTCCTCCGTACTCTAAAATGTGCACAAGTATTTATGTAAGTCATAAAAAATAAAAAAGAGAAAAGAAGAGGGGGGGGGGGCGCTCAGAGAGAGAGCGACCTGGAGGAATATATCCAATTGTTCCCTTCACACCAATTGAACTCGCCGAACCAGCCCATGTTGACTGAGGATGAACATACAGACGTGCAATGCCAAAATCTCCCAGGAGACCATTCATATCATCATCTAGAAGGATATTGCTGGGCTTCAAGTCGCAATGGACAGTGGGCCTCCCACAGTCATGGTGTAAATAATCCAATGCATCAGCTATGTTGACAACTATGCCAATTCTTTGAGTCAAGCTTAGACTCTTTGCACCTTCCTTGTCCCCTTTGTGGTGCAGCCACGTGTCCAAGTTCCCGTTAGGCATGAACTCATAAATTAAAGCCTTGAAAACATTGCCTTCGCTGTCTACAGTTGAGCAAGCAGTTAGAATGGGAAGAAGATTCCGATGCTGAATACTTCTCAGAGCTTCACATTCTGACAAGAAGCTTCTCTCAGCTCCTGGCATCTCAAGGTTGAAAACCTTCACAGCCACTTCCATTTTGCTTTCCTTCAGTTTCCCTCTGTATACGGAACCGTAGCTTCCTCTCCCAATCAAATTTTCTTCTGAGAAGTCCCTTGTTGCTTGGGCTAAGTCCTTGTAAAGTAACTTTCTCAAAATGCTCGCCAAAAGAAAGTTGTGACGACAGATATGCTGTTCTTGATTTCTTCTTGTCAACGAGGAGAAAGTATACTACCAATACGAGTGACATGAACCCAAAGATTGGAATCAATATTTTGATCAAATAGTTTGTGATTCTTGCTCTGCTTCTAGAAGCACCATGACATGAAGATTTGTGGAAACCCGGGGCTCCACCACACAACCCGGGATTGCCATCGAGTAAAACAACTGTAGCATTATTGAATATACCATTTTGTGGTATTTCTCCTTGGAAATTGTTGTATGATAGGTCTAATTTGCTAAGAGTAAGATCATTAAGATAATCTGGTATGTGGCCTGACAATCTGTTATGGGAAACGTTGAGCACGCTCAAGGTAGTTAGTTTGCTGAAGGTGGTCGGGATGTCTCCTGTAAGATTATTCTGGCTCATTTGCAATGTCACTAGCTGTTGGCACTGTCCCAAAGTTCCAGGAATTTCCCCATTAAGTCCATTTGCTGAAATATCTAACCAATTTAGTTGTTTAAGTTTACCGAACTCCACTGGTATGCTTCCTTGGAAATTGTTGTAGCTAAGGAGCAATTCGGACAGTTGTGTAATGTTGCCAATGGAAGGTGGGATTGTCCCTACGAAATTGTTATTATAGAGCTTTAAGCTTTGTAGATTATTTAGTTTTCCAATCCAATCCTCAATCGTACCGGATAAATTATTATGATCAAGCGAGAGCCTAATTAAGCCATTAAGTCTCCCAATGCTTGAGGGCACTATTCCTGATAGGAGGTTTGCACTCAATAATAGATTTGTGAGATTAGTGGACAGGTTAGATATTGAATTTGGTATGACTCCCTGCAGCTGATTAGTAGACAATGAAAGCACTTCTAGAGACCTACAGTTTATCAGCGCATCAAAGAATTCCCAGCCGCCACTATCGCTCGCTTGAAGCATGTTTGCCTCAAGGTTTAAAGCAGATAGTCCTGACATATTTCCGAATATGTTTGGGATTTGGCCAGTTAAGCTATTGTTGGACAGGTCTAATTCTATTAGATCTAAAGCATTTCCTAGGGAAACTGGAATATGTCCTTCAAACATGTTACCTCCCAAGTACAGGATTTGGATATTAGGAAAGGCATAACCAATGTTAGGCGGCAATGTGTTACCTAGCATATTATCCGCCAAGGACAGTTCCTCAAGAGAAGACAGATTAGGGAGATTTTGTGGGATTCCACCTGACAGATTATTACTACTCAGGTCCAGATGTGCTATTTTTGGCATTTGCCAAAGCTCATTGGGAATTGGCCCGTTCAGTTGATTGTATGAAAGATCAACGAATGTCAAATTTATGATGTTACCGAGGCCTGGTGGGATGAATCCGGTGAGAGAATTTTGGCCAAAGCTAAGACCTGTTAGACTGGTAAGAAAGCCTATTCTAGGAGGAATAACGCCCGTGAGGTAGTTCTGAGAGAGATCTAGACTGACTAAGTTGGAAAAATTTGTAATTGCGTCAGGAATCTCACCTTGCAAATGGTTGTTTTTCAGCAAAAGGTATTCTAGCTTTTGGAGTTTGTTAAGAGGAGGTATGGGGCCATGAAAGCTATTATTGGTTAGAACAAGCGCAGTAAGGTGGGTCAGGTTTCCAAGAGAGGAGGAGATTTGGCCAGCTAGGTTGTGGTTGGTGAGGATCAGCCACATTACGCGATATGGCCGCGTCAAGGTGCAGTTCACACCATTCCACCGGCAGAAGTGGGTGTTGCTGGTCCAATTGCTCAAGGCTCCACTTGGATCGTTGGTGATGCCCTTCTTGAATTCCATCAGGGAGTGAAAATCTTCGCTGTTGTCATGAACTGTTGCGCAATGAACTTTCTCAAGTCCGTAACACAGCAGTAACAACGACAGTACTATCAGCATGGCCAGTGTGGCCGGCTGCTTCGAATCAGGCATGATGCTCTTAACTGACACCTGCAAACATAAAGATAGACTAGTGCTATTACCAGAGAAACCATGCTGCGTTCATGCTGTATATTCAGAGCTACGAACAACAAGCCCCATTTTAAAGGAAGGGAACGCCGACACCCCACTATATCTTGTAAGCTAACACAGGTAACAACTACAGCAAGTTAACACAGATGACTGAGTACCAGCACTAAGCAGTAAGAGAGAGTAGGGTACCTCTGCTTCGCCGGCAGTCCTTTTGATCTGCTTCTTTGCCTGCTAGTTGGAGTTTGAAACTCGTTGGAATGCTCTGCTGGCAGATGAGGGCCCCAGGGGTTTAAAAACAGTTTACAGCACCACCATTACATCCACACACGAGTACACGACGCCATATCTTAGCTTGACCGCCATCTCAGCGAAGACCCAGAGTCCGTCAAACTCGTCAGTTACTGCCACTTTTCCGCTTCCGTCGCGTCGCGCAGCTGCGCCGTCGTTGTTTGAGGTGGACAAGGTTGTTACGACGCGTCCAGCCTCGACTCCCAGACTTACTTTTCAGCAGGAAACCGACAGAGATATTCCAGGTTGATGTGTGACCTCTCTGGTTCTAGTGCGGTTTCGACGATGCTGGCAAAAATTAGATCGTGGAATGGGCTACGGTGGCAGATTTTCCTGTTGAAATCAAATTTGTTTTGTTTTATGATCGCGCTTCCAGAATATATCGTGTGGGCATGATTCGTTCATAGGTTATTTTGATAGCTGACAGGGTAGCGGGTCAAGTCAACTTGTAAGTCTGTCTCTGTACACTGCCGTGCTTGGAACGATTCTTGCAAACTGTGTGTACCGTTGGAATTGGAAAAATATCTAGTGAAACAATTATTTGAGCATGGGATAACTATGAGATATTCCTCCAAGGAGACAAGTATATAATCTTCAGGGTTAGTTTTTGCCAAATTTAAAATTCCAAGTTCAAACTAGCACAATCACCAGTGTCAGTGCATCATACCAGGCAGTATAGCAGGCAGCTCTGTAGCCGGTCCGACAACGACGACACTCGGCGACCTGTGCCTGCACCCAGGCCCAAGAGAGTGAGGCGGCCCAATGGATCACAGCCTAACTTGGGTGAACTGATTCTATTTAGGAGAGTGGGATGTGGGAAAGAGAGGAGTTCTAAAAAAAATGTATTTCTGCTAAAAAAAAAAGAAGAAAAAAAGTATTGTAACAGACGCTTCGGACTATCTAAGCTGTCCTTGTTCTGCCGTCTTTTCGCCATTGCAGCGAAGACCGTAAGCCATCAGGCTCGCTGGTACCGCCACTTTTCCACATCAGTTCCGTCGGCAGCTGCGCCGTCGTTGTTGCGGCGTGTCCAACCTCGAATCCTAGTGAATACTTTTCCGTAGGAACCAGACAGAGATATTCCGGGCTCATGTGCCATTAGATACCGACAATAATTGGGTCTCGTAGAATGATCTACCGGTGCTCGATTTTCGTTTTGAAAAATAAAAGATTTGGTTGTTCGTGTGGGTATGATTCATCCATAGGGGTTATCTTTGACAGCAGACAGGCCAGGTACTGGGTCCAGTCAACTTGTATTGTATGCATGTTTATCTGGACAAGAATAGTCTATCTGTACAATGCCGTGCTTCGCAGGATAGTTGCAAAATGTGAATACGGTTGGAATTGGAAAAGTATCTAGTAGAACAATTAGATTTATTTTTGAAGGGGTAAATATAAATAAAGTAGATTTCAATTCGTTAGAAAAGAAAATAGGTAGAACCAGCTGCCGCTCCTTGTACGTACTTGTGCGGTCGAGCTCAGAAACTTTCCTCAGTCGGCACAACCAGATTACGAGGCACAACCAGATTATGAGAGAGGTATCTGGTACAGTATACTCTCTTTGTCCCATTGAGTTTGTCGTTTTTGACTTTTTGAACTCATATTTGACCATCCGTCTTATTTAAAATATTTATACAAATAATAAAATAAATTATGAATTGGCTTGTAGTCCAATGGTAGGACGGTTCAGTGGGACGCTACCCACTAGGGTTCAAATCCTGGTGCTCGCACCTTTTCCTGGGATTTTCGCAGGATTTACCGACGTTATGCATTAAGTGGTAAGCGATGTTCCCGTCGACGACGAGGCGTCAATGGTGACTTCGGGAATCTCCAGATCCGCAGTGCTTTCAGTCCTTGGAGGTGCTCATAGGGGTAGGGTGAAAGGTCCCTTGCGGTTTTTGGTAATTGAGTGTCAACATTAGGTGAACTAATAATGTGTGATTGAGATAATACACAGGAGATTAGTTCACGTGTGGTGACGCAATGAAGGAGCTTTATTGCATATGAAACATGACGTGGAGTCATGTAACCAAGGTGGTGAAGATCAAGACAAGGCTTGGCTTGATGGACCGGTTGCAAGTGTGAAGGGCAAGTCGAGGCAGTGAAGCGATGGACCGCGAGGCGGTGAAGCTTGGGCAAGACTTGGCGCCGATGGACCGACGCAACGGTGAAGAGCAAGTGAGGTCAAGATCGATGGACCAAGAAGGTCATGTGATGATATGGAGAAGATCATATCATTCTTGATCGTGTTGGTGCATGTGTTGCATCGACACTTGGAGATGGAGCGGAATGGAAATGCGCAAGGCAAAAGGTATAACCTATAGGGCATTTCATTTCACGGTCATTGGTGCTTAGAGAAGTTTATGACCGGGTTTAGGATAGATGGCCGTACTATCAAGAGGGGCAAACTTGTTTGCATATCGGTCATCTAGTGCCACTTGAGCGATCTAACTTTGCGATGTGTTAGGATCGAGTGGCGTGGTAAGAGCAATAGAAAATTCTTTGAAAATGATTGTGAAAATGCTAACACACATGCACATGGTGATGTACACATTATGGTGTTGGCACATTTGCAAAGGCGGCGGTGGTATGCGGATTGAGTTGGGTTTGAGAACCGCTCATCCTCCCCGCCGAAGCTTGCGAGGCGGGATTCGGGCGCTTTCGAGAAAATGAGATGCTTATTTTCTATTGGCGCCGGATGCATTGTGGTGGTGAAAACATGCTATTCCTCGTACTCAAGTTGGTATACTTGTTGGGTAGCATGTCGAAGCAAAGGCGACGGAGTTTTGCGGGGATTTGGCGACGGGGCGCGTCGACGGGGACGCTTGACCGACGCTGGTCTTTTTGACCGACGCTTCCGTGGGTGAGTCCGGTCAGGATTTCCAGAGAGCATGTTTTTCGGTTCGGTCCGTGGACCGACCGGACGATGCACCGGATGCAGTGACCGGAAGCGTCACATCCTCGACCGGACGCACTTTACAAGCGTGCAGCTTCGGTTGTCCGTTGTGACCGGACCCCGACCAGGATCCATCGACCGGACTCACCGGGCGAGTCCGGCCGGTGGTGAGTCCTCGGGGGCCGCGAAAAGCCGTGGTTTGGACCCCAACAGCTCTATTTTGGCTTGGGGCTATAAATAGATGGGGTGGCCGGCCATGGCTGGTGCTTAGCACCTTGGGGACTTTGTGTCCATGCTTGAGAGTGCTTGAGAGCCCTCCCACTCACTCGTGATTGATAGAGTTCATTCAAATCAAAGTGAGGAGTGATTCTAGTGCATTCGCGTTGAGAGATCGCATTCATGGCACTAGGTGATCGTATTGCAAGCCGGTGTGCTTGTTGTTTTGGAGGTTGCCACCTCCTAGACGGCTTGGTGTCAAGAGACTTCGTGAAGCACGCAATTGAAGATTGTGCGGTGCTCCGGGCGAGGATTTGTGAGAGGTTCGAGCTCACCTCGCTGGGATCACGAAGTTTACACTACTAGAGCGTGTCGGTGAGTACCTCCCTTGTGCGTGTGGTGTCTTGGCGGTGCCTTGAGAGGCTCACTTGAGAGTGGTGTCTTGCGGTGCCTTCATGGGTGTGCCTTGAGGGGCAAGTGATCGGAGAATCACACGGAAGAACCATCTAGTGAAACACCAAAGGAACCACCCAAGGTGTTGGTCGACACAACGAGGAGTAGGGGAAGTTGGCAAGCTTCCCAATACCTCGGTAAAAAATCACCGGTGTCAACTTGTCTACTCTTCTCGGTGGTTTGCATTCTCCAAATCACAAGCTTTGTATTTACATTCATATATACCTTGTGCTTGTGCTTGTGGAGTAGCTCTTGCAATTACTAGCTTGTGTAGCTTGTTAGTTGCTTTGCTTAGTTTGTGTAGCTAAGTAATTTGAGCCTTTGGGTTAGGCGTGTGTCGCCTTCTCCTTAGTGCATCTAGTGAGCTTAGGTTTGGCTTTTGTGCTTTTGCTCATTAGAATTGTGTAGGAGCTCACCTTTTGTTTGAAGTACTAGTGCATAGGTTTGTGTGACCTTGCAATAGAAACGGTTAGGAGCTCAAGCTAGGCTTATCACCTCATTTGCTTTGTGTAGGATCTTTAGTGAGATGATTTAGAGTCATAGCTAGAGGGGTGAAGTCTTGGCTAAACGAATAGTTTCAATTCCGCATCATATTTGTTTTTAGCCGGCGCAATTAGTATTAGTAAGGACTATTCACCCCCCCTCTAGTCCCCATCTCGACCCTACTTAGGGTTTTGCGACGCTTGTTCATAGGGATGAGTGTGCGTGCGTGTTGTGAGCGTCTAGCGTTGTACTATGTAATTCTAAAAAAATAATAAAATAAATTAATCAATATTTAAGTATCTTTATCTATGAAAAAATCGCGGGCTATTGAAAATAGCGTTTTACGATTTCGCCGCTATTGGCGCTTATAGCGGCAGACTAAGCAGTAGTAGCGTTAGCTCATTTCTCGCCGCTATAGCGTTATTTGTTTACAAGTGACAGGGAAAAAATAAAAACCTATGCCAAGTTGATAACAACCATTATAATCCATTAGTTTCCAACATAATAACAATATGTAGGTTGCTATTGCATCATTCAAAATTCAAAATCAGAAATTAAACACATAGAACAGGGGAGAAGAACTTGTCAATGGCAACTGTTGTCCTAGTACGAAATAGCGGGAAAATAGCGGCCCTATGGCGCTATTCGTGTTTTAGCGGCGAAATAGTGCGCTTATAGTGACAATAGCGCCGATAGCGTGAAAATTAGCAATATCGCCGCTTGGCGTTTAAATTTGTGCGCTTATAGCGCACTTTTTTTCGTGGATCTTTATTGATAAAATAAGTTAAGTAACAAAATAAATTATATTTGTGTTAAAAATTTGAATAAGACGAATCATTGAAAAAAAGATGGCACGGAATCCAAGGTGACAAAATCAATGAGACGGAGGGTGTCGTGGTCTAATACCACCGCCACAAGAATGTCACGGCTAATGCGTGCTCCGGATGGCCTCAGCCCTAGAGACAATGACATGAGATTTATCTTGGTTCGGGGCAAATCGCGGCCCCTAGTCCAAAGTGTGATCACTATCCGAGCTCGGATGCTCATACCGGGGCTCAAGACAAGCAAGGAGAGAGGGAGAGGGCTCCCAAGTCTCTATGATTGAGGCCGGGTGCCAATATCGAGTGGAAGTTTTGGTGTAAGGAGTGAACCTTGTTGTCCCCCGCCTCAACCCGCAGGCCTACCTCCCCTTTTATTGTCGCAAGAGGGGTAGGGGACCACGAGCTCCCTTCGGGTTGAGGACTTGGTGAAGCAATAATGTATGTGCAGGGGGTGGTAGATGCGTGGAAAGAGCTCTCGTGACGAGCTCCCGGCGCGAGAGAGCTCTATGAGCCCCCGAGTGCCTTGGGCGCCGAAATTGGTCGCCGCCGTGACGCTGGAATCGCGGTTTGGGCGGTGGTCAAGCGCCGCCTTGTCTCTAATCGCGCTTGGAAGATGTCTTCTCGGTATGGGGGCGCCCATACCGTCGATGGGAAGGTGTACCCCCGTATGTACCGCGTGGCAATCAGCGGGGGCTGTTGGAGCCGACGGGGTATGGCGAGGTGGTCGAATGACCTCTCCTTGTAGATGTAGTCCTACGTGGCTACACGCGTCTCGCCGGGAGTGGTTGAGCTTGTCGAGAGTTGTTGGCCAACTCCCCGCGCCTGCACTTCTTCGAGAAGGCAGCGGACGAGCTCTCACGGTTGTCGCCGCTGACTCGCCGTGAGAGAGCTCGAGCGCAGGGCGGAAAGAGGTCCCGGGGACGAGGTCGCGGCGCTGCCGAAGGTGGGAGCTCGTCGCCGAGACTTCGCGCAGGGGCGGAACGATGGGTCTCCGGCCCCGTGAAGCTCATTTGCGAGAGCCCGAGCGAGGCGGAGGCTTGTCCTAGCGTGGAGAGCTCGTGGTGTGATGGAGACTTCGTGTTGCCATGGTAGGATGCCTTGCCTTTCGCGATCGGGGTCCGGGGGTTATGTTTGGGCCGAGAGCTCGCTATGGGTATCCTCAAATATCGATCCCCACAAAGTAGCCCCCGAGCATTTGGGGAGAAGAGGTCTCTCCCGGATGCTATTCTCGCGGGCGATTTTGTCGCGGGGAGCCCCTGTTGTCGGGTTGGTGTTTGATCGTGGTGCGCGCGAGCGCACCCGGGTGTAGCCCCCGAGGCCCGCGGAGAATAGTGGATTCTCGCGAGGCTTTTTAGAATTTTCGTGGGCTCATCGACCCGTTCCTCGGGCGATTGTTCGCGGAGGTGGTGAGCTCGAGCTTGATCTTGCCTCGTTAGCCGAGATCGAGGTGCTCTCTGTGAGTGCCGTCGGATAGTCCGTGTGAGGCTCGAGCTCGCCGTCGGCTCGTTCCCGCCGATCGCCGGGTGGATTAACCTCAAGTTCCGAGAGCCCGACTTCCGTGGTTCTCGAACCCCGAGCGATGTCCGGGCGGGCGCTTCCTCATCGGAGAGGTTAGCTCGAGTCGACAGCCCTCGACCCGACCCACGCGCAGCGAAAGCCCCGAGCCTTTTCGAGAGCTCGAGGCGCGGGCCGCCGATGCCGCCTCGCAAGGCGCCCCGCAAGGTATCTCCGGGCGACTCTCGAAGCTCATGAGTTGAGTGGACTTAACCCCGAGAGGTGTGTGAGCTCGCATTGCGGAAGCTCCGCTGAGCTTCGGCGACTTTGACCTTGGCCGCCGGAGCTCTTGATTTTTATCCGTTGTGTAAAAATAGCCGTTGAGATCTTACCGTTGGGATTTTTTATCGCTGGCGGGGGTTATCCCATTAATGCCGCGTCCGCTTCGCTTCCGCTTCGTGTGTCATGCGTAAGGCCGATCTCGCGGTGTCGCTTGGCGGGCGGACGCGGGTGCGTGGCGGGCCCCGGGCGGTTTCATCTGCCGCCCGCCGCCGGAGTTCTATAAATAGGGCGGAGATCGGGAGCGGATTCACCTTCCCGCCTTTGCCTTCCCGCGTGCACGAGAGAGAGAGAGAGAGAGAGAGAGTTCGACGCCGCTGCCCGCCCAGATCCGATCCTCCACCCCGCTTCACCGGGCGCTTGTTCCGAGACCGAGATGGGTTCTGCGGGTGGCGCCCTCGACGGCGACGGAGGCGCTTGATCGAGAGGTGCAGCACCGCCGGGCTGGCTGCCGCACTACGGACGGCGGCGAGGAGTGGATCATCCCGCCGGCCGGCCCCACGCTGTGCCCGATCCGCCGGCGGGCGGGTAACGTTGTGTCGCTCGTCGCTCTTCCACGAAGGGCTGGCTCGGCATGCCCGAGCGACTTCTTCCACCGGCTTATCTCGCATTGGGGATCGCAGCCCAAAGACTTGACGCCCAACGGGTGTCGCTTCTCTCGGCTCGCCATGCTCTCGAGGGGTGGTTGGGGATTCCCTCCCCCACCTGGAGCTCTTCAAGCACCACGCCTCAAGATCCAGCCATTGTCGGGTGGGGCGGCCCGGCCCGATCGCCTGTGTGCTGCCGATACAATGCGCTGGGGGAAGTGGGTTCGGGAATCCTTCTCTGAGGATGACTTCCCGGTCGGCCAACCCCGGGTGGAGGGAGGAGTGGTTCTATCTCAAGAACAACCCTCTCACCCCCTCGCCTCCGGTTCACCGGCCGTACCTTCGCCAAGGGGGAGCCTACCAGGGCGCGAAGGCCCGCACGACAACACCATGGAGGATGTGGAGGCGGCCGTGAGCAAGATCAAGGTGCCCAGGGATGCCGGGCCGACGGTGAACCACATCATCGGGGGGCCCCTGTTCAGGCGGCGGGTGTGCCCCTCCCTCCCGGCCGGACTCTCTTGGGATGTGGGAGATGAAGGAGGAGGAGGCCCCGTTCTGGGGACGGCAAACGCCCCCGGTCTCACCGTCGACCAGGTGGAGTTTGGATGAAGCAAGTGACAAAGACGGGGGTGAGGGCGCCCGGGGAGCTCTCTAGATCCTCCCTAATCCAGGAGACCCTCAAGGCCGTAAGTGCTCGTCGCCTTGCCTTAGCTCATTCCTTTGCCGCCTTGGGTTTTCTAATGAGCTCGAGCTCTACAGTCGTCGGCGTGGTGCGCCCCTTCGGCTCCCAACCTCCTCTTCCCCGCTGAGCCGAGGCCGACCCCCCGCCGCCCAGCAGCAGGCCCTCGCTCGGGAGGAGGAGGCGGGCTGGTCCAGGGAGGGCCGAGCAGGCGCGATCGAGGCGGGGTGGAGCCCGGCGGCGCCGAAGCTGCGGGTGAGCCCTCGACGCCGACGGGCTCGGCCCCGAGAGGTCGGGACCTCGCCGGGTCCTGCCGAAGAGCTCACCGCCCTGGTGGATGGCCTTGAGCGCGGCGGCGCCGCTCGCGCCCCGCCCCGTCCCAGCGCTTCAAGCCCCGACGCAAAGTCGGGTGCCGTCGGGGGCGACTTCGGGCTCGGGCGCGACCCGGCGCGAAGAAGAAGAAGGCGAAGGGGGTGGCCGCCTGGGTAAGCTCTCCACCCTTCGTGTTGTCGTTGGTCGTAATGGTCGGCCACAGTGCGACTCGGGTGTGCTTAGGGCGGCAACGGCGTGCCCCGCGGAAATGTCCGAGGGCGGGCGCCGTCGGCTCTCGGCGGTGCGGGCCCGGGCTCGAGATGGACATCGTTGGCGCCCGCACGATGAGCTCGACGCCCGGTGGGGCTCGAAGCGGCGCGGTAGCGAAGCTCGGAGACGATGACGACGAGCTCGATGTCGGGAGCGGGGGTGGCGACGCGAGCGAGGGATGTGCTCAGAAGTTGATGGCGAAATTTTTGGGGGGATTTGTCGGCCAGCGCCTCGCTAGTTTCGGGAGCCTCTCATGTTCTGATTCCTCGCCGGGCCGCCAACCATCCCCTGCGGCCAGCATTGAGGACCGCGGCCGAGCTCGGTCGAAGAGCTTCACGCCCAACGGCCTCACCGGGACGACGGGGGCATTCGGTATTCTGCCGCCACGAAGCTCCTTGGCGGTGATGGAGACGGAGAAGGCGGTTCCGGAGGAGACCTGGCCACCGAGGAGCGGCGTCGAGGAGAGCCCGCGAGGTCGAGGCCCATCCTCGGCCGAGGAGGTCGTCGACATCTCCGATGACGAGGGATGCCGACGATGGCGGCAAGGACGTGCGTGGACCGGCAATGAGGGCTGGAGGGACGAGGCCGCGGGCGCCGCCGCCACTAATGCCGCCCGCGCCCTGGTGCCGTTCCTTGCCGTGGGGGGCGATCAAGTCGACGGGGCCAAGGTGTCCGTCTTGCCGTCGTGATGAGCGCCCTCCGCCGGGGCCGGACATCATTATTCCCCGTTTACGGGTCGCCCCGCCGCCGCCGCTGCCCGGAGGGAGGCGGAGTCGCCGACCATTGGAGCCGCAAGAAGTGCGCCGCCGCCTTTTCGAGGTTTGTTGTCATTCGCGCAGCCGGGCTTCGCTTTCGTGCCTTCTTTCTTGTTTAATTGTTTGTGGTTCGCAGGGCGTAAGGGAGGCTATCGGGATACAACCGCCGACAAAGACCTCCCCGAGGGCGGTGGTTTCGCCGGGCGGCCGACGACGCCAGGCGCGGGAGATGTGCGACGAAGCTTGGCTCCGCGCAGCTCCAAAGACGGTTCCCCGGAGGCCCCGGCAGGAGGCGGCCGACCTCATTCGTGGAGCGGAGGAGCGGGCTGCCAAGGAGGCCCAGGGGCGGTGGAGGCCACGCCGGGCAGAGGGGCGGCCGCAGAGGAGGGAGCTCGAGCTTGCCCATAAGCAGCCAAGTGCAAAGAAGATGCAGAGGAGCTCGCCCGACCCCTTCGTCGGGTGCTTGATAACAAGGAGCTTGAGCGCCGGGCGCTTGAGCCGAAAAGTGCGGAGTCCCGCGGAAGGACAAGGACGAGCTCGCCGAGCAACTCCGCCACCGCGGACGCCGAGCTCGAGGGTGAGTACCCTTGCCCTTGTCTTTCTTGTCTTGTTTGTTTACGTTCGAGGCTCGATCGCCCCGCTTCGGCGGGACTTTAGCCTACGATCGTGAAGCTGAAGTTGTGGTGCAACCTCCGCGCCGGAGGCGGAGCTGCCCTCGGCTTGAAGTCGAGAATTATGAGCTTCCGGGTACAACCAGCAAGAGCTCTACGACGAGCCGTGGAGTGCGGGCGGCTGCCTCCCTCTTTTAAGGCCCCCATGGCCTTGTGGCTCGTGGTCTAATCCGTTGTCTTTGTCTGCAAACCGAGAGAGCGTAAATCCCCGAAGTTACACGCGGGAGGTCCAGGACGTGAGTCGGAGCTCGCCGCCTCCGAAGCCTCTCTTCAAAGACACGCAGCCGCGGCCGCAGGAGAAGGGAGGTGTTGGTATTTCTAATGTCACTAACTAGTAATGGCATCTAGAAAGAATATCGAGATGTTGCTTCAGATAAAACTAAAAGAAATATTCATTGCAGTTCATAGCATATCCGAAAAGGTTGTCATCCCTATAGTTAAACTACTAATATGCAAGGAATATAATATTCGTACTATGCCTTGATAACTTCTTAATAAGTAAATAATCAATTATAATCGGGTATCGCAAGCGCACGGATATGAATATATACCATTGTAGCATTTTAACCGGGAGTAATAACTGTGTCTTGAATTTATATTCTACCACGGGGAAAGAAGTCTCGTTATCTTGAATTAACTAAGTATAGATCT
Source organism: Hyparrhenia diplandra (assembly GCA_015847255.1). NCBI lineage: Eukaryota > Viridiplantae > Streptophyta > Magnoliopsida > Poales > Poaceae > Hyparrhenia > Hyparrhenia diplandra. Next base: position 149,239 of record JADLZK010001217.1, read on the forward strand.
TAATCTAACCATCTCTCATGTGCAAGACATCAGCATTAATCTCATCAATTACTTAAGCAAGGATCAAAGTTCATAATAAAGATAATGATAAAGTTCTAGATAAATGATTTGACCAAAAATCACGTTGGTTGGCGAGAAAGTGTCTAACAATGGACGATATAGCAATTCATAGGCTAGCTAGCATTAGAAACTCCAATATGTAACTCTAAACTAAATGTTAGGATCTACCTAATTATGCAATACAAATAACAATCATTGAAGAAAGACTAATTAAATCCAAACATGAGGACAGAATCCGTGAAGACTAAGGCCGAAACTTAGAACAACCCGAAATCTAACATCCGCTAGGCCTACATACGGGGGATGGATTGCAAAGGACTCAATGGTGCTGTCACCACCACGATCTACCACACGACCCGGCACATAGGGTGCAAACGCAGGTAAATAAGATCTAATCACCATGATTACATCGTCTCTACCACTCACCTTCCGATCTAGATGATGAGCGCTATAATAATCCATGCATGAACATAACAGTAATTCAACTATGCTAAATGTGTAATTAAAGTAAATACTAGAACAAATAATCTCAAATATAAACATGATCAAGATATTCATATTAAGCATGTGTCCGGGACTTGAAAAACTACTTACAATGAAGAACTTACAAGAACGAGGCCCCGATCTTGAGTTGGCCTCCGACGATCCGGAGCGGATTTCTCCCTTCCTACTAGTTCTAATCTTGATTGCTACTCTTCCGAAAGTTTATGTTTCTCTAGCGTTGAATATGACTTGGTATTTTAATTAGAAATATCTTTGTTATAGAACTTGATGATCTAAGAAGGGGGTCTAGGGGTCCTAATATATCGGTCTTTGTCCTGTCTCTCCATCTTCATCGCGATGTGGTATTAACCTTGAATCAATCCCGCGACTTCTACCGCCGCCCTCGGATCAAACCGACTCAAATCAACCGGTTTAGATCGAGTCTTAGAGGCGGTGGAGGAAGCTTCCCGGCGCAGCAGTAGGCGGCGGACTGGCAGGCCGATCGCCCCATTATTGGGCCGATCGGCCCAGGGGGGGGCCCTCCGGGTCCCGTCGCAGGCGTCGCGGTTCCGAGTCTTCTAGATGATGTATTTCTTGGTTCCGGGTTAGTTCACGCCGGGATTAATCCAAGCCTTCTAGACTTGTTTCGAGTTGGATTGCGCTATGCTACGTCTACCGTATGCCACGTCATCTCTCGCTGATTTTTCTCGTTAAGTCCCCGCAAATCACAACTTTACCAAAAACTGATGGAATTATGTTAGTGACACCCTATTCTAGGTTGTTATTATTATTTATACCCCTTTCTCATGTTTAATTAATTAAAAATTTTATATGATAACAAGTGTCAACAAACTCCCCCAAGCTTACCCTTTGCTAGTCCCTAGCAAAGCTACATGCTATAGTAGGATCGGGAGTTGCTACTACGCTTTCATACCTCAAAAAGTACCGTGTTTTAAAAAAATAAATTCTCCTCTTAACCGATTACTCTTACCCATTTTACCATGGGGCGTAGCCTTGTCATGAATCATAAGCAAGATAAAACAATCAAGTTAAGTACCATGTCTCAAATTCTTTGATCAACTATCATCCGGGGTTTTGCAATATTTTTCAAAAGAAAACTCGAGAGATCCTATGTATGACCCCCTTAAGTAGATGGTAACGTAGTGGAGTTACACAAGTGGTAGGACATACATAGTGGGATGATAGTGGTGAAGTGGATGAGGATGAAAGATAGTAAATAGCCTTTAGCCTCTTTTTTTAGTATTTTTCTTTTCAAGCATCTCTAGTCTATATCTCTCTTTCTAAAAATTGTTAGGATCCGGGCTGTCCATTCTTGGAGAGGTGGGCTTTTCCCCTGAACTTGTGTCCATTTTTTCTCTCCTTAGAGATGTGGGCCCCCTGCTCACCCTTGGACACTTGTCCGTTATTCATCTCTAAATTTATTTTTATTATTTAGGAGGTAGGCCCTTCTCGCCTAGTATGACTTTTTGTCCAGATTACTCTCCCTCTCTCGTCTCACTTTTTCTAGATATTTTATTTTTCTTTTTTTTTCGAATGTAGCCCAGCCCTATATAAAACATTGAGAGAGACATATCTAAAGATTGCAAGAGCTTTATTAATTATTTTATGGCTAACGGCTAAGTGAAATATGGGGATGCGTACTTCGAAGTTAGAAGCGGCCAGATTGGTGGGTGGGATGATCTTGATGGAATACTCTTAAGGGTCATAACTAAGGACTCATCATGTAATTTTATAATTTTTAAAGATAAAAACCAGGAGTCAAGTATCTCTAAGAATATGATAAACAGTAGCTCAACTTTTCATGCACTATTATCTTTTAATGCTAAGACTCAGATAAAACATGTGCTTCTCACAGGTGTTGGGTTTAGAGCAAATTAAACATTTAAAGCTTCAGAGAATCTAAGTCCAAAGTGTAAGTACTTTTTAAGAGGTATTAATGAGCAACTATTCATCATTTCCTTAGCACATATTATCAAGATCATAATTAATAGGAAGAAAGTAGTCTAACAAGTTCTAGCACTTTATTTATTTGACTCTTTAACACTAAGACTCTTTAACTAAGACACATTAAATAAGACTCATTAACTCTAAGCAAATATAACTAGCTAATAAATAGACATAGGATAGTGATACTTATAGTGATAAATGGGGGTGCTCTCCCCAAGCTTGATCTTGAAGTAGTCCTTTTCGTTTCATCCTTGAATCGCCTCCCTTTCGGTCTCCCTTTTAATGTTCTCCCTGTTAATATTAATTTGCACATACCGAAGGAACAAATCTTAGGATGTTAATGTGAGCCTTCATGTGCTCACGTCTTTTGGGTTTTTCTATGCAATAGGGATGATAATATGAATGCAATATTTTTGTATTTTTATATTTTTATGCCACCACAACAAGGAGTGCTTGCATGGGGCTTAAGAGATCGATGCACATGCAAAAAACATATTTTTGGGATTTTCTAATGTGAGTTTAGGAAAAGTAAATATGCTAAAGTAAACATGCTAATTGAAATATGCCGTGCAGAAAATTAAATATGCAGATAAATACCGAAGTTACCTCTCGGCGAGAGTTTAGAGAGCACTTACTCCCATGGCGTGGTGTCGCCTATGGGCCCCCCGTGATAAATGTTGTACCCGGTATGGTTCCTTCAATGATCTCATAGGTGGGCGTAGACTAAGCAGCCGCAAGTCGATTGTTCATTTGTTGATGCCGGCGCCGGGTTGGGTTTCCGAAGGTGTACTCTTGTTGCTCTTCTTAGCGCCTTCTTTCTTTTTCCAAGATTGCTTCTTTGGTGGAGACCTCTCCTGTGTGGTTGGTGCATCATTCAAGATAGGTAGGAGCCGAGTGTATTTTTTCTTGGATGTCTTTTTTCTATCCTCTCAATATGCTCCATCTTTGAGTCCAAATTTTCTTTGTAATCTTTGAAGACGCTTCTCGCTCTTGGTCCTTCTTCGAGGCCGTTCATAGTTAGTATAAGTATTAAAGAAGCAAATAAGACTTTTTTACCTTGAATGTGAAATTGAATTTCGCCGTCCCCGATGTAGATGATTGCTCTTGTAGTATTCGTGAACGCCTTCCAAGTATTATGGGAGGATCTTGTTCTTCATCTCCCGCGGTCCATGACTAAGAAGTCGGTGAGGACATAGTTGTCTCTCGATCTTGACGGATATATTTCGCGACAATACCTTCCGAATCGGTGTGTTTGGTCCGCCAAACCGCAGTGAATACATAGGTGGAACACAAAGGCAGATTACCATAGATTAATTCATACGCTACCTTTGACATTAGGTTGATGCTCGATCCGCGTCGCAGACGGTTGTATAGAAGTTCCATTGATTAATGGAGCGTTGAATTGCCGGAACTCCGTGGTCGCTCTAGCTTCTCTATGGGGGTGGTTGATTGCGCCGAAGTCTTGCGTCTTTGAAGTTGACTTGATTGATCATCAAGACTCGTTCTACGGTGGTCGAGGTTGACGGTTCTTCTTGTTCTTGCTTCTTCTTTTTATCCTCTTCTCGACATACCGGTATGCGGTATTTCGTGGTACGGTAGTGGTACGGTTCGAAAGGGGAGCTAAGGTCTTGTGTTTGCAGTTGAATCTCTCCCTCGGTCCATTAACCGTGAAGACGATCTTTGCGTGTCGGCGTAGATGATTGCCTTAGTGGTAGCCGTGAAAGGGCGCCCGTAATGATCGGGCGTTCTTACCTTTACCCATATCCGTAACCATTTAAGTCGGTGGTCGCATATAGCTTACCGATGTAAAGGCATACGCCCTCTAGAATACCCTCGTGGTAGCATAACGCATTGATCCGCAAGTTGTAGGCACATGGTTGTGTATACTAATTCTGAACCGCCTCAAGGTTTACCTTAGGCATGATGTTGACACTTGAGCCAAGTCGATGAGTGCGCCGTAGGTGCGGGCGCCTATGTTGATGGTGACGATCGGTCTCCCTGGATCTTCTTTCTTAGCGGGCATTCCCCCCAAATGACACAATTGAATTTCTTGTCCGAGTAGGTGGTCCGCATACCGCATAGTAAATATCGACAAGATTTGCAGATTCTAATTCTTCCGGCTGACCCGAATCTTACTGGTTAGGCATAGGAGCGTATAAAGCCACCTGGGATAATTGTGATTCTATCATTTTATTAAAGCTATGTCGGGTTCTTTATTGCGTAAGAAAAGCTTTCCATTTTAGTACTAATAGTTTCTAGCATTTTATCATTGGAAGCTAACTTCTTAGATAGATTATCCATAAGTCTACCTTGGTTTTGTACTAACTCTCTTAAAGGTGGGAAATTATTGAAAGAGTTATTACCTTGATAGTTACCCGAATAGTTACCTTGGTAGTTGGGTCTCGTTGACTCCATTGTTGATTCGGAGGACTATACTTGGTTGTTGTTATTGTTGATGTAGTTCACGTCCTCTTCTAGCTCGACAAGTGGCAGCCCGAAAGTGTCCAAGTGTTGCCACATTCTTCACATGTCATGCGGGAATCGAAGAGTTGCATGACTTCCTTCTTCTCTGAGCTTTGTCTTCAAGCTTCTTCATAATTAAGTCCATTTTGGCGCATAAAGATATCTACCTCTTTTCACCGGTGCATTCCTCTCTCTTTCTTTTTGCGGGGTTGACGGTCCTCATTCCAAGCTTGGTTTGACGCCATCTTCTCCACAAGGTCGTAAGAGTTTGGTTCGGGGCAGGTGATAGGAAAGCACCTCCAAAGCAGCTAGCCGTCCATGGTCTCACGGGTGTTGTTGTTAAGCCCGTGGTAGAAGGTCCGCATGAGTAAGTAGTTCTCCATTCCATGGTGTGGGCATTCGTGATGTAGTCTTGGAAGCGTTCCCCCACGCCCGAACAGTATTCGCCGTGTTGCCGCTGAAAGCTTGAGATTTTTCCTCGTAAAGGCGTTGGTTTTGCCTATAGGGAAGAATTTTGCCAGAAGGCAAGAGAGCAAAGTGCCCAAGTAGTGAGTTTGTCTTTGTTGGCGTAGAACCATCGCTTTCGCTTCGTCCCAAGAGTGAGAATGGGAAGAGACGGAAGTAGGATTGCATCACTTGAGAGACATCTTTGATAGTGAAGGTGCCACAAATCTCTAAGAAGTGTTGTAGGTGAGCATTGGCATCTTCATGAGCTTTTCCACGTAATTGGCTAGCTTGTACCATGTTGATGAGTGCGTGCTTGAGCTCAAAAGCTTTGTCTCCTACATCGACCGCCGGCCCCAAAGGCGGATGTTGGCCGTAGTCGGTGCGCAGTATTCGCTGAAGGGTCTTGTTTGCCATGTCTTCAAAAATCGGGTGCTAAGCTACGCACGGTGGAGGAGTCTTCCGAGGTAGTGCTCTTGGGTTGAGATTTCAACTTGGATCTTGCCTCCTTCAAAAGTTTTTCTCGATCGGATCGAAGTTTTCGTGAAGATTCCTTTTCATACATTACCGCGCAAAAGATAGGAAGAATAATAACAAGGGTATACTTGTTTAAGCAATTGATAAAATTAATCGATGCGTATGAGAGATGCATGCATGTTAATCCTATATGTTTTTATTTTATTGGGCTATAGACTTTCTTTTCAAGAACGGCGCCAAAAAATGCTTGTTGGTATTTCTAATGTCACTAACTAGTAATGGCATCTAGAAAGAATATCGATGTTGCTTGAGATAAAACTAAAAGAAATATTCATTGCAGTTCATAGCATATCTGAAAAGGTTGTCATCCCTATAGTTAAACTACTAATATGCAAGGAATATAATATTCGCATTATGCCTTGATAACTTCTTAATAAGTAAATAATCAATTATAACTGGGTATCCAAGTAGTTTATTTATATGAATATATACCATTGTAGCATTTTAACCAGAGTAATAACCGTGTCTTGAATTTATATTCTACCACAGGAAAGAAGAAGTCATTTATCTTGAATTAACTAAGTATAGATCTTAATCTAACCATCTCTCATGTGCAAGACATCAGCATTAATCTCATCAATTACTTAAGCAAGGATCAAAGTTCATAATAAAGATAATGATAAAGTTCTAGATAAAACAGATTTGACCAAAAATCACGTTGGTTGGCTTAGAAAGTGTCTAACAATGGATCTATAGCAATTCATAGGCTAGCTAGCATTAGAAACTCCAATATGTAACTCTAAACTAAATGTTAGGATCTACCTAATTATGCAATACAAATAACAATCATTGAAGAAAGACTAATTAAATCCAAACATGAGGACGTAATCCGTGAAGACTAAGGCCTAAAACTTAGAACAACCCGAAATCTAACATCCGCTAGGCCTACATACGGGGGATGGATTGCAAAGGACTCAATGGTGTTTGTCACCACCACGATCTACCACACACGACCCGGCACATAGGGTGCAAACGCAGTAAATAAGATCTAATCACCATGATTACATCGTCTCTACCACTCACCTTCCGATCTAGATGATGAGCGCTATACCTAATCCATGCATGAACATAACAAGAATTCAACTATGCTAAATGTGTAATTAAAGTAAATACTAGAACAAATAATCTCAAATATAAACATGATCAAGATATTCATATTAAGCATGTGTCCGGGACTTGAAAACTACTTACAATGAAGAACTTACAAGAACGAGGCCCGATCTTGAGTCTGGCCTCCGACGATCCTGAGCGGATTTCTCCCTTCCTACTAGTTCTAATCTTGATTGCTACTCTTCCGAAAAGCGATGTTTCTCTAGCGCTGAATATGACTTGGTATTTTAATTAGAAATATCTTTGTTATAGAACTTGATGATCTAAGAAGGGGGTCTAGGGGTCCTAATATATCGGTCTTTGTCCTGTCTCTCCATCTTCATCAGCGATGTGGTATTAACCTTGAATCAATCCCGCGACTTCTACCGCGCCCTTCGGATCAAACCGACTCAAATCAACCCGGTTTAGATCGAAGTCTTAGAGGCGGTGGAGGAAGCTTCCCCGGCGCAGCGAGGCGGCGGACTGTAGTAGGCCGATCGCCCCATTATTGGGCCGATCGGGCCAGTGGGGCTCCCCTCCGGGTCCCGTCGCGGCGCCGCGTGTTCCGAGTCTTCTAGATGATGTATTTCTTGGTTCCGGGTTAGTTCACGCCGGGATTAATCCGAAGCCTTCTAGACTTGTTTCGAGTTGGATTGCGTTGCGTTACGTCTACCGTATGCCACGCCATCTCGCTGATTTTCTCGTTAAGTCCCCGCAAATCACAACTTTACCAAAAACTGATGGAATTATGTTAGTGACACCCTATTCTAGGTTGTTATTATTATTTATACCCCTTTCTCATGTTTAATTAATTAAAAATTTTATATGATAACAAGTGTCAACGGGAGGCGGACTGAAGAAGCGCGCAATGACCTTGTCGGGCGCGAGGAAAGAGCTCGGGAGCTTCCAAGAGTACGCCGCTAAGGCCGTGGAGGAGGCCGAGAGCTTGAAGCACGCGCATGAGGGTCTCGCGTCGAGGTTGAGGCCGCTCGCGACGCGCCCTCGGGGTGGGCGGACTCGGCAAAACCGGTCGGCCGGTGTCGTCGCCATCCCGCCGCATGGAGGATGCGGGCCGCGTGTTCCATTAAGGCAATCGGCGCCGTCTTCACCCACTACCCCTACTTCGAGGTCGACATCGTGAAGAAGGGGTGGGCGCCGGGCGTTGACGACGCTGATGTGGAGCGGAAGGCCGCTGGCCGCGGAGCCGCGACCCGCGAGCTATTCGCCGAAAGCTCTTCAAGCTCGCCACCGAGGAGCTCGAAGTCTTCGAGCCTCCTGCTGGTGGGGACGGAGCGGCAGAGGAGCCCGTTTGAGGAGGAGAAAGCTACGCAGACGCCCCCTTGGTGCCGATGGACCAAGACCCGCCTCGCGCAAAGGATAGGAACTCGAGGCTCGGCCTCTTTTGGTTGTGAGCTTATTAAGTCCTCGTAGTCGAGGCCAATTGTAAAAACTTATGGCAGCTCATGTGTTAACTAATGGAAGTCGTCTTTCCCTTTCATCGTATCAAGCTTCTACTTTGACTTTTGGTGAGCTCATGATTCGAGAGCCGGATGGCGGGGCCGTTCCGGCAGCGCGCGGGCGCTGAGGTCGTTAGCGGTGGCGCGCCATGCTCTAAGGCGATGAGCTCATGACTTAGTCGTTTCGAACATCGCTCGAAGTTAAGGGGAGAGAGTGTGGGTTCGTGAGTTTGAGCTCGTCGCCGAAGCTGAACTTGTAAGTTTTTGCGAAAAAACGGCGTGTTAAAAAACATGGGGTGTGCACCCGGCTCCTTGTAGCCCCCCGAGCAAGGGCGTGGTCTTCGCCGGGCGAAGGCCGGCCGTTGCTCGATGTGCTAAGGAAAGAATTAAAATGCTTGCACATATTTTTGCATCGAATTTGTGCTTTTATTGAGCTCTCGTAGCTACAACATTTCGAAATACACTTAGGGGTAGAAGCTTAACGTAGCTGTTCGATGTTCCATGCATTGGTGAGGACTCGCCTTGGTGGTCTTTGAGCTTGTACGCGCCCGCCTCACCGCGACTTGGTCGATGGTGAAGGGCCCTTCCCACGGCGCCGAGAGCTTGTGCTTGTCCTTTGAGCTCGGACTCGACGCAGACGAAGTCGCCGATGCCGAAAAGCCCGCCCCTTGACGTGGGCGGCGTCGTGGTAGCGCCTCATGGACCGCAGTACTTGGCGGAGTGTATGAGGGCGATGGCGTCTCGAAGCCGCCGAGCTGATCGGGCGGCGTCTTCGAGCGATGCTTGGTTGTTGTGCTCGCCGAAGGCCCGACGCTGGGGGCGGCGATTCGAGGTCGGTGGGGAGCACGGCCTCGGACCCGAAAAATGAGGAAGAACGGCGGCCGCCCCGTAGCTCGCAGGCGTTGCAGCGAAGACTCCACACGACCGAGGGAGCTCGGCGAGCCATCGGGCGGGCGTATTTCGAGCCTCTTGAAAATGCGTGACTTTACGCCTCGCAGGATCATGCCGTTAGCTCTTTCTACCTGTCCGTTGGTCCTCGGGTGGTCGACGGAGGCCGTGTCGACGCGATGCCGTGATCGCTGCACCGGCCGATGAAGACCTCCCACGGTTGGTGCCGTTGTCGGTGATGATGGAGTTCGGGACCTCGAATTGGTGGATGATACCGGTGAAGAACTTGACGGTCTCCTCGTTTCGACACCGTCGCGATGGGCATGACCTCGATCCACTTGGAGAATTTGTTGATGGCGACGAGGAGGTGCGTGTATCCCCGGCGGTCTTCTTGAAGGGCCCTACCATGTCGAGCCCCCTGCACCGCGAACGGCCAGTGAGCGGGATCGCTGGAGGGACCGCGGCCGAGATGTGTTCGCTTGGCGTAAGAACGGCATCCCTCACGATTGTCCGGACGACTCGAATGGCGTCCGCGACGGTGGTCGGCCAGAGAGAAGCCTTGACGAAATGCTTTTCCAACGAGAGCTCGCGGGCGCCGTGTGGTGACCGCGTCGCCGGGCGTGGATCTCCTTGATGAGCTCTTCCCTTGCTCGGAGGTGATGTAGCGGCGGGAGGACGCCCTGAAGCCCCGCGGGGCGGTAGAGCTCTTCTCCGACGAGGGACGAAAGATTTTGCTCTTCCCGCCCGGGCGTCTTGACTCTTTTTGCCCCCGGGAGCTTGCCTTCCTTGAACCACCGGAGCGGCCGGGATCCGGTCCGGGCTTTGGGACCGTCGTGGTTGACCCAGCCCGAGAGCCCCGAGCGGTCGGGCTCGAGCTCGAGTCAGCGGGCTTTCGGCGTTGGGCGAGCCCGGGCTCGCGGGAGTGTCTACCTCCGTGGGGTCCGAGCTCGGGGTGTCGGCGATCGAGTTCGCGTCGCGCCCGCCGAGGGGTTCTCCCTTGAGCCGTATTGACGGCTTGTGCTGCTCGTGCATGAAGATGCTTGGCGGAACCGGTAGGGCGGTCCGACGCGAGCTTGGCAAGGGCGTCGGCGTCGTTGTTGAGGTGGCGATGAACGTGGTTGACCTCGAGCCCGTGAAAGTGCTCCTCGAGCTCATGGACCTTTTGATGGTTTGCGATCATCTTCGGGTTGACGCAGCGGTCGACTTCCTTCATGACTGGTTCTTCACGAGCTCGGAGTCGCCGGACCTCGAGGTGCCGGATGCTGAGCTCATGTGCGCGCGCAAGCCATTCACAAAAGCCTAAATATTCGGCCACATTGTTGGACGGGAAGCGTAGGCGGATCGAGTACTTCATGCGCACCTTGTTCGGGGAGATGAAGAGCGAGCCCGACGCCGGCGCCATACTTCTTCACGGATCCGTCAAAGTACGGCGTCGGACTCGATGTCGTCGGGTGCGGGTGGCTGCTTTCGACCTCGATCCACTCGGCGATGAAGTCGCCGGGGCACGAGACTTTATGGCGTCTCGGGGGCATAGGTGATGTCGGTCCCCATGAGCTCGATTGCCCACTAGGCCATGCGGCCCGTAACCTCGGGGCTACGGTGGATGATCTCGCCGAAGCGGGTACTTGAGACGACCGTGGATCGGGTGGGAGTCGGTAGTGCCCGAGTTTGCGCCGGGTGATCGCAACGCGATATCTGACTTCTCGAGCTGCGGCGTAACGAGTCTTGGTGTCGGTGAGGACTTCGCCGATGAAGTACACGCGGGCCTGTACCTTGAGCGCGTGTGCCTTCCTCCTCCCCTCGACGACGAGCGCGGTGCTCACCACCTTCGAGGTGGCCGAGACGTAGAGGTGGATCGGTTCGTTGGGTGCGGGCGCGACCAGCACGGGCGGATTAGGAGGAGTTGCCGGTAAGTCGAGCTTGCCGGGCCTCGTCGGTCCGTGCAAAGCGCCCGTTTTCTTCAAAGAACTTGTAGAGTGGGAGGCTGCGTTCCCGAGTTGAGCTATGAAATGACTTAACACGGCTAGGCACCCCGTGAGTCGCTGCACGCACTTGACGTTCTTGATCGGCCCCGTGTTCGTGATGGCGGCGATTTTCTGCGGGTTAGCCGCGATGCCACGCTCGGAGACGATGAAGCCAAGCAATTTCCTCGTGGGACCCGAAAACGCACTTTTCGGGGTTGAGCTTGACTCGAACTCTCTGAGCTTGGCGAAGACCTTTTCGAGGTTAGGATGAGCTCTTTTCGAGCGTTCGTCTTGACAACGATGTCGCCGACATATGCTTCTATGAGCTTTCCGAGGATCTCTTTGAAGACTTTCTGCATGCACCTTTGGAAGGTGGCGCCAGCGTTCTTCAGCCCGAAGGGCATTGTTACGTAATGGAATGCGCCAAACGGGGTGATGAAAGAGGTGGCGAGCTGGTCCAGCTCGTTCATCGCGATTTGGTGGTAGCCGGAGTAGGCGTCGAGAAAACAGAGTGTCTCGCACCGGAGGTGGAGTCAACAATTTGGTCAATGCGCGGCAAAGGGAACGGATCCTTTGGGCATGCCTTGTTGCGACCGTGTAATCAACACACATTCTCCATTTCCCATTCTTCTTCTTAACTAGTACGGGGTTGGCTATCCACGGGATGATACACCTCCTTAATAAAACCTAGCGGCTAAGAGCTTATCTATCTCCTCGGCGATTGCCTCGGGCGTCGTCGTCGTCGAAACGTCTAAGCCTTTGCTTCACCGGCCGAGAGCCGGGTTTGATGTTCAAGGAGTGCTCGGCGACTTCCCTCGGTATGCCGGGCATATCCGAGGCCCTCCACGCTAATACATCAAGGTTCGCGCTGAGGAAGTCGACGAGCTCGCTTTCCTATTTGGGAGAGCTCGGACCCCACGCGAGAGGGTGCGCCCGTCGCCGTCGATCTCAACCTCCTTGGCGTCCTTCTCGGGCTCGAACGTGCCGGTGACCTTTGTCGGTCTCTCGCCGGGAGCTCGGCGCTTCCCCGCCTTGCCGAGCTCACCGCCGTGCTCGGCGACCGGCCACCTTCTTGAGCTTCGGGAGTCCCCGCCGGTGGCCTGCCATCATCTCTGGCAGCACCTCTTCGATCTCGATTGCCGCGTCGACGCATCGAGGATGGGCGGCGGCCGCAAGAAGCGAAGGTGTGCTCGAAGGTGGAGTCGACGGTGATGACCCCTTCGCCCGGGATCTTGAGCTTGAGGTAGGTGTAGTTGGGGACGGCCATGAACTTCACGTAGCACGGCTGCCCCAACAAGATGCGTGGTAGGCGTTTTGAAGGGAGCACCTCAACGTGAGGACCTCCTTGCGAAAAGTTGTCAGGGGTGCGAAGGTGACGGGAGGTCGATCCGCCCGAAGCGGGACCATTCGCTTCCCCGGCTCCACGCCATGGATTGTTCCGACGAGGGACGGAGTCATGCCTTGGGGATGCCAAGGGCTTGAGCGCGTGGATGTAGAGGAGGTTGAGGCCCGCCGCCGTCCATCAACACCTTGCCGAGGCGCTTGGTGCCGATGATGGGGTCGACGACGCAGCGGTACCTCCCCGGGCACGGATGTGTCGTGGGTGATCCGCCTTGTCGAAGGTGATCGCCGAGCTCGACCACTTGAGGTAGGCGGGCGTCGCGGGCTCGGTGAAGAGGACCTCACGGCGGGTGAGCTCGGGCGATGCTTGGACTCGTAGCCGGAGCTCCCCCGAAGACCACGTTGATGGCGCCGTCCTCGATGTAGAGGTCACCGTCGAAATCGCCGGGAGCCGGCTTGGCGCCCTTGTCATCGCCGGCCCTTGCCTCCCTCCCCGCGCAGCGCGCCCATCACGTGCTTCTTCATGAGGCGGCAATCCCTTCATCTTGTGCTTGACCGACCCTCGTGGTGCGGGCATGGTGCCTCGAGCATCTTGTCGGTGCTCTTTGGGCACGGTTCGCGCCACCCTTGGGGCCAGCCTTGCGCTTGTGCGCCACGGCGATGAACTCGTCATCATCGCCGCCGTGGGGGGACGCTTGTTCTTCTTGTTCTTCTTCTTGCGAGCGGGGAGCCGAGCCCCCGGCGAAGTCGTCGTCGACCTTGGGCCTGCCCTTGCCCGTGACGGCGGAGACGGCGCCCTCTCCCTCGGCGTGGCAGGTGGCGAGGTCGAGGAGCTCCTTCACGGTCTTGGGCTTCTGGACGCCAAGCTCGTGGATGAGGGTCTCGCAGAAGTGCCGAACGTGAAGGCGGTGATGACCTTAGAGTCGGAGGCCTCGGAGAGGTTGTTGCAGAGCTTGGAGAAGCGCCTAATGTAGTCGCGCAGGCCCCTCCCTTCTTCCGCTTGCACCCCCGGAGGTCCCACATCGTGCCGGCCTAGTGTAGGTGCCCGGAAGTTGCCGACGAAGACATCACGCAGGTCCTCCGGGGCCATGGATGGTGCCCTCCAGAGGTGCTCAAGCCTTGACCGCGCGGAACCGCAAGGTAAAGTGGGAGGTTGCGGATGATGAAGTAGTCGTTGTCGGCGCCTCACCGGGCAGCCGAGGCGGTAATCCTCGAGCCGGGTGGCAGGGTCGGTCTCCCATTGTACTTCGCACCGAGGTCGGAGCTTGGAAACGAGAAGGGAATGGGGCGTCGTGGATGCGTGAGCCGAACGCCCTTGGCCTCCTTGAGCTCGAGCTCGAGGACCGGCGGTTCTTAGGAGGAGACGGGCTCCGCGGGCGGTGCACCGGTGTGGGGCTGCGGCTCTTGTCTTCTTCATTTGTCGTGACGACCACCGAGTCGCTTGCTGTAGGTGCGGGGACGCTTCTCGTGGTCATCGCGGTGGTACTTGTCGTCGTCGGGGGGGGCGTTCTTCTCGGCCCGAGCCTCCGCCTTGCGTCGGGCAATAATGGTGTCCCCGGCATCGCGGAGGTTTCGCCGACCCGCCACAAGACGTGGACCTCGGGATGCGAGGAGGCCTCATGCTCCTCCAGTAGTCGGCGGTGCGACGCTGAGCTCGTCGCCTGCTGGACCGCCGCTTCCGCCAGGAGCCTCTTGAGTTGCTCGTGGGTCCCGCGTGCCTCGGGTCCCTCGGGGCCGGGCAACGCCGGAGGAGTAGCGGCTGCGGCCGCCCGGGCCCCGGATGCCCTCCCGAACACCGGCGGGGAGCCCGCCCCCGTCCCGCTTGATGCGGTCGTGGACCTCGCGGGCTCGAGCTCGCGCCGCGATTGCCGTCTTCCCCTACCCGGCAAGGAGGGCTTCGTGCTCTTGGGCTGCCGGCGCCGAGCTCCTCGAGCTCGTCCGGTCGGAACTTGACGCTGGTCGACCGGAGGCTCGCGCCGCGGCGGAGCCCCGAGGCGCAAAGTTCGGAGGCGTCGCCGAGCGGACCTCTTCCACCGCACCCTCGGGGGGTGTCGCACATGTAGCACCGACATGTGGGGTCGCGATCCATGAGGCTCATCCCGCGCCGAGGGCGAGCTCGGCTCGTGGACGCTGGTCCGCCGGGCTCGCCGCCCCGCAGAGTGGGAGGCCCGGCCGCCCATCGGGGGTACATCCCCGGCATAGGCCGCCGTGAACTCGTCGACCGACAACGCGCCCTCTCCGGCGGCGTAGGATGATGTTGGCGGTGGAGAAGGTCACATCGCGAACGAGCCTCGCGTGAGGCTCGTCCCGGGATGTTCGGGAGCAGGTCCTTGATGAGGATGAAGAAGCGATCCACGGCGGCGCGGATGGGGCTGACCGGGCGTGGAAGTCGGGCCCCGCCCCATGCTCGCCGAGACGGAGTCCGTAGCGCCCGGAGGCGGGCCGGGATGTCCTCACGCCGCAGACGGCGGTGAAGACAGCCCGGTGACGGATCGTTCCGGACGGTGCCGAGAAGTCGATGGTGCGGCGCATCGCTAGCGCCGCGGCCGTCGGAAGCAGAGGAAGCCATCGGCGGGAGAATCGTCGCACTAGCGCTGCTACCGGGCGCGCCAACCGCCGTGGTCTAATACCACCGTCACAGTAATGTCCGCTACGCGTGTCTCGGATGGCCTAGCCCTAGAGACAATGACACGAGATTTATACCGGTTCGGGGCAAATCGCGCTCCCTAGTCCAAGCAGGTGATCACTATCCGAGCTCGATGCTCATACCAGGGCTCAAGACAAGCAAGGCGAGAGAGGGAGAGGGCTCCCAAGTCTCTATGATTGAGGCTGGTGCCAATATCGAGTGGAAGTTGTGGTGTAGGGAGTGAACCTTGTTGTCCCCCCTCAACCTGCAGGCCTACCTCCCCTTTTATAGTCGCAAGGGGGCTAGGGGACACGAGCTCCCTTCGGGTTGAGGACTTGGTGAAACAATAATGTATGTGCAGGGGTGGTAGATGCGTGGAAAGAGCTCTCGACGAGCTCCCGGCGCGGGCGAGAGCTCCCTATGAGCTCCCGAGTGCCTTGGGCGTCGAAATTGGTCGTCGCCGCACGCTGGAATCGCGGTTTGGGCGGTGGTCAAGCGTCGCCTTGTCTCTAATCGCAGTTTGAAGATGTCTTCTCGGTATGGGGGCGCCCATACCGCCGATGAAGGTGTACCCCGTATGTACTGCGTGTAATCTGAAGCGGGCTGTTGGAGTCGACGGGGTATGGCGAGGTGGTCGAATGACCTCTCCTTGTAGCCGTAGTCCCACACGCGGGCTACGCGCCCGCCGTGGAGTGGTTGAGCTTGTCGAGAGTTGTTGGCCAACTCCCCGCACTGCACTCTTCGAGAAGGCGCAGCGAGCTCTCGCGTCGCCGCCGCGGGACTCGTCGCGAGAGAGCTCGAGCGAGGCGGAAAGAGGTCCCGGGACGAGGTCATGCGCGCCGAAGACGGGGGAGCTCGTCGTCGAGAGACTTTCGGCAAGCAGGGCGGAACGATGGGTCTCCGTCCGTGAAGCTCATTTTGCGAGAGCCCGAGCGAGGTGGAGGCTTGTCCTAGCGTGGAGAGCTCGTGTGTGATGGAGACTTCGTGTTGCCATGGTAGGATGCCTTGCCTTTCGCGATCGTGGTCCGGGGTTATGTTTGGGCCGAGCTCGCTTATGGGTATCCTCAAATATCGATCCCCACGAGAGGGAGTAGGAATCGTGAATGCACATGTATTCATCAAAATCAATATGTGTTGTGGTGCTTTAGTGTAAAATAAGGTCGTAGGTGTTATTGAGAAATAAATCACCAAGTGATTTTAAGTATTTAGTGCTTACTTGGTGTGAGAATAGACCAAATGTTAAGTATAGATTTTTATTCTTTGGGTCGTGATGACCTTGTATTTTGCTCATTCTTTGTAATTATCATTCTTTTATATCAATAAAATACCAAAAAATTGGTAGGGAGCTTCCTGCCGTCCTTCAAAAAAAAAAAAAGTATTTAGTGCTTACTCATTTCTTTCTCTCTTTTTTTTTTTTTTTGAGATTACTACAACCGTAGACGCTCAACACGCACGCATACTCACCCCTATGAACACAGGCGACGTCTCCGTCGACCGCGAGGCGCTCGTGGTGACTTCGTGAACTTCAAGATTTCTTTGGTTCAGTCCTTCGAAGGTGCTCATAAGGGTAGTGTTTGCATTTCTTTCTCTCTCGAGGACACTATTTTTTAAAAAAATAGAATTTTGAAAGTTCTATTGAGCACAATATATATATGAAGAAGGAATGTGCACTAAAGGCATTGTTTGTAGGGCGGAGCCGGGATGAGCTCTCAAGGGGGCTAGTTAATGTTGAGTTAACAAAAATCGATGATTTAATGGTAATTTAAGAGTAAGCAATCAACCTCACCATGGAGGAGGCTGCAGCCCGCCGGTGGATTCCCTTATCTTGTTTTGGATGTAAGTGTATTCACTTAATCCACGTGTGTTGGAGTGGATTGAGATGAAAACACTTACATCCAAACAAGGACAAAGGATCAAATAATACCTACCTCCCTCGTTCCAAAATAAATATACATCTCGCTTTTTCAAGGAGTCAAACTTTTTTATTAGAAATAATATCAACTTTTATGTCTCCATATAAATTTATTATAAAAGTATATTCCATACTCATGATACTTATTGTACATCATAAATATTAGTAGGTTTTTGCATATATTTGGTCCAATATAAAATATTTGATTCCTCAAAAAAATGCACATTTATTTCAACGGAAGGATTCGTAATTGAAAAAAACTTCGGTCGGGTGGGGAAAGACCGCCCCACCGGCATTGTTCTTAAGAAGAAACCTCGGTTTTCGGCCGAGAAAATCCCCGAACCTCGATCCCGCCACGACACTAGGAGCCTTTAGCCCATGGGAACTACGATCCTCAATCCTTCGAGAGGACCTGGGCTGGTATTCACCGTAACCCCTGGGCTGGTATACCAACCGGAGCCAGTCCCGCCCTGACACTAGGAGCCTTTAGCCCATGGGAACTACGATCCTCAATCCTTCGGAGAGGACCTGGGCCGGTATTCACCGTAACCCCTGGGCGGTATACCAACCGAGCCCACGGCTTGATCCCTACGGGACTGGGGCGACTCTTAACTAGTGCTTTGACACACGGGGATCGACGAGAGAATTATTTTAACCACAGGCTGAAATTCGCTCCCACGAGGAGTCGAACTCAGGACGTGTGGAGTGCCGCTCGTGTATCCTAACCATTAGGCTAGGACCCCTTTAACATAATTCGTAATTGAAGATGTATGATACCGGTATAATATGCAAACTGAAAGGTACGAGTCTTTTTGGGATGACAGTAATACTCATAATCTACAATTTATGATATGATACTCGATACTAGTACAAGAGTAAAAGAGAAACTGAAAGGTATCGGTCTTTTTAGACGGAGGGAGTAGGCACCCACTCCACTAGCTAACCTTGCATCACCTAGGCCACCGCGGTAATCTCCCCTCCCTTCACTCAGCCCGGCCGCTGTTTCTCTAATCCCAATCCACTACCTCGGCACTCACAATGGCAACGGGTATGTACCCGATGGATACTGGTCACCCATACCCGTACCCGCCAGGTCAAATCCGTACCCGTCGGGTTACCCGCGAAAGCACATGGATACTGATTTCATTCCATACCCGCACCCGTCGGGTTACCCGACCGGGTAATCCATACCCGCTAATACACCCGAGTTCATGGGCTATATTATATACTCATATGCTTATATGGGCCAAATAATGAGCTATATGGGTCAAATTCATGAACAATACACTAGAGTTCAGGAATATATATATATACTCAAATGTTTATATAGGCCAAATTAATGGGCCATATGCTTACTTGGGCTAAAATTACGAGAGACGTGCTATATATTTGTGCGGGTATTTTCTACCCACGGGTACGCGGGTATGGATACTACACTTCCATACCCGTACCCGTCATACCCGCTGGATACAACATTTTACCCACTAACGTATCCATGGATACCAAATGTGTTCCATACCCGCCACTTTATCGGGTAAAACCTATCGGGTTTTCGGGTACCCGTTGACATCTTGACTCGGCACTAACAACTCCTCTCCTCCGCCCATCTCTGCATCATCGGCTCCGTCCAAACGGATATCCTCCATCACCCCTCGATCTGCCACCACCACCGAGCCAGCCACCGTTTTTTTTTTTTTTTTTTTGGAGAAAACTGGAGTGGCTGAAGCACCTATAGAGGATTTTATATTAGACTAAAACAAGTAATGAACAGAGAATAGAGAAGGGTTCAAGCCAAGCCAAAGAAAAAAAAGGGAGGGGGATGATCTGCCCAAAAACTCAGGAAACCAAAAAAAAAAAAAAGACACAAAGAAAACAAAAAGGGGAAAGCAAGTCATACTACAAAAAAATAGATCTGATCCATAGATCAAACTGAAAACGTTCATCTCAACAGTTTGTTAAATTATACTTGCCAAATCTTATGATTTGCCAACTTGCTAAAAAATATAGCAACTAAAAAAACAACCCATCTCCAACAGTTTTGTAAATTTAACTTGGTAAAAACAAAATTGGTGGACCAAGCCGGCAAAAACAAATTCCATCGCGAGGTCGCGCTGCACCACAATATGAACCAAACATGTACTGCACCATGATATACCAAGGAAAAACATGTACTGCCGCTAGCATTAGTGTAGCACAAGCAGGACGTCCAAAGCACATGCAGTACCTCGACACTTGTGCTACTCCACGATACTCCATTCTATGCCGGTGACAAACACATGCAGTAACTCGACACACTGACACACTAGCACAAGCAGGCCGGACGTCCATGGCAGGTTCTGCCAGCCACCAGCACACAGGAACGTCAGCAGGTTCAGAGAATCGGCAGCACCGGAAATTTGCAAGCCGAATGCGCGCGCGCGCATATATGCGCGTGAGGAGGAGGAATTTGACAAGTTGCTATTTTTTGCCAAGTTGGATGGCAAACTGTTGGAGACTATTTTTTAGTTTTGCTAAAATTTTATGGATGGCAAGTTGATATACCAAACTGTTGGAGATGCTCTGCTTTCACTCTGTGACAGATCAGTAAGAACTCCATGTAAAAAACACTCTGCAATCCTGAATGCTCCATTGTGATCTTTCGAAGATGAGTTTGTTTCTTGCCGGCCACCATTGTTGAGGCATAGAAATACCCTCCACGAAACCCAAAAAATCGTAACATCAAATTTCCTTACCAGTGTTGCGTTGTCCAACGACCCACCAGTGACCTCACCATCGGCCGCTCAACCAATCACCCGCCCTACCCCCTAATTCCAACGATAACGTCACACGTGTGTTGCCAGTAGCGACGCACACACACCAAATAAAATATTCTGATCTCAGCAGAGTACTCACACCTAATTTACCATCTTTATGACAATTACATTTTTTTTCATGGCCATGCCTTAGCACAGGCTGAACCGACGATAATTTGCCAATTGCAGGTAACCCCTCCTGATCGCCTAAAAAAATACAATTTGAGCTAGTTTTACACAAGATCCATAGAAGCATGGCTTTGTCTCATTTAATCGCTGCGACATATGACTTTCTGATTGCATGCAAGTTAATGGCTATTTCTCTCATGCTCATTCTTTCTCTTGCTAATCGAAGCGTGCAAGCAAGGGCAACTTGCAAGAGGGATAGCACACATCGATAGGCCTCATTTTCTTTTGCCATTGCTTTGCTAAAGCCCTTGCATTCTTCTTGGACATGAGCATCGATGATATCTAGCACCTGATCTGGAAAATTTCTCTCCACAAAGCTGATAATGCTGAGTTCACCCTCAAACATAGGATCAGTTGGTCTTTTTCCTATTAGCATCTCCAGAAGTACTACTCCAAAACTATAAACATCCCCATAGGTTGTTGCATGAACAGTTTGAGCATACTCTACAAAAAACAGAAGAAAAACAATTATTGTGCGCATAGCAGATAGATTTATATACATGTACATGATGAGATCACAACATTCTGGATTTATACCTGGAGCTATATACCCTATAGTTCCCGTCACAGCAAGTGAACTACTACAGCCTGAATATCCGGCTGCTATTGACTTGAATCTACAACAAGACTTGCAATGCCAAAGTCACCCAAATGAGCATTCATGTCATCATCAAGAAGGATATTAGTTGGTTTCAGATCACAGTGAACAATGGGCCTTCCACAGTCATGGTGTAAATAGGCCAATGCATCAGCTACATCAATACATATGCTTATTATTTGAGGTAACCCTAAAAATTTTGGAGCTACACTGCCATGTCTCTGATGCAACCACATATCCAAATTGCCGTTGGCCATGAACTCATAAATTAGAGCTTTGAAATCATTACCATTATTGTCTATTGTTGAACATGCAGTTAGTATAGGAAGAAGGTTCCGATGCCGAACGGTTCTCAAAGCCTCACATTCTGAAACAAAACTTCGGTCTGCAAATCTTATCCCAAGGTCAAAAACCTTAATGGCAACTTGATTTTAGCTTTTGTTAACTTGCCTATGTACACTGAACCATAGCTTCCTCTTCCAATTAAGTTGGACTCTGAAAAGTTCCCTGTAACTTGAGCTAGATCATTATAAGAAACTCTAGGGAATTTTTACCAAAAGAAAGCAACATTAAGTATGGCTTTCTTGATGTTTTCTTCCCAAGGAAAACAATGTAAATTGACATCCCAAGTGTCATGAAGGCAAATAATAGAATTGGCAAGACGATCAAATAGTGTTTCCATTCTTTTCCTCGAGGACCTCGAGTAACTGCAGGGCACACAGGCATATGGAGATCCATCACTCCCCATAAAGCCTCAAGTTATAGTTGAGATAAATAGCTGTTGTATTTGCAAATACTCCATTTCTTGGTATTTCTCCTTGAGATCATTGTATGACAAGTCAAGCTTATAGAGCAATGATAAATTGTTTAGAGCCATTGGAATGCTTCCCGACAAATTGTTATGGGAAAGATTTAACAAGCCCAAGTTCTTTAGGTTGCTGAATGATGGTGGAATGTCTCCAGTAAGAAAATTGTTGTCCATTTCGATTATTCGTAAGTTGTGACATTGTCCTAAAGAATCAGGAATGCCCCCAGTGAGCTTGTTTGATGAAAGATGCAGTTCGACGAGTGATGTCAGGCTACCAACCCCGAGGGGTATATTACCTTGTAGGTTGTTGTTGCCAAGGTTCAAAAGAGAGAGTTGTGACAGGTATTCGAGGCTAGGTGGTATTTGAGCTTCGAATTCATTATTTTGTAAAAGGAGCACTGTTAACTGAGTAAGGTTTCCAATGGAGGATGGAATTGGTCCAGTAAAACGGTTTCCGTGTAGAGAAAGGCCCTGTAGTTTGTTTAGATTTCCAATCCACTCGCCAATTGAACCACTCAAATTATTATTTTCTAGTCCGAATTTAAGTAAGCTACTAAGATTTCCTATGGTCGCGGGTACTACACCAGATAGATAGTTTTTACCCAATAGTAGATACTCAAGGCTGACTGATAGGTTACCAACGGAATCTGGTATAACTCCCTGCAGCCGATTATCATAGAGAGAGAGCGTGTCTAGATCCCTACAGTTACTCAATGAGCGCAAGAATTCCCAGCTTTGGCCCTTCCCTGTTTCCAGCTGGTTTTGCTCAAGGCTTAGAAAGTTTAGGCTAGTAAGCTTTCCCAAAGAAGCAGGAACTTGACCGGTGAAATGGTTTACTGACAAATCAATCAACTGTAATTTTGAGGAATTGCCTAGGGAAGCTGGGATCGGGCCTTCGAGCATGTTAGTATCCAAGCCAACCTTCTCAAGACTGTGAAGAGTATCCCCAAAATTAGATGGTAGAGCCTTGCTGAGCATATTGAACTCTAACCCTAGCAGAATTAGTCGGGACATATTAATGGCTGCGGGGATGTTGCCCGAAAGGGAATTGTTACCAAGGAGTAAGTATCCCATATTTGGTAATTGCCAAATCCCAACGGGAATGCTTCCTTCGAGTTGATTTACTCTAAGTCTGCAAAAGGACAAGCGGGTGAGGTTTGGAAAGGTTGGAGGAATTGCTCCATTGAGATTATTATATGCAAGGTCTAAATATTCCAGATTGGAAAGGAGTCCTATTTTAGGAGGAATCACACCCGATAGCTGGTTATCGTGGAGGTCTAAATTGATTAAGTTGGAACAGTTTGTGAGTGCATCAGGAATAGTTCCCCCTAGTGAATTGTCATTCAGATAAAGGGTCTGCAGCAGTTGGAGACCATCAAGAGGAGGTAACTGGCCAGAAAAGAAATTAGTAGACAAGTCAAGCGCAACAAGTTTCGTCAGATTTGCGAGAGAGGTGGTGATCTCGCCTGCCAAGCTTTGGCCAGTGAGGTTAAGCATTGATACCCGCCATGGTCGATTACGGGTGCATATGACTCCGTTCCATCTACAGTAGTGTATACTGGTGTTCCATGTGCTCAAGGCTCCGTTAGGATCGCTGGTGACGCCACGCTTGAAATCGATCAGTGTGTGCAGATCTTTGCTGTTGTCGTGAACGCTATGGACGTTTCCAACTCCATAGCACAGGAGCAGCAGTGCTAGTAGTACAAGCATGGCGAATTTCATTTTCACCAGCTCCTTGGAGAAACACATAAGGCACTTGTCACCTGCAAAATGCAAAGCATAAACTTTTGCGTACTAGGAGTATGTACTAGTAGGGCTCGATCAAGCTCGCAAGTATAATTGTTGACGGAAAAATCAACAGAGCATTGAAGTCTGTCGAATTCGCCTACATATCACTGCGAATACATCAAATGGTGCTAGTCACTTATTTAAAGCAGAAAAGGGTAAAAAAAAATTCACTCCGCTACCAGACTACCAGCAACAAATATTGGCAAGCATGTTTGAGTTACGGTAAAGCAACATGATCAAGTAAGAAAACCACTACTCATGAGTCATGAGGAGAGAGAATGGGGCACCTATTCGCTGCCGTAGGCTCGGAGCGCAGAGGTCAGAGTCCCTGAGTCCCTTTTGGTGGTCTCGTTGCCTTTGCCAGGTGAGGGGTGCTGGTGTCTGAGCTCTGAACGTTGCGTTGGATGCTCGGCTGGCTGAGGCCGGGGGCTTTAAAAACAATTTTACAGCACCATTACAGTTTTCAGATAAAGGATAGTAACTATCCAACATCATTTATCAACAGATAGAATCAGACTAATTATTATAAAAAAATTGTCCTCAGGCAAGCAAAGAACAAACAAAAAGAAATAAGAGTCATGACTAGTAAAGGCCAATAAATCTAGTTGAAAGTTATCCATTGGAGCCGAAGAAATACAAAGCAGATGACTCTAGATGTTGCCCAACTGAAATCAACTGGTCTCGTAGATCATCACGCCGCTGCAACCTTGCAAAAAAAATTTTAGTCTCAAACACAACACAACCTCATTACTTTATCCAAACTACCCAACAAAGAGTCGATGCTGCTGTTAATAATAATGCATTTTGTTTTCTTGTTGCCTTCCTTTGACCACCCATTAAAAAGATCACCTATGTTCTAAGAAGGTGTTAAACCGAACAGTAAATAAACGGATCTCCACAAAAACTTGACAAAAAAACTATGAAAAAGTGTTGGGTAGTTTTTGGACGGTGACAAAAACAACATCACCTTACCAGTTACGCTTAACTAGGTTATCCTTAGTTGTAGTCACCCCTTCTTAAGGTACCACAAAAACATTTTTATTTTTGTAGGAACCTTAATTTGCCAAATAACTTGTGGCACCCACACTATTATTAATTAACGCAGCATGCATGGATTTGACAGAGAAAATTCCTGATGCATGTAATGCCCACACAAAGACATCACTTCCTTCATATAAGTTCACATCCTGTAATAAGCTACAATTTTGTGCCAATTCCTTATATTTGTATCCACTAAATTACGACCAAATGAATTAGAGGGGTGAGCTAAGGATTTGAGCCACAAAATCTTGTTGTCTTCTTACTATATTGATGAATAATGATGGAAATCTATCTTTTAGTGGTTTGTCTCACAACCAAGTATCAAACCAGAATCGGTTCACTTGGAAGGAACCTTTTACATTCATCAAACTTTTCCATAAAATGAGAACCCTTTGGGTTTTTGACACAACTTCCTATCTGTCACGTCCCACTTTTTAATGGGTCGTTAATCACACGTGTTTGCGCCGGGATCACGCCACAAACACGCCTTTGTTAGTAACAGTTAATGGTAAATGTAATTAATAGCAAACCGAGCTATAGAAATATAGGATAGAAAGGGGCTACAGTGGGCGACGAAGGGTCACCAGGTCGGGTTGCAATATCGAGTTGGCCAACCGAGAAGCGGTGGATTAACTATGACACTGCCCGTACTCCACAAGCAGACTTGTGCATGGATGAAATCTGGGCTTCAACGTCCTTCTCCTAAGCAAACACCTCTCGAACTTCTACGATACGCTATCCTCTACCTCGTCGTCGATCTTACCTTCACATGTGCCGGTATCTGTAAAAATAGAGGGGTGAGTACAAACGTACTCAGCAAGTCCCAACCAGGGGGTTGTAATTATTAAGGGTTTGGGCCCTAGCAGAGTCTCTAAAACTGCTCTCGCTAGTTCTCGGGTTATCTCATGTCATCACTGTTGTCATGACACCACAGGTTAGTCATCCTCGAGTGTATATCTAATCATAGATGTTCGGCCTAGCACTTGCCCATTCCAAGGACGTGGCTATTCGAATAGATTCAATTAACTCTGCGAGAGGTTGTACACTTTTTCCCCACACGAGGGGCCATCTTCTCCACGTACGACCGGGTCAAAGGTGGTCCCACGAGATTCGTACCCGCTTGGATGCCTCCTAGGTATATCGGTATAATCTTTACCACGACTTCTCGGGGTTGGAAGGATAACACGCCACCCAAGGATGACGCATCACCCTAGACAATATGGTGATACCAAATCACCCGCGGCTTTACTGTGTAATACCTAATTACCCAACCTATATCGTCAACACCACTCTCAATCCCAAATCATCAATATGTGCCTCTAGCACTGCGCCACTGCGCCCAAACACTTACGTGGAAGATCGCCAAAGCATCCACGCCAACCGGACCATGGGGCCACTCTCCCCATGTCGCGCTCCTCGTTGACACATATTAACGTATACTTTTAATTGTCAACTAAACATGGAAAAGGACTAAAATATAATTAGATAACCTTATTAGGGGTTTATACTAATGATTTCCATGAGTTTTGGTAAAGTTGTGATTTGCGGGGACTTAACGGAAAAAACAAGAGAAATGACGTGGCATACGGCCGACGTAACGCAACGCAATCCAACTCGAAACAAGTCTAGAAGGCTCCGGATTACTCCGGCGTGAACCAAACTTGGCACCGAAGAAAACATCATCTAGAAGACTCCGAAGCCACGGCGCATCGCGGCCCAGGGTGGGACCCACCCCGGGCCGATCGCCCAATAAAGCAGGCCGATCGGCCCGCCTTAAAGCGCCAAGCAAGCCCCGTTTCGAAGCTTCTCCAACCGCCTCCGAGATGCAATCTAATCCGGTCGTTTGATGTCGGTTTGATCGAGGGTGTCGGTTAAGCACGATGATTAGTACCACATTGCTGTTGAAACTGAAGAGACATAAGAAGACCCCTATATAAGCAAGCCCCGGGCCCCCGGCTTCAATCATCTCGGATCATCTTTTCATTAGCTATCGACGGCCGAGCAAAATCTAGGGTTTCATATTAGAAGAGAGAGAGGTCCCTCTAGTTGTCTAGTTCGTCTAGTTCTAGTTCTAGATCTAGTTCTTCTAGTTCATCTAGTTGTAAGATCAAGGAGAGAAGAGCGGAGAAATTTGGAGATCCGGACTGTCGGATCTTCATCAACATTGTACATCTCAAACAACTAGTTCATCTTCGGCAATCTCCGGGTTCTTCATTTATTATTTCTATTTATTCTATTAATTTTCAGTTCTTACTTTACAATATTTCTTTGGATCTTTGCTCGTATTGAGTGCTCTAGTTTTAACGTGAAATTAGAGTAGTAATTAATAGTGTAGGCGTGGTGTCTAGACTAGAGATTACGAGTTTGCGCCCAATCCACGGTTAGTTGTGGTAGCCCCCGGGGGTGGCACCACTGTCGGTCTTTGTATTCCACCACGTTCGGGTTGGTGATTAGTAGAGCTTTTTGGCGGCCTTTCTCCCGATCACCCCTTCCAGTCTTTTTCGAGGATCGGGACGGTACCGTTGCTCGACGTAAGTAAAGTAAAGTAAGCCTTTGATTATTTAGATCAACTTAGAATACTTAGAAAATTCTAAACTCTCTCCCCACATCATTATTCTTTTCTTTGGACGTTCCTACTCTTTCTAGTACACTTCACGTTCCCGTGGAAATCGATACTACGGAATACTCCCGGGTGAAAGCTACATCGGTATCCGATGGCGCTTGCGGATTTCTCTATTCGCGTTAATTTATACCAACAAGCTTTTCGGCGCCGTTCTTGGGAATGGTAGCTGTCCTAGTTAGAACCACGTTCGTCCGTTTACCTTTTATCTTTCTACCCTTGTATCCCTACCTTTAAAATATGGATTCCACTCCTATCTACGAATATTACGCACCAAAGGGCTTAATTGCTAGAGCCACCAAAATCATCAAAGCCGATCACGGCTTACGGCTATGAAATTCGTCCGGCTTTATAGCCATGGTTGGGACCAACCCTTCTCACGGGCATGAAGGCGAAAACCCCTATACTCACCTTCGGGAATTTGAGCAACTATGTTCATGCCTTCACTTAGATGGCATGACACATGAGACCACCAAATGGATTCTATTTCCGTTTTCCCTTTTAGGTAGAGCAAAACAATGGTATGCTCATTCCATTGGCGGAGTTAATGGGAATTGGGATGAACCGGGACAAATTTTGTCTAGCCTTCTTCCCTCTTTCCAAAGTTTATGCCCTTCGTATAGATGTTTTAACATTCAAACAAAAAGAGAAGGAAACTCTAGGTGCGGCATGGGCCGATTCACAAACCTCATAAATACCGGCCCAAATCTTTCTTTGCCGACCAAGTTCTTTTATATCATTTTCATTATGGTCTTACCAAAGAAGATGCTCTCCACCTTGACCTTTCTTCAGGCGGCTCATTCACACACATGACCATTGCGAGGGAAAAGCTATCCTTGAGAAAATCCTTGAAAACACCCCTACACTGGCGTTTATGATGAGTTTCTGAAGAAGAAGAGGAAGTAGAGCCGAGCCCAGAACAACAAGAGGAGACACACGCAACCAAATCACGAAATTCCTATAAACCCTTCTAATGATCCGGTTTGCCATAGAACCTCCTACTTTGGGAACACATCACACTCTAGACACCACTCTAGAGAGTGACAAACCCCATCCTAGCACATTCCTCTTGGAAATCGAGGTAGATCTTTTTGAAGATTTTGGGAATGCCTCTAATTTTCCTATTCGAGGCAAAGCCTCTACGGTGCACTCGGCACCATTTGAGGATGGTCCACACGATGATCCATTCTTAATGGAGTACATTAAAGGACTCTCGGCCATTATGAGCCATGAGTGGTTGGCGAAGCGGAGCTATCCACCGAGGTAACCCGAATCTTTGCTCCCCTCAAAAGCTCTATTCAGCAAGATTAAAGGAAAGACCATAAAAGCTCGTTATAGCCCTACCGTTGGGATGAATCTTATTTCAAAATCTCTAGCTAAAGAACTTTGTCCCGACGAGTCCATAAACCCATCTCATAAACTCTTAAGACTTCCTTGCGGAGTCACTCTTGAGAGTTATGGGGTCATAAGGTCAATTCCTTTGCGCATAAGAGGCTCGATTATCGTCTAGATTTTCACGTCTATGACATTTCAGACCACGTTCCTCTTGATTGGTGTACCTTTGAACACTCTTTCAAGAGCGACCAAACAAAAGTCTCTTGAATTTAAAATTTGGGAAATTCTCCTATCAATGTTTCTCTTGCTGCGCTCACATAATGCGATAGTAGAACCCAAGCCCAAACAAGATCCTCTTGAGGAAGTCTTAATGGCGTCCCTAGAAGAAATGGCCAAACCGGTCTTTGATGTTGAACACTTCATAGAAGAAGAGGAAGAAGCTGGCGAGCCTATCGAACTAGATACAGCGGAGGTGCCACCACGACCCTCAATTGAGTTGAAACCACTTCTGCTGGCTTTGAAATATGTCTTTCTCAATAATAATCGAGAAACTCCGCCATTATCGGTGATAAGCTTTCCCAAGAAGAAACTCATAAGCTTGTCTTTGTCCTAGAAAAAGACATAGACCAGACCATAGGCTACTCACTCGAAGACCTCATCGGGATTAGTCCCGCTCTACGCACTCATCGTATTCCTATCGATCCCGATGCATCACCATCGAGGGAATCACAACGGAGGCTTAACAACGCTATGCGAGAGGTTGTTAAGAAAGAGGTCCTCAAGCTTTTACACGCCAGGGGTTATCTATCACCGTGCCACATAGCGAGTGGGTTAGTCTGTCCAAGTAGTGCCAAAGAAAGGAGGAATGGCGGTTGTTAGAAATGAGAAAAATGAACTCATTCCTCGGCGCCCAAGCATCCTTTGGGTGGCGTATGTGCATTGACTAAGGAAACTTAACAAGGCCACAAAGAAAGATCACTTTCCGTTACCCTTCATCGATGAGATCTTTGGAAGCGGCTTGCAAATCACTCTTTCTATTGTTTCCTTGATGGGTACTACGGATATCATCAAATCGATCCACCACGATGACCAAAATAAGACAACTTTCACATGCCCGTATGGAACTTATGCATACCGAAGCGAATGTCGTTCGGGTTGTCTGGCGCTCCGACTTCTTTTCAGCGGTGCATGATGTCTATCTTCTCGAAATGATTGAAAAGATCATGGAGGTGTTCATGGGCGATTTTCTTGTCTATGGCAAAACAACCGGCGATTGCTTGGAGAATTTGGACAAAGTCTTACAAAGATGTGAAGAAAAGCACTTAGTCTGGCTGGGAAAAATGCCACTTTATGGTTCGGGAAGGAATAGTGCTAGGACACAAGGTGTCGAGCGTGGGATAGAAGTGGATAAAGCGAAAATAGAAGTCATTGAACAACTTCCACCTCCCATAAATGTGAAAGAAATCCGAAGCTTTCTAGGCCACGCAGGTTCTATAGCGCTTCATTAAAAATTTTTCCCGGATCGCTAGGCCCCTCGACTAGCCTCTTAGCTAAAGATGCACCTTTCGTCTTCGACAATGAGTGCTATGAATCCTTCAAATCCTCAAGAATGCACTCATCTCGGCTCAATCATTCAACCACCCGATTGGGCGCTACCTTTTAAAATCATGTGTGATGCTAGCGACTTTCTTTGTTGGAGCAGTTCTTGGGCGAACAAAGGATAAAAGCATTATGTTATATCCTATGCTAGCACAACCTTTATGCGGACCACAGCTCAACTATGCTACCGCTTGAAAAAGAAATGTTGGTACGCCGCGTCTTTGCTATAGACAAGTTTAGATCTTACTTAGTGGGGGCAAAGGTTATTATTTATACGAGACCATCTTTGCCCTTAAGTACCTCCTCACTAAGAAAGATGCTAAGCCACGGTTAATCCGATGGATTCTTTTACTCCAAGAATTTGACATAGAAATAAGAGATAAGAAAGGAGTAGAGAACTTCGGTAGCCGACCACTTGTCTAGGCTTTAGTATAAGGAACCACACGAGTTACCTATAAATGACTATTTGAGGGATGACACGCGCTCCTCAAGGTCACACACTCCGACCCTTGGTACGCGGATATTGTGAATTACATGGTTGCGGGTTATGTAGCACCGGGGGCGGACAAGAGGAAGCTCAAATATGATGCTCGCTATCACTTATGGGATGATCCATATCTCTATCGAGTATGTTACGATGGATTGCTACGAAGATGTGTCCCAATAGAAGAAGGCTTGAAGATAATAGGCGGATGTCATGCATCACCTTATGGAGGACACTATGGAGCATTCGTACACATGCTAAGATCTGGCAAAGTGGATTCTATTGGCCAACAATGTATCAAGATACAAAAGACTATGTGAGAAGATGCGCTAGATGCCAGAAGCATGGGAACATTAATACTCGAGATGCAATGCCCCTTCAGAACAACCTTCAAGTAGAGTTATTTGATGTTTGGGGGATTGATTACATGGGACCATTCCCAAGATCCGGTGATCTTTGAATACATCACGGTGGTCATCGACTATGTGTCCAAGTGGGTAGAAGCACTACCATGCCGTGCCAATGATTCAAAGCATGCCAAGAAGATGTTCCAAGAAGTGATATTCCCAAGATTTGGCACACCTCGGATGGTCATAAGTGATGGAGGATCACACTTCATTGACAAATCCTTCAGACAGTTTCTAGCAGCACATGGAGTCAAACACAACATAGCAACTCCCTACCATCCTCAAACAAGCGGTCAAGCTGAGACATCAAATAAGCAGATCAAGAACATTCTACAGAAGACCGTGGATGAGATGGGAAAGAAATGGAAACACAAGCTCCATGATGCACTATGGGCATATCGAACCGCTTACAAGACACCCATAGGCATGTCACCTTATCATTTCGTATATGGAAAAACATGCCACTTGCACGTGGAATTGGAATTTAGAGCTCTTTGGGCAATCAAGAAATGGAATATGGATCTCCATCTAGCTGGCAAGAACCGGCCGGATGCAACTATCGAGCTAGAGGAATGGAGAGAAAAAGCTTATCACAATTCCAAAATCTACAAAGAGAGAACAAAAAGGTGGCATGACAAGAGGATCAAGCATAAGGAGTTCAAGCACGGAGATAAAGTCCCTACTTGTTCAACTCAAGAGTGAAGCTCTTCGGTCATGGAAAACTTCGAAGCAAGTGGGAAGGGCCATTCAAAGTAATTGAGGTCGCACCACATGGGCCGTTACACTTCAAGATGATACGGGTAACACATTTAAGGTAAATGGCCATCGTTTGAAAGTTTTTCTAGAACACGAGAACTTAGAAGAAATTGATTTGATTGAATTCTTGCAATTCAATGATCCACTCTAATAGAATCAAAAAAAAAAAAACTAGGCAACAAAGGCTTAAGTGGCCAACCGCTAGCGCTTAACCAGTTCCACAAGTTTTGTTGTCTATTTGAGTTGAGCAGGATTTGAAGGACCAGCGAGGGAGTAAGATACGGACGGAGTAAAGGCGTGTTAGAACTTGACAAAAGAACTATCTTCATCGGTCGCCATCAAGTAAGGCAACATCACTACTACTTTGTCTACCTCACTTTACCATCACCAAGCGACTATGTCAATGTCGGCTTGGGGGAGGGCATCCCCATCTATCCGGTAAGTATTCTTTCCCTTTTTGTCTTATTAGCTAGTTATATATATATTTGCTTTGCTAGATATAATGAGTCTTAATTAGAGTCTTAGTTTGTGAGAGTCTAAATAAATGCTAGAGTCCGCTAGTTGGCTTTTCTCTTTAAATATTGATCTTGATGATATATGCTAAGGAAATGATGAATAGTTGCTCCGCCATAGTTCCTCTTAAAAGTACTTACACTTCAGACTTAGATTCTCCTAAAGCTTTAAATGCTTAATTTGCTCTAAACCCAACACTGTGGGAAGCACATGCTTAATCACGAGTCCTAGCATTAAAGATAAAGATACATGAAGAGTTGAGCTACTGTTTATCATATTCCTAGAGATACTTGATTCCTGGTTTTTATCTTTGAAAATTATAAAACATTACATGATGAGTTCCTTAGCTATGACCCTTAAGAGTTTATCATTCGCATCAAGATCATTCCACTCCACTAAATACGTTGCTTCTAACCCTAGGAATACGCCTCCCCATATTCTATCAAGCCGATAGCCATAATTATAAAAATAAATTCTTGCAATTTTTGGATATGTCTCTCTTAGTGTTTATGCTAAATAGAGGCTGGGCTATATTCGAAAAAAAAAAGAAAGAAAGAAAAAAAAAAAAAAAAAGAAAAATAAATATTTAGAGAGAAAAGTGAGACAAGAGAGGGAGAGTAATCGGACAAAAGTCATACTAGGCGAGAAGGGCCTACCTCCTAAATATATTTAGAGATGAATAATGGACACGTGTCAGGGTGAGTAGGGCCCACATCTCTAAGGAGAGAAAAATGGACACAAGTCAGGGGGCAAAGCCCACCTCTCCAAGAATTAATAGCCTAGGTCTTAGCAATTTTTAGAAAAGAGATATAGTCCAAGATGCTTGAAAAAAAAAAATAATAATAATAATACTAGAAAAGGCTAAAGGCTATTTACTACCTTTCATCCTCATCCACTTCACCACTATCATCCCACTATGTATGTCCTACCACATGTGTGACACCACTACATACCATCTACTTAAGAGGGTCATACATAGGATCTACGAGTTTCTTTTGAAAAATATTGCAAAACCCCAGGATGATAGTTGATCAAAGAACTTGAGACATGGTACTTAACTTGATTGTTTTATCTTGCTTATGATTCGTGAAAAGGCTACGCCTCATGGTAAGCAAGTATGAGAGAGCAATCGGTTAAGAGGAGAATTTATTTCGATAAACACAGTACTTCGAGGTATGAAAGCGTAGTAGCAACTCGATCCTATTATAGCATATAGCTTTGCTAGGGACTAGCAAAGGGTAAGCAAGGGGAGTTTGTTGACACATATTAACGTATACTTTTAATTGTCAACTAAACATGGAAAAGGACTAAAATATAATTAGATAACCTTATTAGGGGTTTATACTAATGATTTCCATGAGTTTTGGTAAAGTTGTGATTTGCGGGGACTTAAGGAAAAACAATAGAAATGGCGTGGCATACGACCGGCGTAGCATAGCGCAATCCAACTCGAAACAAGTCTAGAAGGCTCGGATTACTCCCGCGTGAACCAAACTTGGCACCAAAGAAAACATCATCTAGAAGACTCTAGAAGCCACGACGCATCGCGGGGCCCGAGGTGGGACCCACCACGGGCGATCGACAATAAGCAGGCCGATCGGCTGCCTTAAGCGCCAAGCAAGCCCCGTTTCGAAGCTTCTCCAACCGCCTCCGAGATGCAATCTAATCCGGTCGTTTGATGTCGGGTTTGATCCGGGTGTCGGTTAAGCCGCGAAGATTAGTACCACATTGCTGCTGAAGGGTGAAGAGACATAAGAAGACCCCTATATAAGCAAGCCCCGGGCCCCCGGCTTCAATCATCTCGGATCATCTTTTCATTAGCTATCTGAGAGCAAAATCTAGGGTTTCATATTAGAAGAGAGAGAGGTCCCTCTAGTTGTCTAGTTCGTCTAGTTCTAGTTCTAGATCTAGTTCTTCTAGTTCATCTAGTTGTAAGATCAAGGAGAGAAGAGCGGAGAAAGCGGAGATCGGGACTGTCGGATCTTCATCAACATTGTACATCTCTGACAACTAGTTCATCTTGACAATCTCTAGGTTCTTCATTTATTATTTCTATTTATTCTATTAATTTCAGTTCTTACTTTACAATATTTCTTTGGATCTTTGCTCGTATTGAGTGCTCTAGTTTTAACGTGAAATTAGAGTAGTAATTAATAGTGTAGGCGTGGTGTCTAGACTAGAGATTACCCGAGTTTGCGCCCAATCCACGGTTAGTTGTGGTAGCCCGGGGGTGTGTGACCTGTCGGTCTTTGTATTCCACCACGTTCGGGTTGGTGATTCGTAGAGCTTTTGGCGGCCTTTCTCCCGATCACCCCTTCAGTCTTTTTCGAGGATCTACGCGGTACCGTTGCTCCGGCGTAAGTAAAGTAAAGTAAGCCTTTGATTATTTAGATCAACTTAGAATACTTAGAAAATTCTAAACTCTCTCCCCATCATCATTATTTTTTTCTTGGACGTTCCTACTCTTTCTAGTACACTTCACGTTCCCGTGGAAATCGATACTACGGAATACTCCCGGGTGAAAGCTACATCGGTATCCGCGGCGCTTGCGGATTTCTCTATTAGCGTTAATTTATACCAACAGCTCCCAATAGGTCGTTTGCCTACTCCGCCACCTTCGCTCCAATTATACCTCAACCCAACTGGGGGGTGTGGAATCGAGCCGCCCATCGTGTGGGCATGCGTAATATTATACTAGGTAGAAGGTCTATGAACCGGTCCTTAGGGAGGCGAGCATCTCTCCGCGGGATTCATCCCGATTGTGATTAGTCCACCTCCATGTAGACAATCACCACTCACCTTTTGTTGGAGGGTTCACTTTATTACTCGAGGTTACATCAATCTTACTTAGTCATATTATGTCATCATTTATTATCATATTAAGGTCATGATTAAGGGGGGGTAAGGACTTGCACGGGGAGGTTCTTACGAATCGGCATGGCGTCGAACGCGTCTTCTAACGTGCCGGACGGATACTCCTAATCGGGTCGTCGAATCTACTTGTGAATGGCGATAAACCCTAGCTTGAACTATGACATATAAAACAAACATAGAACATTATGGTGGCAATGGGTTAGATGCATAGAGCTAGATTTTATATAAATTATGGAAGTCGTTTCACGCGAAACGGAGTTCATTTGCATGAGATATGGATTTTATAATATTAATCCCTAATTAAATCATTAGGGTAATATTATAATATAATTTTATCATGTATATTGGAACTAATTACATGATAAAATTCTATAAATCAAATAATGAATTTACAAATTTTTCGGGAATTTTTTCGACACGGGAAATAGGATTTATAACATTCCGTGTACACACATCGGGTGGACATAGCATTTAACTCTGTGTACACCGCGAGGATATTGTGTGGATTATTTGCACGACCGACGGGTGGGTCCATTAGGGCCACGTGGGCCTGCCAAGTGTCACGGTGGGGCGTGGGGTCTTCTTGGCGGGGCAATGTGACGGCGTCGCCGGTGCGCGCCACGCGTCGGCCCACCGGGTTCCTCCTTGACGCCAGCGGCGGCGGGGCTGGGCCCGGCCCGGGGTGGGGATCCCGGTCCGCCGATGTGCGGCGGCGGCGAAGTCGCGGAGTTGGCCAGAATCGGCATCCTTGATGATAGCTCGCCGCGCGGCGCCGTGGGCGTCGGCTGTCGTCCCGGCCACGTTGGCCGGCAAGACTACGGCGGCGGTGGAGGCCTTCTTCCTCGAGGGCGACGAGTACCGGCGAGTCCCGGCGGCGCGGTGCCCGGGGATGGCTCCACACCGTGCCAAAACGAGAGAGGAGTGGAATCGAAGGAGAGGGATGGGTGACCTTATGGACTCACCGGTTTGTCCTTGACGCCGCAATCGACCGGAACGCCTTGACCTAGTCATGGCGGCGGCGGCGGACCGATTTGGGGAAAGTTTGGATTCCTCGCCGGAGGGGAGGGGAGAGAGGGAGCGATGGCGAGCACCGTGTGTTCCACGCTAGGGCGGAGCTCGGGAGTCGAATGGCTCGACCGATTAAGCTCCCGAGCGGTGCTATTTATAGGCGAGGCGGCGGCGATGTCGACGGCGAGATATTTCTCAGCGGTGCCGATCTTTTCCGGCAGCCCCCGGTGTAGTCGTGGACCTCCAGCTAGTGCTCGTCGTTGTCTCGCCCTCGGTCTCATCCCGTCCCATCACCGTGAGAGGTGTTCCTCGGGTGGCGTCTTCAAGCCCGGGCGGTGCCGGCCCGTCATGGCGGCAAGGTGGCCGTGGCGCGGCCGTGATGTTGACCCGACATCTCGTGTGGCGTCGTGGCTCGGCGGGAGTGAGTGAGCCCCCGTGCCACGGTCTTCGCCCTCGGACCGGCTTGGCTAGCTAGCCTCGTCCGGGCTTGCCATGGCGGCGGGGGTTGCCTGGCCTTCGCGGCCGCGGGGTAGCCCGTGGTGGCGCCGTAGGCTTTGACGGCCACGCCCAGGCGCATGGATACGGTTGGGGCTTAGCCGCGAGGCGCATCCCGTCTGCCCGCTCCGGCCGCCGTGTTCTGGTCGTCGGCCTACTCGTCGTGGCGGGCGTCATGGCGATGGAGCGGGCCGTCTTTGTCGCGGCCGCCCCACGCGTTCGGCGTGTCGGAGAAGAAGGGAAGCGGGTCCCGTCGCCGGGCGAGGAGAGGTGGGCCCTGCGGTCTTTGGGCCCGGCTTTGCCGGGCTCCACGGCGTGGGAAGAGGAGAGGAGGGCGTTCTTTGGGCCGAGAAAAGGAGGAGGGGAAGGAAGGAGCCCATGGCTCATTTCGATTTCTATTTCTTTTCTCTTTTCCTATTTCTCCTTTCTTCCTTTATTCTTTTCCCACTATTTTATGTGTACACAATTATATGTCATCAATATTCATACAAGCTCTCATGTTTTCCCATGACTTTAATTCATGGAAAAATATTTATCAAGGGCACTTGTATAATTAGACATATGTATATACACACATATCCTCTCTCTCTCATTATTTCGTGTATGACATACATATATATTTTATAAATATTTTCTCAAGCACTTTTGTATCTCTATGACTTTATTGTCAAGGATATTTATGTGTTGTGCTCATACAAATATTCATATATATTTTTTTGGTACACATGTGTGTCGGTGTTTATTATTCCCAGAGAGAATTTGTAAATCATTTCTCATGCGCTATCTTCCATAATTAAAACCTAGAACTTACCATGCATCCTTGCCATCATAAAGCTCATCAAGCAACAAGAAAGATTCCTAGTTTTCTATATGGTGAGAGTTTGAAATGTATGGTTTTCGAAAACGGGTTTTGATTTGGCGGAAAATAAATCAAGTTTTAGTTGTAATTCGAAAAAGTTCAAATTTTTAGTGAATTTTAAAATGATGCAAAAACACGGGTGTTACAAATCTACCCCACTTAGATGAATCTCGTCTCGAGATTCCTAGTCTATAGTGTGAAGGTCCTAATTAAGGCCTAAAGGGATAGAGATAGAAAGAGAGAGAGGAAAACTTTCCATTGCTTTGTCTTTGTCTTTCTGAGCCTCTACTATTACCGTGCTACTCTATTCCTAGGGTGGCACGATAGTGTGGAGGGTATGCCTTTAGCCAATGATTACTTTGCTGCCGTTCCCCATTTTCCTTGGTCTTGCGTCTTCGTGGTCTTGAATCTTCAAATCTTCTTTCTTGGCTACCCCACTTAGAGAATTTATTCCTCTAAGGTTAGGGGAAATTCCCATCTTCTCGCGCAGTCTTTGAGTTTGTCTTCTCGCTGGTTGTGCCACTTTTTGGTCGAGATCGTTGCTTTTGGTTCTTCCGGGCAACAATTAACGTGAACTTGGGTGACCACTTCTCGTCGGGTAATCCCGGGTAATCCCCAAGTTTGTTGTTGCATCTTTATCCGCTACGTCAGCCCGTTTTTTATGTTTCTCTTCTTCCTTTGGATCCGGATCTACCCCACTTAGAAGAGTTTTACTTCTATCTATTTGCTCCATGGCTTCTTTCTTCGGGTGCCCGTAGGTTTCTCCGTTGGTGCCTTTCCTCCGAGCAACTTTTTTTTTCATTTTTTTTTTTTTGGGAAAGGTCACGGATACATCTCCCTAGGGAGCAGCTAGTCGACCGTCGAGGTTGATGACCCGGGCGGCGATGCCGTAGGGCCGTCGACGGTCCGAGTGAGGGTCGGTCTTCTGGTCGGTGCCGGGGCCGAGCGAGAGGAAGGATCCGTCGAGGCCAAGGGTGGTGGGGGTTACCGCGTGTCGGCGGATGCGTGGCGTACATCCTTTGCCCTCGGGGAGGGTAGATGGGGATCCCTTCTTGGATGGTGGGCTCCGTCCCCATCATGGCGAACGCCCGCGTCCCGGATGTGGTGACCTTGTAGGCGGTTGTCGCTCTTGGGCGTGATGCCCTGGGTGGCCTTTGGTGTCTCGGGCGCGGTCTCGACGACGCCAGCCTGTGGCGACTTTTGCTCTCGAGCTTGGGCGAGCCCCATCGGGAGACCGGATGAGCCTCTCGCCCGCCGGGCGCTGGTGATCGGCTCCGCAAAGACGGCCGCCTCGCTTGTCGAGTGCTCGCCGAGGAGTAGTAGGTAGGCCGTCGGTTCCCGATGACGGGACCAACCTCACGGGCCTTCTAAGGCCCTCATGCGCGGCGATCCAAAGGGGTCGTTCTTCTTCTCGGCGGGAAGTACTTCATGGGGGGTGCGGATGATGGCTTCTCGTAGGTGTGGCAGAGGCGTCGAAGGGCTTGGCGGGCGACGGCTTGATAGGTGTCGGGGAAACGGAAACCGATCTCGGTCACGTTCCATGCGTCGGCGATGTCGGGGTAGTCTCGGCTTCTGGCGATGTAGATGGTGACCTCGCAGCGCAAGGTGCCGAAGTCCGTGTACTCGCGGCCTTCATACTCGGGGCCGCCGGAGATGCCAAGGTGTTGCATGGTGGTGTAAAGGAGTTGGGGAAATCCGGGGGTGTTGATGCACTGGTTGTGAACCCAGTTGCCGGCCATCTTGGTGGGGGTTGGGTGAAAAGTCTCGGGGGTGGAGGGTGAGGGTTCTGGTGGTGAGGGGAGTGCGGAGGATAGCAATGGAATGGTTGGAGTGGGTTGAGGGTAACGGTGAGGGGTGGTGTCCGTTTTATAGTGGTTGGAGGGTGGAAGCTTAACGGCTAAGTATGGATGGATCGTGGGTGCGGTGGTTGGTGTGTGGGAGAAGGAGCGAGTGTGGGTCTCATTCGCATTGACCTCTCGACGCTGGTCCCGGCATTGAGAGTGTGTGGCGGTGGCCTTGGCGAGGTGGGATTTCCCATGATGTGGGGGGCCCTACGGCATTGTCGTTGTCCTCAAGTGTCACCTGCTAACCTTTAGCATTAGTTTGTGTTTCCAAGGTCATTACGCCCTTATTCGACTCAACCAATCTTCATGGGCCTGTAATCTCTATGTCTTTGACTTCATCTTGTACATAATGGCATTGGTTGTCTCCGAGTAGTGTCTTGTGCAGCTCCTCGGGTCTTGGTTCGAGGGTCAATGGTACAAAGAAGATCGGTAACTTTAGGGCGCGAGGCGACGGCTTGTCTGCAATGTTACGCACGGTCGTCGATGCAGTATCAGCGGCGGCGGCGTGCGGCGGGTGTAGAGAGAACACTGTGGGTGCGGTTCAACGGCTCTGATCGTGGAGTCCTTGGTTGTCGTCATGTCTCCTGCAGGTTAACTCCTAATCTACTGGAACTAAAATAGACTGGGAGGGATAAGCACAAGGTATGACATGGATCTATCTAACTAGATTAGAGGGGAAACAAGCATTTTGGATAGGGATAGATTTTTTTTTGGGGGGGTATCCTAGTAACACGGGTGTCTGAACACAATACAAACTTACCTGGTGTGAAACGTATGAAAAGGTGTGTCACGGCGAACTAAGTTTATGTGGAACTCGTCTTTTTTACTCGTGACCTAAGGGGACTTTTCAAGACGTTCACTGATCCTATTGGAATTTTCCTTCTATTAACCACTATGAGTAGTAAAAATGGAGAAATTTCCTTTAGGATTGAGAAGAAATAAGGCATTATATTAAACAAACAAAGCGCGTCAATAGTTCTCATCACGAGGACAGCTCCATTGATGGTACATGGTCGCACCACACATAGCAACCGCCATGATGGTTATTGCGCGACTTTACACCTACTAAAGGCCTTGAAGCCTAGGCATCCGCGATGGCTAGCTTAACACTTAGCAATTAATGCCAAGACATTGCTTGCACAACAAGCTTGCACGAGGATTTTACTACTCATACTTATTTTCG
Organism: Hyparrhenia diplandra; assembly: GCA_015847255.1. Lineage (NCBI taxonomy): Eukaryota > Viridiplantae > Streptophyta > Magnoliopsida > Poales > Poaceae > Hyparrhenia > Hyparrhenia diplandra. Next base: position 189,664 of record JADLZK010001217.1, read on the forward strand.
TTGCGGGACCATGCCCTATTCTCGATGCTAGACTTGCACATTACATCAGCACCCACTTAGGTACTCGGACAACTTTGGCATTTCCGGTTGTCTCGCTAGCTAGCACTTGCATCCTTCCTGTTGGGAGCTTTTGGGGATATACAAGTTCATTAAGTACTTCGATACTTGGTCTTCATGAAACTATCGATTTTAATATCGAGGAAGGCCAAGATATTCTAGGCACTTTAGCATCCCCGAGGGAAGTTATGGAAACTTTCCTTTTGTTCGGCGTCCGTTTGAGATCATCCTTACTAGTCCATCGCTACTAGAGTTTCGATGTTAGCATCGATTTCGTAACTTATGAACTATCATAGTAAGGCGTACTCGTAGCAACAAGTTTAAAAGTAGTCATCCTTATGTGGAGTTAAGATTACGTTAACCCAAATTTCATCCTATGGACAAGCTCGGCTCGATACCACTCATCACGTCCCCTTTTTTAATGGGTCGTTAATCACACGTGTTTGCGCCGGGATCACGCCACAAACACGCCTTGTTAGTAACGATTAATGGTAAAATGTAATTAATAGCAAACCGAGCTATAGAAATATAGGATAGAAAGGGGCTTACGGTGGCGGCGACGAAGGGTCACCGTGTCGGGTTGCAATATCGAGTTGGCCAACCGAGAAGCGGTGGATTAACTATGACACCAGACGCACTCCACAAGCAGACTTGTGCATGGATGAAATCTGGGCTTCAACGTCCTTCTCCTAAGCAAACACCTCTCGAACTTCTACGATACGCTATCCTCTACCTCGTCGTCGATCTTACCTTCACATGTGCCGGTATCTGTAAAAATAGAGGGGGTGAGTACAAACGTACTCAAGAAGTCCCAACCAGGGGGTTGTAATTATTAAGGGTTTGGGCCCTAGCAGAGTCTCTAAAACTGCTCTCGCTAGTTCCCGGGTTATCTCATGTCATCATTGTTGTCATGACACCACAAAGTTAGTCATCCTCGAGTGTATATCTAATCATAGATGTTCGGCCTAGCACTTGCCCATTCAAGGACGTGGCTATTCGAATAGATTCAATTAACTCTGCGCAGAGGTTGTACACTTTTCCCCACACGAGGGGCCACTTCTCCCACGTACGGACGGTCAAAGGTGGTCCCACGAGATTCCGCACCCGCTTGGATGCCTCCTAGGTATATCGGTATAATCTTTACCACCCGCGACTTCTCGGGGGTTGGAAGGATAACACGCCACCCAAGGATGACGCATCACCCTAGACAATATGGTGATACCAAATCACCCGCGGCTTTACGGGTAATACCTAATTACCCAACCTATACCGTCAACACCACTCTCAATCCCAAATCATCAATATGTGCCTCTAGATCGCGCCCATCTAGCCCAAACACTTACGTGGAAGATCGCTCAAGATCCACGCCAACCGGACCATGGGGCCACTCTCCCCATGCGCTCCCAATAGGTCGTTTGCCTACCCGGCCACCTTGGCTCCAATTATACCTCAACCCAACGGGTGTGGAATCAGGCCGCCCCTATCCCTATCGTGTGTGGTCGTACGTAATATTATACTAGGTAGAAGGTCTATGAACCGGTCCTTAGGGAGGCGAGCATCTCTCCGCGGGATTCATCCCCCGATTGTGATTAGTCCTCCTCCATGTAGACAATCACCACTCACCTTTTGTTGGAGGGTTCACTTTATTACTTTCGGGTTACATCGATCTTACTTAGTCATATTATGTCATCATTTATTATCATATTAAGGTCATGATTAGGGGTAAGGACTTGCACGGGAGGTTCTTACGAATCGGCACGGCGTCGAACGTCTTCTAACGTGCCGGACGGATACTCCTAATCGGGTCGTCGAATCTACTTGCGAATGGCGATAAACCCTAGCTTGAACTATGACATATAAAACAAACATAGAACATTATGGTGGCAATGGGTTAGATGCATAGAGCTAGATTTTATATAAATTATGGAAGTCGTTTCACGTGAAACGGAGTTCATTTGCATGAGATATGGATTTTATAATATTAATCCCTAATTAAATCATTAGGGTAATAATATAATATAATTTTATCATGTAATAATATTGGAACTAATTACATGATAAAATTCTATAAATCAAATAATGAATTTACAAATTTTCTAGGAATTTTTTCGACACGGGGAAATAGGATTTATAACATTCTCGTGTACACACATCGGGTGGACATAGCATTTAACTCTCGGTACCACGGGATCGGTGGATGCATTTGACGATCGACGGGTGGGTCCATTAGGGCCACGTGGCCCGTTGTGTCGCGGTGGGCCGTGGGGTCTTGCCGCGGGGGCAATGTGACGGCGTCGACGGTGCGCCACGCGTCGCACCCCACCGGGTTTCTCCTTGACGCCGTAACGGCAGCGGGATTCGGGGCCCGACGGTGGGGATCCCGGTCCGCCCGGTGTGCCCGCAGGCGCGAGTCGCCGAGTTGGCCGAACGGGCATCCTTTGATGATAGCCGCCGCGCGAGCGGCCGTGGGCGCCGACTCGTCGTCTCCGGCCACGCGTTGGCCGCACTACGGGCGGCGTGGAGGCCTTCTTCCTCGAGGGCGACGAGTACCGGCGGAGTCCGGCGGCGGGTGCTCGGGGATGGCTCCACACCGTGCCAAAACGAGAGAAGGAGCGAATCGAAGGAGAGGGGATGGGTGACCTTATGGACTCACCCCGGTTTGTCCTGACGCCACGAATCGACCGTAACGCCTTGACCTAGTCATGGCGGCGCGGCGGACCGATTTGGGGAAAGTTTGGATTCCTCGCCTGAGGGGGGGGAGGGAGGAGCGATGGCGAGCACCGCGGTGTTCCACGCTAGGGCGGAGCTCGAGTCGAATGGCTCGACCGATTAAGCTCCCGAGCGGTGCTATTTATTATAGGCGGCGGCGATGTCGACGGGAGATATTTCTCGGCGGTGCCGATCTTTTCCCGGCAGCCCCGGTGTAGTCGTGGACCTCCGGCTAGTGCTCGTCGTTGTCTCGTCCCGGTCTCGTCCCGCCCCATCACCAGTGAGGCCGGTTGTTCCTCGGTGGCGTCTTCAAGCCCGGGCGGGTGCCGGCCGTCATGGCGCAAGGTGGCCGTGGCGCGGTTGTGGAGGTTGACCCGACATCGGTGGCGTCGTGGCTCGGGCGGGAGTCGATGAGCCCCCGCCCCCGGTCCCGCCTCCACCGCTTGGCTAGCTCTTTCGTCCGGGCTTGCCATGGCGGCGGGGTTGCCGCCACCGCGCGGCGTGGTAGCCCGTGGTGGCGCCGTAGGCTTTGACGCCACGCCGCGGCGCATGGATACGGTGGGGCTTAGCCGGGCGAGGCGCATCTCCCGCCCCGCCTCGGCATTTGTGCTCGGCCGTCGGCCTACTCGTCGCGGGGCGTGGAGATGGGAGCGGGCCGTGCTTTGCCGCGCTGCCCACGCGCTCGGGCGTGTCGGAGAAGAAGGGAAGCGGGTCCCGCCTCGCCGGGCGAGGGAGAGGTGGGCCCGCGGTCTTTGGGCCTGGCCCGCCGGGCTCGCTGGCGGGGGGAAGAGGAGAGGAGGGCCGTTCTTTGGGCCGAGAAAAGGAGGAGGGGAAGGAAGGAGCCCATGGCTCATTTCGATTTCTATTTCTTTTCTCTTTTCCTATTTCTCCTTTCTTCCTTTATTCTTTTTTCCCACTATTTTATGTGTACACAATTATATGTCATCAATATTCATACAAGCTCTCATGTTTTCCCATGACTTTAATTCATGGAAAAATATTTATCCAAGGGCACTTGTATAATTAGACATATGTATATACACACATATCCTCTCTCTCATTATTTCGTGTATGACATACATATATATTTTATAAATATTTTCTCAAGCACTTTTGTATCTCTATGACTTTATTGTCAAGGATATTTATTTGTTGTGCTCATACAAATATTCATATATATTTTTGGTACACATTTGTGTCGGTGTTTATTATTCAGAGAGAATTTGTAAATCATTTCTCATGCGCTATCTTCCATAATTAAAACCTAGAACTTACCATGCATCCTTGCCATCATAAAGCTCATCAAGCAACAAGAAAGATTCCTAGTTTTCTATATGGTGAGAGTTTGAAATGCGGGGTTTTCAAAAACGGGGTTTTGATTTGGCGGAAAATAAATCAAGTTTTAGTTGTAATTCTAAAAGTTCAAATTTTTAGTGAATTTTAAAATGATGCAAAAAACACGGGTGTTACACTATCGTCTTATCCTTAATGTATTTATTTCTCAAAAATTCTTGCCACATGTCGTACTCATTTAGCAATTTGAAAAGTCATTTATTTAACAAGCATTTCTTCTGAATATCCAGATTTTGAATGTGTTGGGTACCAATATTAGGGGGGGTACCCTGCCGCGTCTGACGAATCGCGGCGAAAACAATAACAACATCCGGCCTAACTCCGCCTCGCACGAGCTTAGAAGACGGAGCTCGAGCTCCACATGCACGACTACGAAGTCGTGAGAGCCGTCCCATGCCTTGCCTCGCGCCACGCGCGCCCACGACCTCGGCACGTACCTCCGGGTTTGCACGAGCTCTTTCCGTCTCGCACGAGCTCTTTTCGCGGGAGCTCTTTCCGTCTCGCACTGAGCTCCTCCGTCTGAGCTCTTCCGCACGAGCTCTTTCCATCTCGTACGAGCTCTTCCACACGAGATCCTTCCGTCTCGTATGAGCTCGAGGACGGAGCCCCCGCGCGCCGTGCGCCCCCGCCCGCCCCGTGCGACGACCACGGTCGATGCGAACCGTCGCACCCACGCCGCGTGTGTCCGTGACCTTGAGGTCGCACGCGCCGCGCCACGCCGCACCCGCTCGGCGCATATCTCCCGGCACGCACGACCCGAGGTCGTATGGGCCATTCGGCGGCCGCCGCCCGCGTGCCCCGCGGTCCCTCACAATCTCCGCCCCGCGCTCTCCAGACACGAACCTTCGCGCAACCCCGGGAGCTCGGGAGTGAACGGAACTCACGAGCTCGGGGAGTCCGCGCTCCCATCCGGGCGAATCCTGCGACCCGGAGGTCGCACGACTTATCTCCGATTGGCACGACCGGACCTCGAGTACGGGGAATTCAATTACGAGCTAGGGAGCTCGCGCTCCCATCCGGACAAATCCCGCGACCTCGGAGCTCGGAGCGACGCGAAGGTTACGAGCTCGCAAGTCTCCGGGACCAAGCTCGCAAGTCTCGGGACTACATACCCGACGGACCGCACATCCCAACGAGGAATCGGAGGAAGTCCAATCTACAGCACCCTACCTAAGGGTACTCGAGTACCGTAGCTGTGCGACGCCGCCCGTAGCTGCGGCGCGCTGCATCCTGTCGCGGACACGATGTACCGACCCAGATGCCGAATTCGCCTCCCGACAACCGCTACGGACAACCACTACCAGACAACGACGACCTCGGCAACGGCGGCCGAGCTCTCCTGTCCACACGTTTTCTTGCGACACGAAGTACGCGCATTTATGGTCGGGCGGCGCGACGAGCTCATTGTTCCCTCCGTCACCAACCAACGAGCTCCGAGCTCGGTGGACGGACGTACGGCACATCGAAATATGGAGCCGCCCCTACGAGACTCTATGACGACCGACGAGCAGACTACCGGGTAGGGCGGCGACGACGTGCGCACGCCGGACAGCCCGGCGTGCCCGGCAAACCAGGCGACTTTTACACTTTACCCCCTCTATTTTATATTCTTCACACCTTTAGTCCTTCTCCTGGTGGCACCCATGTATCCTCCCCTTACGACTATAAAAGGAGAGCCTTGGCCACCGGGAGAGGGGGATGAATCTTCTTCCCATCGCATCCTAATTTGAACACACCTCACTCACGGAGATTTGGGAGCCGGCCTCCCTCTCTCGACCTGCTTGTATTCGCCCCGATACGAGCGTTTGAGCTCGGCCACATAGTGACTCCGACTGGAGACTGGACTAGGGGCCCGATTGCCCCGAACCAGTATAAACCTTGCGTCTTGTGTCCCTTGAGCTAGGCCATCGAAGTCCCACACGAGCCATTCGACCGATTTTACTGTGTCCGTGGTATATCGGCCATATTCGACCACGACAGTTGGCGCGCCAGGTAGGGGCAGCGCTCGTGTGACGATAGCCACCGCTCCGATGGCTTCATCCACCACGCCGTCGGCTCCCGAGCTTCGATACGCTTTGGGATGCTGGCCTTCGCCTACGTCGACCGGGGGAGTCCTCGTTGGGCCCTTCCCTGGCCGGCACAAGCAGACGCCGACTCGAGTCGGTGCGCTCAGGATGGGTTCCGATTCCCGCGCCACCGAGCCTCCCCGCTTGGCCGCGGACGGCTTTTTCACAGCCATCGCGGCCCGGTTATCGTACCTCCGAAGACCCAAGCCATCCCGGGAGCACTCCCGCGATGCTATTGGCCCGACGGAAGTCTGCGACCTATTCGGAGACGTATCCCAACGAGCAGCCAACCATGCTGGTCCCTCCGAGCGACGATCTCGAACGACTGGCACCCGGGGGCTGGCCGCAACCCCGCGCCGGTCCCGAGCGCGACCTGTGAGTCGAGCAGCAGATCGCCGCGATCCGCACGACCACGTGTCATACGACCCGCAGCGGCGCGCGCGAGCCGCCCCTTTCGCATCGCACACGACCTCTGGAGCTGAGCGGGACATCCCCGACTCGCACGACCCAAGGGTTGTCGCGGCGCACGCAGCGCCGCCACGTGACTCCCGGAAGAGCCACCTCCGTCCCGTAGCGACCTGGGACCGCGGCCTCGTCTCCGTTCGATGGGGCGACACAGAGGCTGCCGCGCGCTACCGCGAGGCCCGCATGCCGCCGCCGAGCTCCATCGCGTTCACCCAGGACCCACCGAGCTCCGCGCGCTCGCCCGCCGGTCACCTGCACGCCGCCCGGCCCAACGCCGCTTCGCCCTAAAGGTCCGCTTCGGCCGGCGCACTTCGCCCGCGGTCACGGCTCGCCTGCACGAGCTCGAACGAGCGGGCGGCCGGTCTCCGTCCCCGCACGAGCTCGGACGAGCAAATGGCCAGGCTCCGTCTCGCACGAGTTCGGACGAGCGGGCGGCAAGGCTCAAACCCACGACCTCGCGTGATCGGGCGGAAGGACTCCGTCCCGCACGACCTGTACGCGTAGCATGCGTTTGGAGGCCGGAGTCCCGTCCCGCCTCGTGCGACTTGGGCCGCCAGACCCAACCCCACCTCGCACAGCACGCGCGCCCCGGTCTTGCACGATCTGGGGAGCGGACGGCGCGTCTCCCTTCTCCCGCTCGCACGACCTGTTCCCGTCTCCGCCCCGCAAGTGAAGAAAACCAAACGGGCCGGATCTCCACCTCGCGCGACTTCGAAGTCGTATGCCGATCCGCGCCTAGCGCCACACGACTCCCACGAGGCCGACTAGCCCTCATCCCGCACGAGCTCGAGTCAAATCCGCACGGCCTCAATCCGGCTCGTGCGAGTTCCACCCGGCCCCGCGCGCCCGGCCTCGGCCGCAGGCTGCCAACTCCGACTCACGCGAGTTCGAGTCGGGTAGCCGCGCGGCCGCGCCCCGCGCTCCTAGCCACGGCGACACACTCCCGGCTCGCACTAGTTCGAGTCGAGGTGCCGTAGGACCGTGCACCGCGCTACCAGCTCGTGGGCTCGAAGTCGGGGACCGCGTGGCCTCATCCGCCCTTGCACGGTTCGGTCCAGAGGACCGATCGACTACACGTGACTCACACGACCTACGCGTGACCCGCACGACCTGCGGAACTCAAAGGCGTCCGCACGACCTGCGCGACTCGGGGAGGGTCGTCTCGCCCGACCTGTCCGCGCGATACGCGCGACTCGCCACCCGCACAACTTGAAAGACACGGGACTACCTCGCCCTCGCCTCGCGGTCTCGCACGATCTCGCCCGAGTCCTCGCTTGGCCTCGCGCTGCTGCCAAAAAGAGTTCTACCGAGCTCTACCGAAAGAGTTCCGCCTGTTAAGAATTCCTCAATTAGAGGAATGATGGGCTCATACCATATGGGCCTTGGAGGCTACCATATATGCCCTGATGGCTACATCTATATAAAGTGACTATGTGTGTACCTATGAGGACTAATGAAAAGATAGCTCCCCTCATACATCTGTGTCTCTCGTGTGTTCTTCTTGGGATTAGGGCAAGGGAAACGGGATCTATCTACAACTTCTGATCGTTTCTCTCTTGGATCGGGAACGGGAAAACGGATCCGGTAATCCGTGAATAAGCCGATTTTCAACACGTTATCAGCAGCTCTTCCAACTGGGTGAGTCGTTCCTAATTTGTTCGTCGTTAAATCAAGATTGGTTTGATTTTTGCTAATAATAGATTGATTTTTTCCGGGCATGGTCGAGTTTCATCTCGATTCGGCAACACGCTAGCATGGCGTACCATGCGTGGCGTTGGCCTTCGCCACCGTCGTCGGGTTTCCGATCTATTCGCTAATGTAACGGCCGAGCCTTCTGTACGTTGGAGCGAATCTGACGCATGCGTGCGACGGCTGATGCCGAGCGTGTACTGCCTACGGCCGTCGGCATGCATGCACCATCGGCCACCGCTTGTACGCGGGTAAGTATTGACATCCCTCATTTGATAAATCAATCAAAGCTTATTGTAGCGCATCAGCCATCAACAAGTACATGCTACCGTATATATGGATGCGATCTGCATCTTGTGCATGTTCGCACGTAAGAAAGGCGTTGGTTTGTCTTCGATCTTTTGTAGCTAATGAGTATCCACTAAGATTTAATCCCGTAGATTAATCTAGTACACAGTTTCCACGAGGAGGGCAACTGAATAATTTTTTTTTTTTTCTTGTTTAATTTGCATTGGATCGACCTAATCATAAATTTATTCTTTTTGATCCATGTATGATTCACTGGGGATGAGTTACTCCCCATCCTAGAGGCTGGAGCGTCGTCCAGTGCACATGCTCCATTGCCTCGGCCACAAGAGCGAGCCATGATCATTTGGGCAATGTACTGTCATCTTGGCGATTGCCGCAGTCTCTGCCGCTGGCCTCGGCTGGCACAACTCGCCATCACATAGGCAGGTCCTTGGCCTTGTCTATAAGCTCTACGCTGCATGAATTTACCCCACCAACAACTACGGTTTGTTGTTAATTTTTTCCGTATATCTTTTATTTTCTACCATGCTTTAAATCCGTAGATTTATTTTACTGGTAGATGAATATTTTTTTAGCAATCTAATCTTGTTTGTCGTCCGATAATATAGATTTCTTTGCACTGAAATTACATAGATCGAGCTTGTATATTGCATATATTCTAGCAGATCCGTTTCTCGCAACTAGAACTCACAGTTTCTTGTGATTATGCAATTTGCTTGTTGTCTGATCTCGATATTTAAAAGGACGATACATCCACGGTGGTTTTACCATCATTATGAATCCATCTTTGCACACAGGTCTGCTGCAGTATTATATTGTGTAATTCTAGTGCCTTGTGGCCTGAAGCCAAAAGTGCCCGATGCACCCGGCCTAGCTTCCTTGCCGTCCTATCTTAGGCACTAGCATGTGCTGATGTGCAAAATTGATACATGTATATCGATAGCATCAGTTGAACTGTGCTTGCATAAACTAAGTGCGTACTGCCTCAGCCTTGTGTTCATTGCTTGTCGTCATAACCATATGAGTGGGCTAGATGCCAAATGTTACTATCTTCCATGCGGATGCCACTGAACGGCAATCTGGGCTTGATGCCTCACCATCGTCGATGCGTGTGACCGATTCCGCTGTCATTCTTGCCTTGTCAAGGATATTAGCATTTATTTAAGGCGCAACTTACGTGTAATCCTGAAGATTTTGTGTGGTGGATTTATCCTCTGTTGAGGAGCAACAGTGCATGGCTCACTATTTCGTGTCCCCGTGTGTTGTCATGGTTGTACACATCCGTACCGATGATATTCAAATCTATTGCAGCTTGCAGCTGCATGCCATCGTCATGCATATACTAACTTTTTCATGGTGGCCTACATTGTTCTTGAGAGCCCACAAACTCAGTGCATGCGGCCTGAAGCTGCTGACATGCATAAGGGCGACACGCTTACCCGTTGTTGAGCCGTTGTTTTTCGCACAAGCACAACATATATTTCCACGTTGACCTATGCCATCCATGCCATGAAATTTGTGCTAAGTTTTTTTTAGACCCCCTTGGTAGTTTCATATGGGATTCTTTTTCCTTGCATGTTTGTGTGATTATGTTCTATGGGTTATATAATCGAAGTATTATTCTAAGACCACTATAAATATATCATGGAACAATACATATGCTTGGAAAATTCTGGGAAATAAATGAAATATATATGGCTATATAAGACAATTGTCTCTCTCTAGCTGCTTTGGTTTATTTACCGAAGTAAACTTGAAGACACAACCAATGCATAGGACTTGTTTGTATATCAGACAGCTGAATTTGGGATTCATTTGTACCTTCTCTTGGCTGGACTAATACCTTGTTAGGTATAATCTACCAAACAATATAATATAATCTTACAACACTAGTCGGGTCTACACAAGATCTGAAGTCAACATGTTGCCCTTATCTCTATGCTGTAGAACCAGCATGAGGTGTCATTCTAACTGAGGTTTGTCTCAAACCAACGTTTATTGTCTTTAAGATAATTGATAGATAAAAATTCCCTAGGCAACATGAAGTTGCTTCAATAATATCAGAAGAATTGATATTCTCGAGTTTATTTTGTGCAAAAACATAATACTTCTTCATGATGAAGAAAATTGTTTGTCCTTTCTTGGACTAGTGAAGCCCGAAGTGCATATCGGGACTCGGTTTAGAGATATCCATAGTCGCTGAAATGACAATGGGTATCATAGAGGGAAAAGTCATTGTCTACAAGTAAAGTAAGCCCGATTGATATAGGTGGAGTGACTACTCTGTGCATTAATATCTTGGCGGTAGTCCCGTATATGTCACACCTCACGTAATTTATTAAGATCCACTTGTCAACTACCGGAAGATGGAAAAGCGGGTCAACAAGTTCGAATCCCACATCACGTGAGCTAGAAGCTAACTTGGTATTAATTATATATGTTATATTATCTATCCTAGGCTCGGAAGGCCACATGGATCATGACCACAACGCAATGCTATTATTTTGTTGTGCTATTAATTGAGAGTCTATCGGAAGGATTGTTGGTCTTTGTTGCTCTCGCCAAGCAGCCAAGATAACATTTCCCGGATAAATAAATAAATAAATAAAAATCTTAGTCTTATCTATTCTATTAAAAGCTTCTCTCTTCATGCTGAAAAATGAATTGATCCAAGCCATGCTTTATATAGAATCTTGAATATGTTGCAATAAATACAATGACTCAATTTTGCTCTATGGTGCAGCGTAATTGGGTCGCTTTTTGAGCAATAAAAAAAAGAGCTTGACTATGAAATAACTCTACATTCAAGGCTTTTTGCTCTGCAACCATGGCTAAATGCCACATTCTTCCTATCCTATGCACACCAAGCTAATGCGCTTTGAAAGCGCAATGCCACCATTAGTTGTCTTTTCTCATGCATATGACCTAGAAGGTTAATATACACAGTGGACAAGCTGATTGTCAATTGTATAACAATTGGTGAGCATTAGACCACGAAGAATTGTTTTTGTCTAAATTATGGGTTACGTTAGTAACTAAAGGTGTTAAGTCTAGATGACTACATATGCATTTGTTGAAAGCAAGAACTTGCGAGCACTAGTTTATACTTTTTTTTTTTTTTATGAAACACACTAGTTTATACTTAACTAGAAGTTAAAGAATATATACTCCTCCCATACTAGGAAATACATGTAATGCAATATTCATGCAAATTGCACTAATAAAGTCCAAGCTCACTTTGCATATAAAAATAGTAATATACCCCCGTAGCGTAATATTTCTCGGATAAATCACCACTAAAGCATATATATACACCACTTGAAGTTGGTGAATGGGGTTTTTAGTATGCTATTAAATATCTCGGTATTAGGGGGAGATGAATGCCCATTTTATTGAATGCCTTGATATTTATGAATCCAAACGCACAAATCCAAACTAAACTAGTTGTTTAGTTACACTCCTCTATTGTATAGTGTGGAGTTATGCCGGATAAGCTGTATTGGCGAGGAGAACCAAATTGGTTAAAAATAAATGAATGCTTATACCAGAAGTAGATGTGGATACACCGGGATTAATTTCATATCCACTTGACATTGGCGGTTTGACCAAATTATGCGGGGGCCTTTGCAAATAAGATCTAGTGGCCTATGTCACAAGCATATGCTCATGAAGCAAGCTCACATTGTATGTGATAAAACTCCTCTCATACTCCTGTAGAGAAATCACCCTGTTGGTGAGTTACCTCGATGAGGTTCATCGAAGATGAAAAATCCTAGCAATCTTTGCGCATACTATAATCTTTGGGAATACGGAACAACAATGGATCTATCATTTTGGGAAATAATGAAGATCATTATTAAGATGTTTAAAGTCGAGAAAATATGTGTCGACACTTGTTTACCTCTATAATTGCTATATGAGTCTCTTTTACGAGAATCGGGATCCGGAACAAAGTCCATGGCAAGAGTGCTTGAAGCTCTCATATCGGGTCAAATGAAATGTGCAATTGAGGTTGAACCAAAAATCGCTAAGTGAATATCTTGAACCCGATGTTCGGATAATTATGGGTCATTATTGAAATAATGTGTGGTGAAAAGCGATGGTTCAAAAGGTCATAATAGACCAACTCGACATAAGTTACGTAAAATATGTTCCGCTATATAATGAATCGGCTAATGGCATGAATTAAATATGCGATTAATGGGATTATGAAAATCCATGGAAAGCAACATTAAAATCTCGTACCAATATTGTCCTTTATGTGAAGTAACCTCTCCATAAAGACAACAACTCCCTGAAGGATCTTTCCCGAAGGAATATGGTTATAAGTCCAAATGCACCAAAATATGTAAATTCCTTGAAAAGGAATAAAGACCCATATATGACCCAAGAGAGATAATAATAAAAGGAGGAACCAAATGCAACAAAAAGTGTACCATATAAGCACATGTGCATTCCATGAGCTTTTGCTATGCATGTATATGCTTGATAGATAGCATTATCCACGAAGATTTGGAATTGAAATATCCTCACGAAAAGTTATATGATATATTTGGTGCTACTAGCAATACGCTCCATTCGCTAGTTTGTGGGACGGTGATGCCTTATTATGTATTAAAGATTCTTGAAGAATCGTAACCAATCCCTGAAGGAGTCACGACTATTATGAATAGAGAAAATTATCATATAAGAAATAATGATTATTAATCACATCTCGAAGGTGTGCCTTTGCAACTTTACGTTTCACAAATATGCACTCTAATATATGCATGACAATGCTCTTAGCATTATTCTTTATTCTTATCGTTCTTGAAGAGCAGTGAAACAAATGTCATGAAGACTAACTGTTGTGAAAAACCATATCTTGTAATCTCCCTTACACTATTCATGTCTATGTTTGCAAGTTACGGTAATGTCGTGACAATGAATGACCTCAATAAATGTTGTCATCGGGAGGAGTATTTACATGATATTGATCATAATTCATGAGACTTTGAAGATCTCAAATAATACCTAGAAGGTGTTATTCGAATAAGTGGACTTATTGTTCATGTATATTTTTATTGTATGGGTTCGAGTAACTTTTATTAAGGTTATATATGAAACGATCTCGACTATGCATGCAATATTCTTGCTAAGTCTCTATGTGTATATGCTTCTGTAGAAGGCATTTTTTGGCATAGCGAGATAGTTACGCAAGGTTCGGGGGAGAATTCACCTAGAGTATTAACCCTTGATCGAGATTATAGAGAATTCAAAATGATATGATCGGAAGGTCACAATTTGTCTGAAGATATCATTTGTACTCTTTTTCCTTGATGAGTTTTCTGATGTTTCTCATGTAAGGTTTTTAATGAGCCAACAATGTGCAAATGCATTTGGCGACAATAATGCACTCTTTCTCCATTTTTTCCATTGGGTTTTGGAGTTTTAACGAGGCATATATTTGTCATAGTATTCGCACAAGGGGGGAGTGTTAAGAATTCCTCAATTAGAGGAATGATGGGCTCATACCATATGGGCCTTGGAGGCTACCATATATGCCCCGATGGCTACATCTATATAAAGTATTTTGTGTGTACCTATGAGGACTAATGAAAGATAGCTCCCCTCATACATCTGTGCCTCTCGTGTGTTCTTCTTGGGATTAGGGCAAGGGAAACGGGATCTATCTACAACTTCTGATCGTCTCTCTCTTGGATCGGGAGCGGAAAGCGGATCGGTAATCCGAATAAGCGATTCTCAACACCGCCGAGCTTCACCACCGAGCCCACAGTGCGAGCTCTCCCCAGCGAACTCTATCCACGAGCTCTCCCGGCGAGAGCTCTACTGACTCTCGGCCAAAGCTCCACCACGAGCTCACCACGAGCTCTCTGCCGAACCTCGCCGCCCGAGCGTGCAACACCGAGCTCTGCGCCCGAATGAGCTCCGCGGCTGAGCTTCACCGTCGAGCCTCGCCGATCTCATTTGCAAAGCTTCAGAGCTTCGTCGCCTCATGCGCCCGACCAGCTATTCGTCGACCTCGGCCTTTCATGCGACCCCGCTCATCCCTCGGCGCGTCGCGAGATCAAGGGCGCCCGACGATCAAGTCCTCCCCAACGCCCAAAACATCGAAAAAGCTACGTCTCTTTTACCCTTAATGTGCCGTAAATTATCGTTATAACGAGAAAGTACTTCATGACCTCCGTCTCGGGCGGCCTTGCTCGGGGGCTGAGAGCGGGGCGCTCACCCCATACTTTCCGTAACTTTTATGAAAAAGTCTAAGCGCCCGATCAATTCGTTTAATAACCACGAGGCGACTCGAGCTCATCGAGGCCGCGCCCGACACTGTTGGGTTTTGTTTGTTCTCTTTCTTTTTGCTTATCACGGAACATCGTCCGACTAAGCTATAAGTCGAGAATCCACGAGGCATGGCGCGAAGCGCCCTATCGACCTCCTACGCCCCGCTTCACTACGGAGAAAAGGCCGCCATCCGCTCCTCAAAAAACCCGACTTTAAGCTTAGGAACTTCGGCGAGCCCTTAAGAGAAAAGAAAGAACAAGCAACACGAGACTTTTGCGATTAAAGTTATGTGCCCGACTCGGGGACTTCGTTCATTTACGACCAAAATAGGGCATTTGCCTCGACCGCATCTACTTCTATGACTCTGCCCAGGGTGCGTCGGCGGACTCATCGCGTCATCAAGACCACGAGCTCACTGCGGCTCCAAGCCACTGCTCAGGTCCCCGCCCGAGGCGGGTACCTCGGGATCACCCACCGAGGCCGATGCGCCAAGATCCGTGCCCCATACAACATTTGGTTCCTCACGGCATCATGGCGCTCAAAGCGACCGGGTTAGGGGCGCCGGGGAGAACTGGCGTGCCGCGCGCCGCCGCTGGTGCCGCCCATCGCCGCGACATCGTAAATTCGCCCAGCGTCGAGGTGGTCTGTCCGCCTCGCCGCGACCTGCGGTGGTGCCGGCCCTGCCGGTCGTCCTCGCCCACGAACGCAGGCGCCCCACATACCTCGATCGCCCGGCCATGGCGCATGCGAGCTAGTGGCCAGTCTCGAGTGTTCATCGCAAAAGCGCCTCGCACCGACCGCCACAAGTGCGTTGCGTGTGCATCGCGGCTAAACGAACAAAAATGTGCTTACTAATAATAGCACATCCAAAGAGTTCGGACGGCGGCGGCCGGGCTCAAGACCTCGCGTGATCGGGCTCCGGGCCTCCGCCCCCCACGACACTGTAGTCCACGACCCGGGACTAGGCACGCGCAACTTCAGGTCAGGCCACGCGCGACTTCCGTTGAGCCGCGTGCGATTTTGGGAGCGGAACAAAAGATAAAGCTGCGACCTCCGAGGCGTGCGGACAAACCGCGCGCTCCGCGACGGGCGCTGCCCCAGCGCCCGCGCGACTTGTCCGCGCTCGACCTCACGCGTCTGCATCCGCAAGTCCCCGCTCCGCCCGACTTACGGTGGGGCCACTCCGCACTCATGTAACCCGGAAGGCGAGAGCCGCCCCTCGCGACTCCGAGTTCGGGCGAGGTCCGCGCAAGAGGTCCGGCGACCTGCGCCCCCATCCACGCCAGCCAGCGTCGGCGAGCTCTATCGCGCGACCTCGCACACACCCTTGATGCGCGAGCCTCCCCCCAGTGACCTCGTCGCGCCGTGGGAGCTCCGCCCCAGCCACCTCGCCCGAGACTCGCGGACCAGCGCAAGCTCACCCCGAGCGACCTCGCCGCGTCGTGGAGCTCCGTCCCCACGCGACCTCGACTTCTACTCCACGACCTCGGGATCCACCGAAGGCTCTCCGAGTCCATCCGCCAGTCCGGACTTAAAACACGCCTGGGGTTGAAGGCCCTAACGAGGGTTCGGCGGCCGCCTGGCCCGCCCTCGGAGGAGGGGCAGATCGAGGAGAAGTCCAAGCGACTCGCTTGCGAGCTCACTGAACGCCGCCAGTCTCCCTTGAACTTCTGCGTTCGAGTCGCCAGAGCGACGCACCCGACCTCCCGCCTCTTCCTCGAAGAAAAGCGCCGTAAACTCGAGACATGATCTCGAGGAAATGCGAGGTCGAGCTCCGGAACATGAGGTCGATCCACTAGCCGATCGGATTTTAACGAGTGACGAGCTCGAGCCTCACTCGAGCTACCCGCTAATAACTCACCGAGCACCCCGTCTGGGCCGCCAAGGCAAGACGAGGCACGAAGCTCACCCACCTCTTCGCGAGAGAGAGCACAATGGGGGACGAAAACGAAAATACGACTCAGACGAGAGTCGGGCGTAATCCGCCAATCAACCTGGAAATACAAGCCTCTCACGAGAGTGTATCACTCTCAGATAGCCTCGGGGCTACACGGCCCGGTGCGCCGCCGCACCCTCCATAACGGGGACAAACCCAACGGCGACCACGACGACCTCGACTTCGACTTTGAGCGCTTGGGGAAAATCCCTCCGCCCAAACGCTCGGGGGCTCTGTTGGGTACCAATATTAGGGGTACCCTAAGCCGCAGACGACGAATCGCGGCGAAAAACAATAACAACATCCGGCCTAACTCGCGCCGCACGAAGCTTAGAAGACGGAGCTCGAGTCCACATGCACGACTCACGGTTAAGTCGTGAGAGCCGTCCCATGCCTTGCCCGCGCCACGCGGCGCCCACGACCCTCGGCCGCGTACCTCCTGGTTTGCACGAGCTCTTTCCGTCGTCGCACGAGCTCTTTCAGAGGAGCTCTTTCCGTATCGTATGAGCTCCTCCGCACGAGCTCTTCCGCACGAGCTCTTTCCATCTCAGACGAGCTCTTCCGCACGATCCTTCCATCTCGCACGAGCTCCTTCCGTCGTCACGAGCTCGAGGATCGGAGCCCCTTGCGCCGCCCGCCGCCCCCCCCTCGTGACGACTACGAGTCGTGCGAACCGTCGCACCCACGCCGCGTGTGTCCGTGACCTTGAGGTCGCACACGCCGCGCCACGCGCACCCGTTCGCGCATATCTCCGCTGCGCATGACCTTGAGGTCGTATGGGCCATTCGGCTCCGCGCCCGCGTGCCTCGCGTCCTCACAATCTCCGCCTCTCGCTCTCTCCAGACACGAACCTTCGCACAACCTCGGAGCTCAGGGAGTGAACGGAACTCCCCACGGCTTCGGGAGCTTCGCGCTCCCATCCGGGACGAATCCTGCGATCCCCGGAGGCCGCACGACTTATCTCCGATTGGCACGACCTCGGACCTCAGAGTACGGGGAATTCAATTCACGAGCTAGGGAGCTAGCGCTCCCATCCGGACAAATCCCGCGACCTTGGAGCTCGGAGCGACGCGAAGGTTACGAGCTCGCAAGTCTCCGGGACCAAGCTCGCAAGTCTCGGGACTACATACCCGCCGGACCGCACATCCCAACGAGGAATGGGAGGAAGTCCAATCTACAGCACCCTACCTAAGAGTACTCGAGTACCGTAGGCGTGTGACGCCGCCCGTAGCTGCGGCCGCTGCATCTGTCAGCGGACACGATGTACCGACCCGGATGCGAATTCACCTCCCGACAACCGCTCACGGACAACCACTACCGGACAACGACGACCTCGCAACGGCGGCCGAGCTCTCCCATCCCACCGCGTTTTCTTGCGACACGGCACGCAGCGCATTTATGGTCGGGTGGCGCGACGAGCTCATTGTTCCCTCCGTCACCAACCAACGAGCCCGAGCTCGGGTGGACGGACGTCTGGCACATCGAAATATGGAGCCGCCCCTCACGAGACTCTATGACGACCGACGAGCAGACTACCGGGTAGGGCGGCGACGACGTGCGCACGCCGGACAACCCGGCGTGCCCGGCAAACCAGGCGACTTTTACACCTTACCCCCTCTATTTTACATTCTTCACACCTTTAGTCCTTCTCCTGGTGGCACCCATGTATCCTCCCCTTACGACTATAAAAGGAGAGCCTTGGCCACCGGGAGAGGGGGATGAATCTTCTTCCCATCGCATCCTAATTCGAACACACCTCACTCACGGAGATTTGGGAGCCGGCCTCCCCTCTCGACCTGCTTGTATTATTCGCCACGTCACGGCGTTTGAGCTCGGCCACATAGTGACTCGGATCGAGACTGGACTAGGGGCCCGATTGCCCGAAACCAAGTATAAACCTTTGCGTCTTGTGTCCCTTGAGCTAGGCCATCGAAGTCCCACACGAGCCATTCGACCGATTTTACCGTGTCCGTGGTATATCGGTCATATTCGACCACTGACGAATGCCTAACCCGCCTTGAATTTTTGGTTGGCACAAGATTTCTCATCTAGCTAGTCTATATTTTTCTTGTGCGGGGTTGGCGTTATGCCAATAGAATCTTAATATAAAACAATCGATCTTTTTCAAAACTCCCCTTGGGATCTCGAAAAAGAAGACATCATAAACGTCAATAGAGAGCACCATTTCCACACGCTTGCATTGCGAGGCTCTATGGTAGCTTGACCAGTTGACCGCCGGTGCAGCGAAGACCCCAAGTCCGTCAAACCAACTAGTTATTGGTACTTTTCAGCTTGCAGCTCTGCTGTCTCTGTTTGAGCTGGACAAGATTGTTGCATCGTGTCCAACTTTTCGAATCAGAGTAGTACCTTTTCAGCATCAACCGGACAGAGATATTGCAGGCTGATGTGCGGCCACTCATGAAGTTTCGACGCTGACAAAATTAGCTCTTGGACTAGGCTACCAGTGCTGGATTTTAATTCCAAAATCCAATTTGATTTTTCGCGGTAGTGAACGGTCTTGCAAAATATTTTGTGTCATTGTGTGGGCAGATTCTTTCATAGCTTATCTTTATATACAGGTTAGCGGGTCAAGTCAACTTGTATGCATCCGATTGCCGGTCTTCAGACGGTGCTCGCGAGTTAGCAGCGAGGGCAGTAAAATCGGTTTGAATGGATTCGGCGGATTCATTTTGATAAACCTAAAAATACCTCAAGAAAGAAGATAGTCTGGAAGGCGTGTCCCTTCTTCTAGATCGACAATAGTACCACCTAAAACGCCCAAACCTCATTGAGAATCGGGGACAGCAGCAGAGATGGGAAAAAAAACTACAAAATATTACTCTCTCCATTCCAAATAAGAAGTCGTTTTTGATTGTTTTCTTTTTACATTCATTTTACTCCTCATTTAGGCACTATGCATTAAGTGGTAGGCGGACGTCCTCATCGACAACGAGACGTCTGCGTGGTGACTTCATGAACTTCAAGATTTTGCTCAATCCTTCAAAGGTGCTCATTTTTTCCAAAAGCATGTATTGACACGTATTGCATTAAGAGAAGTGGGAAATTACACATGATTCAAAAGTAATCCACAGTGACATCGACGAATCCACGTGCACAAACAAACAATAAGAAGCGAGGGAGGGGACCCTCCATCTAACAATCCGACAGCTAAGCCTATTATAGCCAAAACTTAACACCGAGATAGCTAGCAGCGATCGGAGCCAAAGATTACAACAATGGCAAAGCATCCGCTAGAACTCGGGCGGCAAAGCAACCGTCCAAACCAACCTCGACAAAGAAAGCATCGCGAAAAGACGGCGACCTTGGTGGCGGCGCCCACCGTAACGACGACCTCGGTGGCAAAGCGCCCACCGGAACCACCTCGGCGGCAAAGCATCCGCCGGAAACGATCAGCGACCGGCGGCACGCGCACACCCAAACGCAATCCTGGTAAATGCATCCGAAGGTGCTCATAGGAGTAGGGTTTGCATAAATGTGTTCATAGGGGTAAGTGTGCTGTGTGTCGAGCATCTGCGTTGTATTGTGTAATCTCAAAAAAAAATATTAATAATAGAATGGATGAAAAAAAAAAGTCACAGTGACTTATAATCTGATGAAACAAAGAGAGTACAAGTTAATACGAATGTCGGGTAATCCGGATACTCATTTCTATGCTCCATCCGTGCTTACATCCGCAGCTTGTTGGCGCTACTCGTGCCTTAGCTTAGCTTGATCATTAGGGAAGACCGTCAAACTGACTAGTTAACGCTACCTTTCAGCTTTCGTCCCGTCGCTCAGCGCCGTCCTTGTTGTTTGAGCTGTACAAGATTGTTGCGGCGTGTCCAGCCTGGATTTCTAGAGTATTTTCAGCAGGAAACCGACAGAGATATTCCAGGCTGATGTGCGACCTGTCTGGTGCGGTTTCTCGGCTGACGAAAATTAGCTCGTGGAATGGTCCACCGGCGCTGGATTATCGTTCCCAATTCCAATTTGGTTCCTTTTGATGATCGGTCTTCAGAACGTATCGTGTGGCACTGTTCGCTCACGGGTTATCTGGCTTGTAGTCCAATGGTAGGGACTGTCCAGGTGGGGCGTTACCCGGGGGGGTTCAAATTCTTCGCTCGACCTTTTCCGGGATTTTTCTCAGTATTTTTCGGCGTTATGCATTAAGTGGTAGCGGCGTCCCCGCCGACGAGGAGGCCCATGGTGGGGGAAATCTCGGACCTGCCGGGTGCTCGGTCCTTCCGGAGGTGCTCATAGGGGTAGGGTTTTGCGTGACGTGTGTTCTTAGGGGTGAGTGTGCGTACGTGTTGTGAGCGTTTGCGTTGTCTGTGTAATTCAAAAAAAAAAAAAAAAAAAAAAAAAAAAAAAAAAAAAAAAAAAAAAGAGTGTCACGCGATACTGTTCCCTCACGAGAAAGCCAGAGAACTGTATTCTATCTTTTTTCTCTCCACTTCTCTCTGGCTACCCCAACGCGAATCCTGAATGTAGGGTTCACTCCTACCTCTCTACCTTCGCCGGACTTGCTGAGGGAGAGAGGGCAAGGGCTTACCATAGGGAAGTGAAAAGAGTATGTGCGAAGGGTGGAGGCTACCTTCGCTCTTCTGACCTCGCTGGATGTAGGGTTCACTCCTGCCTCTCTACCTTCGCCAGACTTGCTGAGGGAGAGAGGGCAAGGGCTTACCATAGGGAAGTGAAAAGAGTATGTGCGAAGGGTGGAGGCTACCTTCGCTCTTCTGACCTCGCTGGTGTTGCCGTGGGAAGGGAAGCAAAGGTTCCACTCGGGAGCTAGCACACAAGGATCTCGAAGGTGGTGACACAATCTAGTGAAATAAATGTTGCGATCAATTGGTAATAAATTTGGCCTGAGACCCACCCCGTACACAATGTTGTTACTCAATATTTATAGGGGAGCTCAAGGGTCGATCGTTGTTTTACAGCACGGTACAATTGGTATGAGCCGTGGGGCAAACCGGTACAAATGCACACCGGGGAAATTGGTAAACGGGTTGAGCGCGTCTTCACCCCTACGAAGCGCCCCCGTCACTTGATCCTTACTTCAGGAATGGCCCATAGATCTCCTATGAGGGCGAGGCTCTTGGCTCCGTCCTTTGCAACCAATTAGTCCTGCAAAACTTCATTGGGAAAGAGTTAAGAGCTCCGAGAGATGTGGTGTTCCACTGAGCTGAATGATTATCCGTGAACAGGGGCCTCCCCGTGAGGGTACCCTCGTGGGTCATCACGCTCTTAGCTACAGGAGGCGTCGAGGGCTTGGCCTATCTTGCGAGTTGCAACCGACACAGCAGGCCCGCGGGGCTGCCGGGGTGTCTGAGAGGGTCACCTCCCCAACCTTGAATTTATGGCTTATACTAAACAAGTTAGAACAAATAGTCATGGTGAGTCAGATGGTCCCACGACATTTTTCAGGTGTTGGGTTCAATTTCCCACAGCGATGAATTTTAGGCTTGAGGGTAAAAAAAAATTCTCTCGTTTGTCCCACGTTAAAGTACAAGCATGTGGTGGTCTTTTTTATGAATCAGCCATGTGGTGGTCCCGCTCACGGGAATGTAGTGCCGGGGGTGGGGATCAGGGTTCAAGGATTTTTCTTAGCTATGTGAGAAGTTCTTCTAATCAAATACCAAAGGATTTTCTCTCGGTTAATCTTATGCATGAAAGTAAAGGGTCCAACGAGGATGCTCACCTCTTAGTTAAGAGTTCTTTGTACACAACACTCTCTTTCCCTTTTTTTAAATGTTGTTATGCAATGCATATCTACAAAATTTTTTAAGTTTGACTAGGTTTATGAAAAATATTAACAATATTTGTATTTCCAAATAAGTATGTCATCAAAATATATTCAACGATATATCTAATAATATTAATTATGTAAATAAATAATAATATTTTTATATATATTTGGCTAAAAACAGAGTAAGTTTTTTTCTTGGGGAAGTGAGAACTATACAGATTGAAAATATATATGTGCATGCAGCCCGAGGCCGGTGGCCCGGCCCGCGGCAGATTGTTTTGGCCGCGGCCCCGAGCATGGCACGGCCCGGTGGCCACCGGGCCCGGCCGGCACGGCCCGGGCGGACGAGGCCGTGCTCGGGCCGCACCGAGGCCCGCTGACACCGCCCACGCACGGCCCGATAAAAGTGACATGGTCCGCCGCGCTTATCTACAGACTAAACGACTTCTACGAACCTCGAGGCCGCAACACGCACGTCGCGACTCCGAGTCGGAGACTCTTCTCCGTTCTCCGCCAAACCCGTGAGTCGCGACTCCCCGCCGCCGTTGCCCTCGCGGTCCTCCGCTCCTCCTCCACCCCCCGCTCTAGCGCGCGATTGCTCCGGTCACCGGCAGCCTGCCGCCGTCAGCCGCGGATGGATGGCTCGCCGAGATGCCGATCGCGATCGCCGCTCGCGCCGCCACCGCCGCCGTGCCCGCCACTGGCCGCCGCAGCGCCGACGCCAGATCGATGTGGGCGAAGCTTACCCCGGACGCCGCCACCTGTTGCTTTCGCACTCGCGCTTCCTCCCTCTTCCTCAATGCCTCGACGGCGAAGGGGCGCGGCGTGGCTCTCCGGTTCTCCCCGTCCTCCGCCTTCGCACGCCGGCAGAGCCGGGCACGCCGTCTTCTTGAAACGACGGCCCGACGGCCCGGCCGCGGGCCGCGTTTGGGCCGACGGCGCCGCACGAGCACGCCGGAGGCACGGCACGGCCGCACGGCGGCACGGCGGCAAGCGGCGAGAGGAAACGTACGGCGACGCTTGGCGTGCCGTCTTGGCGACGGCCCATTGCACATATATAGTTGAAAAGGAACAAACTAAAGGGAATACGTGGCTCCTCAACCTCATCCGTTATAACCAAGAATCTCTCTCCTAAGTTGTTCTATCCCCATGAGTTACAACAAATAGGTGAAATAGACATCTTGCAAATCAAATCATGTGATAATCTCGCTGATTTGTTCACTAAGTCACTACCGGTTTCCTCGTTCAGAAATGTGTTCAAGGAATTGGTATGCGACGACTTAGAGATTTGCAAGGTTCAGGGGGAGAAATCTCTTAGATGTTATCTTGTTCAAACCATCATCTGCACTCTTTTCTTTGTATGAGTTTTACTTACAAGGTTTCTCATATAAAGTTTTTAATGAGACAAGATTAGCACAAGCATATATCATATTTCCTATTTTTCCTCATCGAGGTTTTTAAGGAGATATCAATGACATATATTGTCCTCTAAACTATCTATGAGTTTTCTCCTGAAAAGGTTTTTCTCATATGAGTTTACAATGAGGCAATAATCATTATATGTTGTATCACTTTCTCCTTACTTTCCCATTAGGTTTGAAGGAGTTTTTAAAAGCATATCTCGCCAAGTATTACTCCTCGTTTTTATCCTACGAGGCTTTTTAGAGGATTAGTACTATTCATTGATCTCAAGATGGATTTGATCAAAGGGGAGTGTAACGACTACGAAGGAGTTTGATCTCATCGGGAACGCCTCCGCACGGAACCGCTCCCCTCCCCTCTCCCTCTATCTTGTAAAACCATCGATTCCATAGGGAGACGGTTGCATGCGTGCATCTCTCCATGGCGTCCGTACGGATGTATATATATTTGTCAATGATCAATGAAAGAACTCTCGGTTCATTTGGCCATTCATTGTTTCCAATTCTACTATAAACAAAACACTATCTAACAACATTTATATCAATTTTGCTTCCACGTGGACATGTAGTACGTGGAAGTGTTTTTTTCCAAAAAAAATGCACGTATGGTGGATCCAAAAATACAAAAGCAAGAAGAAGTTTTTATTTTTATTTTACTTTTTCTTTGAATTTCTTACTTATATTTAAATATCTTATAACAATAAAGTAACATCATTGATTGTTTATGGTATATACAAGTGAATTATTTCAAAATCATGTATGAAATACAATATAATGTGATTGTAACAAATCATTATGGTTCGGTCTACCATTTTTTCGATTTAATAGTTAGTTCCCCATCGTAGATTAGCGGCGACGTATATCCGACTATTATATTTTCAGAACCATATCAAGTGAATATTCTAGTTGGGGAGAAATTTTATGCGAACGCTGTGCTTTTCAAGATTTTGCTGATGGTGACAAATGTATATACATCCTTCAATTCAAAAACACGAAACGAGAGAAAGGAGGTTTTTTTTTTTTTTTTTTTTTTTTTTTGAGCAATGACTCGGGAATACTTGCACGCAGCCTTCCGAGGGTTGAGACAACTCTTTCTTTCTTTCTTCTTCTCTTTTTTTTTTTTTTCCTTAGCAACTAGGGTTCAGACAACTTGGGCTCAATAGATGAGCAGCTCGCCGAATTCGGCCCGCACGGACGCGACGGCCCATGAGCACACCTTGTCTCCTTCCTCCGAAACGCTCTGCCATCCGCGAGACCACGACTCCCGTGCCATCGTCGCGCGGCTGCCGGCCTAGGGGTTTGGCCGTCAGGAATATTGGGGAAGGCTACACTGGCGAGGCACGGGCATAGAGGGAGGTCGTTGGTTGGCTGTGGATGCAGTTTGTGGATTGGGCGGCGAGGTGGCGCGGGCCAGGGCGCCACCGGGCACGGGAGCGTCAATACGGCGTCTCCGGCGAAGCTAAGTGAGCGCGGCGGCTTGTGACTAGGGCGGCGCAGGGGCGAGCACGACATAAGGCTTAAGTAGAGCATTACAGAAGCGGCGTGGCGGGTAGCAGGGCAAGCAACTGCGCGGATGCGCAGGCACGTCACGAGGAATACAACGCCATCGCGCGTTGTGGCCATGTGGGCTGCGAGGAAACCGAAGCAGAAATGGCGTAGGGGCAAAATTACTTTTGTAGCACTAGCCCGGGTTGCATAACCGCCCCAGCCAACGGCGGTGCGTTGTTGAATGCGTGGAAGACGCCAAGACCCAGCACGGCAGCACGCCGCCACATCCGAATTTCCAAAGGTATGCGAATCGTCTCGTTTCTTTCGTACTTTGTGGAGTGGAGGATTGGGGGCAATTGAAGTTTGGTGTTTGGATAAGCTGTCAGAACTGAATCTAGTTACAGTTAGATTAGCAATGTGGTACTGTGTGGACTGTGTTTACATATACTTTCATGGAGATTATTTCTGCTAATCCTTGTATAAAATTGTCACCGAGTACTCCAGTCACACAATGAAAGCTTGTTGATGTAAGACACTGTCATTGAGGCTTTACTAAAGTCAGAATTTAAATGTTACTTGAAACCAAATGTGTGTATGGACTAGTACTAGCTCATAACTTTCCTGCCCAGTAAACAATTTTTTTTGCCGGTGTTGTTCATCGATCAATTTCGATGTAGAAGGCTAATTTACTATCCTCATACCAATTGCATTAAAAAAACAACCCAACAACTACTTTAGTCCTAGCAAATCATGGCTTGCTCTTGGTTAATTGCTGCAACATATGACCTTCTGATAGAGTGTAAGTAAGCAGATGCTTCTCTCATATGCATTCACTAGGGAACCTCACCATGGCGTTGCTGCGGGAATTAAAAAAATGCAATGACCATAAGGGAAATTTTCATGATATCATCTCTCTGCATGATAGGGATATATGAGCTTATTACAGATAGTTTAAATAACAGTGTCTTGAGTCTACACAACTATTTTTTAAGACCAAAGTGCGAAGCTATCTGACTTGAAATATCTGTATGCAGTATAAGCAAAAGAATTATTAAGATCAAATAATGTATGCTATTTGCACGTGTGTTACGGTTGTTATCATGGAGGAATGTAAATGATTTAGAATGTACGAAAACGATATAACATATGCATAGATTTATTTGAACAATTATGCATGGTTCAAATATCAATGCCACCTCTAAAGTGGTTATGCAAAGCATCAATCATTTCTTAGAACTCAAATATATGTACTTTGGCATTGAACTGAACACAAAAAAGGCATATTATTCAGGGAAATTGCAACTTGAAATTTGCCTTGGACCAATCAGCATTTATTAATACTATGCAGGTTGCCTGCATGAACAAAAAGTGCAAGACAGATCATTATGACATGAGATGGCCATAAATCTTTAATTTTGTTTCACAAAAATGTAACAACAGATAATTGAGAACAAAGGTAGCTTATTCTATAACAATTAGTTGGTTGGTTGTTCAACCAATGAGAAGAAATGTAGCTTCTTCCGCGGAGTGGCATTTTTCCGAACACCCAATCTACATTCCTTCAAATTGAGGTTGCAGCACCTGCATAAGTTTTCATGAGACAAGCAGACAATTACACTATTGCACGCACTGTTGTGTAGGACTGAATAAAAAAGATAAGGTGTGTACCCAGCATGTCGCGCCTCGTCCTTGGACATGAGTGAGAAGATCTCCGCCACGACCGGGTTGGTTTTCTGCAGAGGAAAAGCACGGCATGAGGCATCGGTACACGCTCACCAGGTGGTCGACGAAATGCAAAGGAAGAAGCAGTTAGGAACCTTGAGCCTGCGGCCGAAGCTCCTTGTAGAGGAGGAATCCGGAGAACTCGGCGTGCAGGAGCGCTCGAGGAACTTCGACGAAGATCTGGCAGAGCGGGCCCCGCATCTTGTCGGCGGCCTTGAACTATGGGTTGCGACGAAGTGGGTCCGGGTTGTAGTCCGCCTTGAACTCCTGCAGCAGTGCGTCGAACTCGGTCTGGATGGCCAGGAATGCTCCATGCCTAGTATATGTATCTACACTCCGAATCAATCAAGTACCATTCCGTGCCTAAACTCTCTTTCACCATGGACAGGCATGGCTTCTGTCACAGTAAAGAACCACCTGTCAAATATATTAAAAAATAAACTGTCAAGTATTTTGAATCAATCAATCAAAAGATTGAAAGGGAGATACAAAAGAAGAATATACAAATCATAATGTTCGAATCATACAAAAAGGCAAGCTTCTGAATATTGCTGACCTGAATATATGAGTTATTACATAATGTCCGAATATATGACAGTGCTTCGAATATATGACCTTCCGTAATAACAGTGATTTGAATATATGACCTGAATAACAGTGCTTCAGGTAATATAACAGTGCTTCGAATAACATTATGTATGACTTATTACTAAAGAACCACCTTCCGTAATAACAGTTATTCTGAATATATGACGGAATCATACAAAAACTCCTATCTCTCGCATGATAGGGATATATGAGCTCAATTCATGATAATCATACAAAAGGCAAGCTTCTGAATATTGCTTTCTAGCTGAAACCAAAAGCTAATTCAGTCATCAAAGGCAAGATTCAGAAAAGAAAATTTGCATACAATAGTAGAACAGGGAATTTTTCAGATAATAGTTTACCTTGAATGAAAAGCTGCTGGATGGATAAAAAAAGACACAATCTGAAATCAAACCAATGAGTGAAGAGATCACCAAGAAATTTGACACACAAACTCTTCGCAACAGCATCTCACGGAGACTCTCGCTCCAACACATGGAATTCCACCAACCCAACTAAAAACGCATATATCTTTAAAAGCGAAGCGAGAAGAGGGGAGGGGAAGGAAAAATTGACACAGTATCGCTCACGGAGCATGTGGATGTTATACTGTTTGTCGGGCTGGGGCTCAGCTGCCACCACCGGCCGGATTCGTCTTTGTGGTCACCTGCCTCCGCCCTCATCCTCCTCATGTCGGCGGGCAACACCGAGCCCTGCGCGGCGAGGTGAATGTAGCGGTCGGTCTGCCGGTAAGCGGCTTTGCGGCGGCGTGGCAGGCGGTAGCGACTTCCCGCGGCGTGAGCCAAACCCTCCAGCTCGCGCCCGCGATGGATGCCGTCGCCCCCGCCCCGGCCTTCGGCGCCGGCCAGTACTCAGCGGCCGCTGCCCGGCCGTCGGGGCCTTCCTTCTCCGGATGGCGGCATGCGGCGCTTGGGAGCGGCGCGGCCCTATGATAGGAAACTCCCAAAGACGGCGGGCAGCATGCGGCCCCGTTCCTCCTAACGCGGAGCGGCGCGAGAGGATCTCGCGCGCCGGAATGCCCAGTCTGGCGGTATCGGGAGGCGTGGCGGGCGAGTGGCGCTGGAGGGATTTCAGCGTCGGATGCCCGCCGAGGCTCGTGGCGCATTGCGGTCCGCGGTAGCGAATCCACGGGTGGCAGGCGGAGTGCGCGGTGGCCGAGCTCGTGGCGTACGCCCAGCGAGGCGCAGCTGAGCCCTCGTCGTCGGGCGCCGCGTGTTCTCATCTCCGTCCCGACCTCGACGAGCGCCCTTCCTCGCCAGAATCACGGCGGTGGACTGGCCGCGGTCACGGCTCGTCACGCCGCGTCTCCGTTCGACAACGCCGATGACAGCCCGACATCGCGCGACCCTGGGGGACGCTCTAGCGCGCGCTGACAAATCGCGCCTCCCGCGAACGGGTCCCGAGCGCCGCATGGCCGCAGCTTCCGGCGGCCTCCACGGCCGATCGCTGCGACGCCCCGTTCTTTGCCCCAGCGCCTGAGCCCGGCCTGCATCTAGCGGCGTGGGAGTGCCTCATGCGGCGTGCGTGCTTACTTGATGGGGGAGCGGCGTAGTCAAGGGCGTCCATGTCCATGGACGCGCGGCGCCGCCCTTCCTCCCCGCCGTCCCGTACCAGGTCGGCGGCTGTCCACCTCTTCCCGTCCTCATCCTCGTCCTCGGGCCGCGCCGATGGACGACCTCCGCTCCGGCGCTGTCCACCTCCTCAACGTCCTCCTCCTCGTCCTCACGTCGTGCCTTCCTCGTCCGTCTCTTCTTCCACCGTCTCAAGCACTAACAGCCCGGGCGTGGGCGGGGAAGCGGCAGCGAGCTACGTGAAAGGGCGAGTGGGTACCGATCACGATTTAAAGGCGGAAGGGCATGGAAGGCGGACGCAGGGAAGGGGGAACAACGGCGCTGGAGCGGACGCGAGGGCGGCGCGCGTGGAGGAGTTTCTGGCGATGTGGCCGGCAGGGAAGAGCGGAGCCGAGGAAGGAGAAGAGACGGCGGCGGACGAAGAGCCACGACCAATCACGACGCGCAAGAGTTGCGCAAAAGCTAAGCTTAGGTTTCAATTTCAGTTACTACTACACGGGACCAATCAGAGGCCAGAGAATTCCCTAAGATGGATAGTGGGGAGCTCTTATATAGGAGTTTTAGATTAGATTCTCTTGGTAATAGACGTTTGCAAGAAATGGCAACATCATCAAGCATTGGTGAGCCTCATTTTTCTGTGCCCACCATTGCTTGAATAAAGCCTTTGCATTCTTTTTGGAGACAAGCATCAATGGTATATGCGTAGCGATTTGTAGAGACAGCTAGCAACAAAATTAAAGTTGCCTGTACAAATCAATTTCTTAAGGCGGCTGTTCACACAAGAGCACAGGTGTAGCCGTATGTCCTGAAGCTAGATGGATGAGCCCACTGATACTAAACTGTTTCATCAAAAGTCGATACTCGAGGAAGACCGCTGTAATCCATTATCACTTGGCAAACTTGCCTGAGTTGAGATCAGGCTATGGACATTCGTTGCACCCATGTCTGGGTGGGTTTTCTTCCTATTTTTTGAGGTAATGTTTCGGATTTGGTGTCTCATCATCATTCATCAACATGAGCAGAGATGAGCATGGTCAAACAAGAAATTATCCATCAAAGAGATCCATAACACTTCATGAAAATCACTAATTTATGCTTAACCAAATTGATTTTTGAAATGTTCAAAAATCAAATTTTCGTATGGGCTGATAGCCTTGTAGTACATATGTTTACTAGCAAGATAGTTATGCGGTTTCACCACGCTACTCATGCCTGATTTGCCACCTTTATGTCAATTTCAAAGAAAATCTAAGATAATCACCAGATCCACAAAAGTATGGCTTGATCTCATGTAGTCATTGTGGCATACTCCCATGATTATATTAATTTCTGGGGCGAGTTAAATGGCTACATCCGTATGAGCATGAGAGTGTATATGATTTTTGGATTGCATGCAAGTTAATGGCTACTTCTCTCATGCTCATTCTTTCTCTTGGTAATCGGAGCGTGCAAGCAAGGGCAACTTGCAAGAGGGATAGCACACATCCATAGACCTCATTTTCTGCTGCCACTGTTGCTTTATTAAATCCCTTGCATTCTTCTTGGACATGAGCATCGATGATATCTAGCACTTGATCTGGAAAATTTCTCTCCACAAAGCTGATAATGCTGAGTTCACCTTCAAACATAGGATCAGTTGGTCTTTTTCCTATTAGCATCTCCAGAAGTACTACTCCAAAACTGTAAAACATCCCCATGGATTGTTGCATGAACAGTTTGAGCATACTCTAAAAAAAAAATAAGAAAAAATTATTGTGTGCATAGCAGATAGATTTATATATAAGAACATGATGAGATGACAATATTCTGGATTTATACCTGGAGCTATATACCCTATAGTTCCCGTCACAGCAAGTGAACTACTGCAACCTGACTGTCCAGTGGAATCAACAAGAAGACTTGCAATCCCAAAGTCCCCAGATGAGCATTCATGTCATCATCAAGAAGTATATTAGTTGGTTTCAGATCACAGTGAACAATAGGCCTTCCACAGTCATGGTGTAAATAGGCCAATCCATCTGCTACATCAACACATATGCTTATTCTTTGAGCTAACCCTAAACCTTTTGGTACACCTACACCACCATGTTTCTGATGCAGCCATGTATCCAAATTGCCGCTGGCCATGAACTCATAAATTAGAGCTTTGAACTCGTTACCATTATTGTCTATAGTTGAACATGCAGTTAGTATAGGAAGAAGGTTCCGATGTCGAATGATTCTCAAAGCCTCGCATTCTGAAACAAAACTTTGGTCTGCAAATCTTATATTAAGGTCAAAAACCTTAATAGCAACTTGGATTTTTGCTTGATTTAACTTTTTTGCTCTGTATACTGAACCGTAGCTTCCTTTTCCAATTAAGTTGGACTCCGAAAAGTTCTGTGTACCTTGAACTATATCATTATAAGAAACTCTAGGAATTTTTACCAAAAGAAAGGAGCACCAAGTATGGCCTTCTTGATTTTTTTCTTCCCAAGGAATATAATGTAAATTGACATCCTGAGTGACATGAAGGCAAATAATAGAATTGGTACGATGATCAAATGGTGTTTCCATTTTGTTCCCCAAGTAACTGCAGGGCACGCAGGCATATGGAGATGCATCACTCCTCCACAAAGCCCCGAATTGCCCATGAGTGAAATAGCTGTTGCATTTGCAAATACTCCATTGATTGGTATTTCTCCTTGAAGATAATTATACGAAAGATCCAGGTTATCAAGAAATGATAGATCCTTCAAAAAGGTTGGAAAGGTACCAGACAAGTTATTGCGAGAAAGATTTAGTGTTTTCAAGCTCTGTAGGCCCTTGAAAGATGTTGGAATGTTTCCTATGAGGTAATTTTGTTCCATTTGAAGATTTTCTAATTGCCGACACTCACCAAAAGTATATGGGATTTCTCCACTAAACTTGTTTGATGAAAGATGTAGGTCTGTGAGCTGCTCAAATTTGCTAATATCTAGAGCTATTTCACCTTGCAGATTGTTATGGCTAAGGTCTAGCTCTATGAGTTGTTCAAGGTTACCGAAGTTTTGTGGTATATAACCCTGAAGATTGTTATACCTAAGGTACAACTCTTGGAGACCCAGAATATTTCCCAAGGTGGTAGGGATGGGCCCCTCAAATTTATTATCAGATAGAAAGAGGTATACCAACTCAGTGAGGTTGTCGATGGAGGATGGTATTGACCCAGTGAAGTTATTCGAATAGAGCATAAGATTTTGTAGGCTTTTAAAATTTTCAATCCATCCTTCAATTGTACCACTAAAATAGTTTCCACTTAGTCCCAGTCGAATTAAGGCGCTAAGTTTCCCTATACTGTGTGGAATTCGTCCTGACAAGCTGTTTCCTCCCAGCAAAAGTTGTTCAAGACTGATGGATAGGTTGCCGATTGACGCAGGTAGAGATCCCTGAAGATTGTTACTAGCCAGTGAGAGTAATTGTAGAGATCTACAGTTTGCTAACGCATCCAAGAATTCCCAGTCTTTGTCATCTCTTGCTACAAGCTGGTTCTCCTCAAGGTTTAGAAAAGTCAACCCATGAAGTTTACCCAACGAAATAGGAATTTTCCCAGTGAAACTGTTAGATGACAGACCCAGCTTTGTTATCCCAGTAGCATTGCCTAGGGTGGCTGGGATGTGGCCTTCGAACCTATTCATCCCCAATTCAAGCTGTAGCAGATTAGGAAGAAGGTCTCCCATGTTAGGTGGCAATGTCTTGCCAAGCATATTGGAGTATAAACCTAGATACATTAGAGAGGAAATATTAAAGATGGCACGCGGGATTTCACCAGAAAGCATATTAGAGTCTAGGAGCAAGCTTTGTAAATTCAACAATTGGCCAAGTTCACTTGGAATGCTCCCCTCAAGTTGATTTGAACGCAAATTGAGATATTCTAGTTTTGACAGTATGCCTAATTTCGGAGGAATTGAACCCACCAGTAAGTTCCAAGATAAATCTAAGGAGGCTAAGATGGAGGAATTTGTAAGTTCATCAGGAATAGTTCCAGACAAATTGTTGTTGTTCAAAAAAAGATACTGCAGTTGTTGGAGGCGACCAAGAAGAGGCAAGGGACCCGTAAAGCTATTATTGGAGAGATCAAGGTCATTAAGGAAGGTAAGGTTGACAAGAGAGGAGCTGATCTGGCCAGCTAAGCTTGAGCCGTTGAGTTGGAGATACTTGACGCGCCATGGTCGCGCTGTGGTGCACGTGACACCGTTCCAATGACAGAAGTGGGAGCTCAGGTCCAGTTGCTCAAGACTCCATATGGATCATGGACACCCTGCTTAAAGTCGAGCAGTGCCTGCCGATCTATGCTGTTGTCATGAACGGATCCAACTCCATAGCACAGCAGCAGCAACGGCAATAGCATAAGCATGGGCATGGCTAGTTTCGCTGGTTGCTTATTGGAGTGACACATCATCATCATCATCATGGTACACTTGGCTTGACCTGCAAAACATAAGCATAAGCTTTGGCGGCGTGATATGTGTACGTACTCATCAACGTCATCGTTATCTAATAAAAAAAGTGTCTACGTGCTCAAACTAGAGGAGCTACGTCGCTTCCGTCCTGTAATCAGGGGCATGAGCAGCTTGCAATTCCAATCCTGTGTTCCTACTCGTGAGTTTCCCAAAAATAATATTTCTGCTATGTTTTTTTTGTTGCTCCATTCTTGCAAGATTGAAGTAAACAGAAGGAAGAATAAAACTTGCTGAATGTTCAGACTTTATTGCCATATGTAAATTTACTAAATTCCGAGAGAGAGAAAAGGGATATTGACGAGCCTGTGCGTGTGTGTGTGTGTGAGAGAGAGAGAGAAGGGTAGGATAGGGTACCTTCGCCGTGCCGGAGAACACTACACGGCAGTCTTTGTGACAGGAGATCTTGCCTTGAGTTGAAACGATGGCGGAACTGGAAGTATGAGCTGGATGCTCAGTTGGCTGAGGCCCCAGGAGTTTAAAAACAGTTTTTACACCACCGTTACATCCACACGTTGTGACGCCTTAGCTTGACCGCCATTTCAGCGAAGACCCTGAGTCCGTCAAACTCGCCTGTTACCACAACGTTTCAGTTTTCATCTTGTCGCCTGACGCCGCCGTCGCTGTTGGAGCTGGACATTGCGGCATCTCCAGCCTCGAATACTTTTCCGTAGGAGTGGCAGAGATATTCCGAGCGTGCTGTGAGACCTGTCTCGTGCAGCTTCGAATTCGATACCGACAATAATTAGCACCTGGAATGGTCTACGGTGCCGAATTTTTGTGTTGAAATCAAATTATCTCATGGAACTTGGCGAGGACAGGATTAGTTGAATTCATAATTCTGGTTTACAAATTTCATACCTCTTCATCTCACGATTGCCTTAGGTACAAGAATAACATTAGCTTAGCTTTGCCACATTGAGCCAACTACTCTTGGGTTGGGCCTTCTTTCCCTCCCAGGGCCTCTGGGCTTGAGTTGGTGCCTGCTACTCTGCTACTCTTGATCCCTCTCGTGCGCTCTCTGTTGCCGGATGGTGAGCAGTGCACACAAATAGCAGAGCACTACCGACTATCGAGTTATCTCGGCGATATCAAGATCTGTGGCATTGTTGCCACAAGTGGTCAAGGCACACAATTTCTTATTGTAGATACTCTGGGGACGATATTTCTCTAAGAAGTAAATAAAGTTAATGAATATTACTAATACGAAAGTCATGGATGGTCAGTGTTTCCTCTGACTCAACTGTTATGAACAGCCGACAACAAACTGTTTCTTGAAAAAAAAAAAAAAACGCTCTAACCATGGGATTGAAAAAAAATGCATGGTTGAGTGTGAACAGAGGAACAAAACATGGTCAAACAACATACTCTCCGTCAAAGCGATATGTGATACTTCACCAAAATAACTAATTAATGCTTTAACAAATCCATTTTTCAAATTAATGTTCAAAAATCAAATCTTGGTATGAACTGGTGGTAGCCTTGCACTACACACAAGTTATCTGTCCAACACATATAGCTTTATTTATAGCAGAGCAGGATAGTTCATCAATGTGAGCATGCTACTCTCATGCCTCATTTGCCATCTTTATGCTAGTTACATTCAAATATAACATTTCCCCTAAAAAAACATTCAAATATAACATAAGCTAATTACACAAGATCCACAGAAGCTTGGCTTGATCTCATTTAGTTGTTGTGACATATGACTTTCTGATTGCGTGCAAATTAATGGCTACTTCTCTCATGCTCATTCTTTCTCTTGGTAACCTAGAAGAGTGCAAGCAAGGGCAACTTGAACAACTGATAGCACACATCGATAGGTCTTGTTTTCTGTTGTCATTATTTCTTTATTAGAGCCCTTGCATTCTAGCTGGAGATGAGCATCAATGATATGTAGCACCTGATCTGGAAAATTTCTCTCTACAAAGTTGGCAATGCTGAGCTCACCTTCAAACATAGAATCAGTCGGTCTTTTGCCTGTAATCATCTCCAGAAGTACTGTTCCAAAACTATAAACATCGCCATAGGTTGATGCATGAACACTTTGGCCATACTCTACAAAATATAAGGAAAAATCAGTTATTTTGTGCACAACATATTGCTTTATTGTTTCAAGCAAAAAAAAAAAAAACATATTGCTTTTATTATACATATATCAGAAGATTACATTCTTGATTTATACGGAGCAATATACCCTATAGTTCCCGTTACAGTAAGTGAACTACTACAATCTGAGTCTCCAATTGCTATTGATCTGGAATCAACAAGGAGATTTGCAATGCCAAAGTCTCCCAAATAGGCATTCATGTCATCATCGAGAAGAATATTCGTTGGTTTCAGATCACAAAGTGGACAATAGGCGTTCCACAATCATGGTGCAAATAGGCCAATACATCAGCTATGTCAACACATATGTTTATTCTTTGAGCTAAGCCTAAAAATTTTGGAGCTGCACCACCACGGCTTTGATGCAACTACGTATCCAAATTTCCATTGGGCATGAACTCATAAATTAGGGATTTGAAATCATTACCACTATTGTCTATTGTTGAACATGCGGTTAGTACGGGAACAAGATTCCGATGCCGAATGGTTCTCAAAGCCTCACATTCTGAAACAAAACTTTTTTTTCTGCAAATCTGATCTCAAGGTCAAAAACCTTAATAGCAACTTCTATTTTAGCTTGAGTTACTTCCCTTTGTATACTGAACCATAGCTTCCTCTTCCAATTAGGTTGGACTTTGAAAAGCTCCCTGTAGCTTGCTCTATATCTTCGTAAGAAACTCTAGGGAATTTCTTACCAAAAGAAAGAAAAATTATGTGTTGGCTTCTCAGTGTCTTCTTCTCGTGGATTCTAATGTAAATGAACAATATGAGTGAGATGGAGCCAAATACTGGTACTAGTATTTTGACCATATATTTTACAATTTCTTCTTCTCTTCTATGAACAACATGGCATGAAGGCATATGCAAATTTGTGGCTCCTCCACACAGTCCCAGGTTGCCATCAAGTGAAACAATTGCAGCATTATCGAACACTCCATTTTTCGGTACTTCTCCTTGGAAATTGTTGTAAGATAGGTCTAGTTTTGTTATAGACTTCAGATCATTTAGATAAACTGGAATGGGACCTGACAAATTGTTGTGGGAAAGAATGAGTATGCTCAAACTCTTTAGATTCTTGAAAGCAATCGGAATATTTTCTGTAAGAATATTTTCATCCAACCGAATTGTATATATCTGTTCAAATTGGCTCATAGCTTCGGGAATTTCACCACTAAATCTGTTAAATGAAAGATCTAGCGTGGTGAGTTGTTTGAAGTTACCAAACTCTATAGGTATGGTCCCATGGAAATTGTTATAGCTTAGGTTCAATGTTAACATTGGTTTGAGGTTTCCCAAGCTAGGTGGTACGAACCCAGTGAATTGATTTTCAGCAAGATATAAATATATCAACTGTATAAGATGGCCAATGGAAGGTGGAATTGTCCCAGTGAAGTTGTTTGATTGGAGATTCAAACGTTGTAGATTTGTCATGTTTCCCACCCATTCCTCAATGGACCCTGTAAGATTGTTCTCATCTAGTGATATCTGAATTAAGCCAGTAAGTTTTCCAATGGTTGGTGGAACTATTCCTGATAGGTTGTTTCCACCCATCAGTAGATAATTAAGAGTGGTGGACAGGTTACCAATTGAATTTGGTATAGGTCCTTGTAGCAGGTTTTCAGCCAACGAAATCAGATTCAGAGATCTACAGTGTGCCAGGGCATCAATGAATTCCCAGCCTTCACTATCCCTTGCTTCAAGCATGTTTGTGCCAAGGTTTAGTTGATACAAATTTGAAAGGTTACCAAAAGAGATAGGAATTTGGCCCGTGAAATGATTTTTTGATAGATCTATGTATTGTAGATCTGAAGGGCTACCCAGGGATGTTGGAATGTGACCCTGAAACCTGTTTTCCGAGCAAAAGTTGCTGGAGGCTTGGGAGGGCATCACCAATGTTTGATGGCAATGTGCCGCCTGTCATATTAGTGTCCAAAGACAGTACCGTAAGAGAAGGTAACTTCGAGAGGGTTTGCGGTATTCCACCAGATAGGTTATTTTCTGCTAGATTCAACTGTGTTATGTTCGATATTTGCCAAATCTCGTTAGGAATGCTTCCGCTGAGTTTGTTTCCTGAAAGATCAAGAAATTCTAATGTGGTGATTTTTCCTAAGCCTGGAGGGATGGTCCCAGTAAGATTGTTACCATAAAGTTGTATCATTTGTAGCTTGGTTAGAAGGCCTATTTGAGGAGGAATAACACCTGTGAGTTGGTTTTGAGAGAGATCTAGGTTTACCAAGTTGGAACAGTTGGTAAGAGTGTCAGGAATAACACCCTGCAAAAGGTTGGTTTCAGATATAGGGGTTTCTAGGCGTTGGAGCCTGTTAAGAGGAGGTATAGCTCCTGAGAAGCTATTATTAGATAGATCAAGT
This sequence comes from Hyparrhenia diplandra, assembly GCA_015847255.1. Lineage (NCBI taxonomy): Eukaryota > Viridiplantae > Streptophyta > Magnoliopsida > Poales > Poaceae > Hyparrhenia > Hyparrhenia diplandra. The sequence goes on from JADLZK010001217.1 coordinate 228,046, forward strand.
GTATCAAGGAAGGTCAGGTTTCCAAGAGAGGAACTGATTTGGCCAACCAGGCCTTGGCCGGAGAGGATGAGTTGCGTGACACGTAATGGCCGCCGCGTCGAGGTGCAGTTCACACCATGCCACCGACAGAAATGGGTATTCGGGTTCCAATTGTTCAAGGCTCCATTGTGGTCGACGATGCCGTTCTTGAACTCGAGCAATGAGTGAAAATCTTCGCTGTTCTCATGAACTGTGGCGCAATGGACGTTGCCGACTCCATAGGACAGCAGTAACAGAGGCAACACCATAACCATGGCGAGTTTCACTGGCGGTTTGGAATGATCCATTATGCACTTAATTGACACCTGCAGTAATTAATAAAGCATAAAGTTGGCGCTATTACTAAAGAAACCACGCTGCGCTTATGCTGTAAATCAGAACTACGAACTATCAAAGGGAGCTAGCTGAAGAGCCGTTTCGAGGCCCCCCGCGTCGCTCGCTCCCGCACGGGCGACTCGGGCGGCGGCCAACCTAGCCGCCGCCGCCGCCCCACACCACCACTTCCACCACCTCGCCGCTGCCTGAGGGCGCCGACGGGAAGCCCAGCGCGGCCCCAGTGACGGCGGCGGCGAGGCACTTCCCAAGTCGGCCGCGACCTGGCAGGGACTGCTTCTTGGCGTCCGTGCTCACTCCCTCCCCCTCCTACCTCCTCTTCTCCGGCATGGGTGCTCGTCCGGTGGCCGGGGATGCCGTATCGGGCCGGATCTGCCGGGGTGACTGCGCCGGCCTACTGTGCCGCCGCCGGTGCCTCCCGTCGGTAGCTGCCCGACGCCCGTGCCCGCCAGGTGCTGGGAACGGCGGATCTGCGCCCCCGGCCATGGATCCGGCGACCCCGCGGCGGATCCGGCGAGCGGCAGCGTGCTGCTGCCAGCGGCCGTCCTGGCATGGTGGTCGGCGGCCGTGCTCCCCCTGCAACTGCGGCGGCCACGGCGGCTGTCCTTGTGCAGCAGCCGGCCAGCGTGCTGGCATGGTCGACGGCAGGCTCGGCCGCCCTGTGTCTGCCTTGTGCAGCATGGGCGGCTCCTCCGGCGGACTGGGCGGATGATGGGGGCGCACCCCGGTGCTGCACCCCATCCACGGCAGCGGCGGCTCGGGTAGGCATCTGGGTGTGTCGGCTGCCCCTGGTCGCCTGTGGACTCTGCCCTGGGCTTGGCGGCCGTTCGGGACCGGCAACAGGAGGCGACTACGAGCGCGCAGTTCGGCCGTGGGCATGCCGGCGGTGAGGCAGCGTGCTCCTACTCTCCTTCGTACCTCGACGCGGAAATGCAGTTTGGCCGCGGGCTTGCCGGCGGTGGGGCTGCGCTTTCCGATTGCGGTGAGGTACGGCCTGCGGGATCCCCCTTTATGTGCTCGCGGCTTCCGTTCTCAGAGGATGGTTGAGCGTGGGGTTGTGCCGGGTCGTCCCGGGTTTTTTGCAGGTCAGGCCATAGTTGTGGGTCTGGAGGTTAGGCGAGAGCCTTGCACAACCTCGGTTGTGTGGCCGACGGCGACGCCTTTTGGGCGCCGCTTACCTTCTGGGAGGCGTTGGTGCTGTCTCCCCTATGACTGCAGGCCTGGCCATTTCATCCTGGTGAAAACCTTGCTCCACTACCCTGGAGCCAGTGGTGGCGGCGTCGCCGGCATCGGCGACATCGTGTCCCTGTTGAGGGCACCATTGTGGAGGGCAGATTACAGCTCCTACACGCTTCGACCTCCCCTCCTCTGCCCTTCTGCCACCTTGAGCTCCCATGTCCACCCCTCCTCTCTCCCTCCCCCCCTTGGTGTCACCTTACACCTTGTTCCCGTCCCTGTGTGTCCCGTTCGGCTCCCTGTTTCCTCTCCTTGTATGTGCCCCTTGTCCTTCTAGGTGATTTCCGGTCATAGCTGGTGGGCGCTGCTGTTCCTTGATGAGCGTCCTCCTCTGGCGCCTCTGCTCCGTCGGCGCACTCCTTGATGGTGCCAGGAAATCTTATGTCGGGTGGTGTTTCCCACCGCTGCCGCCGTTCCCCTCCAAGGCTTCCTCCCCGTGGATGGCGTTGAATGGCGGTATGTGGGCCCGGATGTGCTGCGTGCCTCACCATCAGCTCCATAGGAGGTCGTCGTGTCCAGTGATCTTAGGCTGGTGTCACCTACACCTATCTTAGTCCCCCCCTCCACTGGCCTGGTCCTCAGATGGAGGATGACAATGGAGCGGCGCAGTGACGACGTTTGGTGCAAGGAGCATGGTCAAAGTGAAACCGCGAGTATCTTTGTTTGGTGGTGGCGCAACTTCGATGATCGGTTGGCGCCTCGCGGCTTGTGACTAGCGTCATCCTAGAAGTTCTTTTTCCTGTTGCTTCTCCTTATGTTTTGTGTTAAGTGTGTTGTTGTACCCCCTCCCCTTTTTTTTCCGTGTACTCTCTGTGTGGATTTTTGCCCTTGTGCTGGGCGCGTCTGTAAACCTCTGTAAATCTGTCATTTTAGTCATCTTTTAATATATATTCAGGTGGGGTTTTCCCCCTCCGATGAAAGGTTCAAAAAAAAAAAAAAAAAAAAGAACTACGAACTATCCCCGTTTTCAAGAAGGGGAAGGTAAGTGCCCTTGTATCGAGAAACCAGACACAATTACAGCGAGTAACAAGCTAAAATGGACAATTACGTACGAGCAGTAAGCAGTAGTGAGAGTAGGGTACCTCTGCTCCGCCGGCAGTCCTTTTGATCTGCTTCTTTGCTTGCTTATTGGAGTTTGAAACTTGTTGGAATGCTCAACTGGCAGATGAGGCGTGTTTAAAAACAGTTTATAGCACCATTACATCCACACACGACGCCTTATCTTAGCGAAGACCTGAGTCCGTCAAACTCGTCAGTTACCACCATTTTTCCGCTTACATCACGCCCCGCAGCTGCGCCGTCGTTGTTTGAGGTGGACAAGATTGTTACGGCGTATCCAGCCTTGAATCCCGCAGTACACTACTACAGAATTGTCCATCACCGCCGGGCTCAACCCCCTTCACCGCTAAAAACCGAATCCGCAGCGGCCATAGCGGTAGTGATGTGGGGTTTGAAACACTAATGTGGGTCAAACACCGGCGGTGATGTAGGAGAGATCGCCGTTTGATATCGAACCGCAACAAGATCGTCACCGAACACCGCGGGTGTTCCCACGACCCGGCAAAGATTTTTGATCCAAGCAATGCAGGTTCGAAAGTCACCGCAGAGTTGATATTGGGAGCACCGCCGGGCTTTAACGAACCGCGTAACTTTGGGGATAACACTATCGGGTTAGACCGAGGCGATTAATATGTATCGAAGAGCTAACAATGGCGGCTTACTTTGAACCCGTCGCTGAACTTTACGTGAACACCGCCGGGGCGATCTCAACCCGACGAGGGCGTTATTAGAGTGGAGACTATCGGTTGGTCAATGCGGCCGATAAAGGATGTTTCGTCGTCTATGACGGTTAGTAATTCAAACCGATAGTGTTTGGTATAGTTACACTACCGGTTTGTTGCTCATTCACTTTGTCGGGCCCATGCCACCCGGCGTTTTGTTTTAAATTTTTGAATTTATTCGTGGAATTTAGCTCTTTTTAAATCCGAAAAATCATCATACATTAATATCGTCAAAACATTACAGGATTTAATGGTTACATACAACAAAAATTCACCTAATGTTCTAGAAACTAAGCCTACATGAACTTCTAAAATAAAAACACCAATGACCATAGAGTCATAGACATAAATAAAAGCATGACATCTTTCCAAAACCAATTAAGCGAGCAATTCTCGCAATCTTCATAAGTATGTGGGGTGGCTTCTCTTCAATCTCCAGGGCCGGCTAGTTTGCACCATTGTAGGTGACGGACGGCTTCACCTTCGGGTGTTGTATTTTTTCTGTAACAATTATTAGCGTAGCCTTGACTTGAGCATAGCAATCTTCCCAGGTTAGATAGATCCCCGAAGACGCGACCAACAAACACTACATTACCACGCCATGCTTGCCTATACATGTCACCAAAATAGGATGATATTGCTATGTTATTCATAAAAGTTGTACAAGATAGCACAGACATATATTTAAAATATTCAAACCGGATTTCGAACAACACTAACTCATGAATTTCAATCACAATTCGAGCACAAGGTTGCGGTGACCGGAGGCGGGCATTTCAACGAACACCTCAAGGGCGTGACCGACGCACTCACCAAGCTTTGCAGGCCTCGTGCGCCCCCTATCTTGTCTTGGAGGATTTGAGGAGGACAAGGTCGCGGACGGCAGGGGTCGGGCGGTGAAGAGGAAGACGGGCGTGAGGTGCCGCACGGAGGAGAGGTGTGGCGGCGTCCTCCGTCGGCGTGGAGGAAGACCAAGCGGGCGACGCGAGGCTAGGACAGCGGCGAATTAGTTCTCATTCTCATAGGTAAAAACTCATACACCTAAAGGGATAATTAGTTCTCACCGTGGAAGGGGCCGAGGGCGAGGATGCCGCGCGGCGTTGGGGACGTCGGAGTGGAGGAGCGCGGCATGGGAGAATGCCGTAAAGCCTCGATTCCGCCGAGCGCGAACCAGGGGATGCGCGTGACGGCCCGGGCGCGGCGTAGGGGGCACGAACGGCGGCGTTGGAGTTGGTGGTGCGCTCCGTCGGCGAATCTGGTGCTCTTTCGGCGCTGGTGGGGAAACGAATGAGGCGCGGTGTTCAAATGGCTTGCCAAAATTTTGCTCCGAGCCACTCACCTATATATATAGGCAAGGCTGGTTTGGGCGTGGTGGGGAACGAAATGGCGGAGGTTTGGATAGATTTGGAAAATTTCACCCCAATCCTATTCATTGCCGGTTATTACACGCAACCCGGCAGTGAAATAGAAATGCTTTGCTACTTCATGGATGATCATGTACCTTTGTGAAGGATGTGTAATCCTCCATGGTGGAAATGACTTGAATTTTTTTTCAGGTCATGTACACCCAAAATATGACCCCACACAAGTTCTTAGGTTTTTTTTGATAAATATTTTAATTACTATGATTTTCTTCTACCTAAACTGGCGACAAGAAGGCTAATTAAACCATGCAAACACAAGAATATGTCTTGGACCTCCACGGTGATTTGCCTCCTAGGGCACATGAGACCCCTCGTGGAAAAGTCTAGCAGACATTAAGGCTCTTTTCGTAAGGTACGCTAGTTCAAACTATAATTATAAGGTGGCGTCTAGTAGAAATTCAAATAAACTGGGAAAAGTACCAAACCAACTCCTGAAAAATCTCAAACTTTTGTGGGTGCTTCCCCATTTGCATGTGAAAGGCTCAGAAAAAGTTTGAGGCCACATGGGCCACAAGAACATTACAAATTAATTAGGAAGTAACCATACAACCTTACAAATAATTAGCATAGTAAACACACTAATCATTATCATCGTCGTCGGGATCAATATTGGGTCCAGCTTGTGATCCATGCACACGAATGTAGGATTGTAGAAATATCAGGTAATTGATGTCACGGATTAAGTATCCGCTTGAGTCGATGAAGGTCAATGCCCTTATGATTGTACTCTCGTCCCTCGCAAGGACGTAAAAATGCTCGACCATAGATATAACCTCTTGAGCGACCAGTGCCTAAGTTAGTAAACCTTATGCAGTATTGTCGTCCTTCCGTGAAGTTTGTGGCCAAGGTGTGCACAGAAGTCCTAATCGTACCGAAGTCGGTCTCAGAGCTTGGTCGAGAACGTGCCGCCAAAGCCACATGCAAAAGCATAAGTAAAGATCGTGGAGCAAAATCGCAAGTGGAAGAATCAAAATGAATGAGGATGATGTGAATCTATCTAATATGCATTGCCAAAATGATGAATTTAATTTATTACCACATCATCATGGTTGTAACTCCCAACATATTCGCTATATTGCCTTGGGGGGATATTATTAGCAGACAAAGGCAAATATCTTGAAGTGCGAGAAATCGTGCACAATGTAGCAAACACGTCGAAGAGAATCTAAGCACAAGGAAACGGCATTGTACTTGGCGTTTTGCACGGTCGTTCTCGTTTCCCCACTCGTGGATTAGGTGGTTGTTGTGTCCGGAATCCTCGAAGGGATGTAAAACTTATTTCACACGTATATAGTTGATGACCGGTGACGATGCTCTAGATGTCGTGGTCTCCACAAAACCCGAGATAGAGAACCGGTCTTGCGTCGTTTTCTAGCCATTGTATTGGAGATAAAGTCCGTGTGAAACATATAAATGCAACAAAATGACGTTAAGTTAAACTAATTGTCCATGTATTTGTTATAGTAAAATAAGAAATAAAAAATGTTAGAAAAAAATTACATACGATGATTTGGATAAGGGAATGGCCTTGTGTCCACACGAGGGGGCGAATGGCTCATCGCCGTGGAAATTGGTTCTTGTGGTGGCGGCAAAGGCGGAGGACCGCCACCACCGAAAAGATAAAAAAAAAAAAGGACAAAGCTCATAAATATATATAGTATATATATATGTATTGTTTATATGCATATTATATAGAAATTCTAGACAAGAAAAAAATATCCTTACCAATGTAATATCCCGAGCCATGAACAAATCTCCTAGAAAGAGAGAGAGAGTGAAAGAGCTGAGTGGATTTCGTGCGGTGAGTGACCGGAGCTCGTGGGTGCGTGCTTGGGTATGTGTGTGGATGCGCCGGGCGCATTGATTTATAGCAGTTGATCGGTGCGGGTACATCAGCGTCGGGTATTAAGATATACCCGGTAGTGATAACAACATGACTACCGGTTATTTGAATGGAGCCGGCAGTGAATACAATATCACTACCGGTTGTTTGTATGTATCCGGCAGTGAATTCACAGTGTTGTCACTTCACTCAGTTTGCATGCATGCATTGTTGCAGTGCTGCTGCATATGTACGAGTAGATGCTTCACGCAAGTCGGGGTTTTGTTATCTGTCGAAGGGGATATGGATGTGAATAAAATTCATTATACGTTCTTTGTTTTTTGTTACATATATAACTTTATTTCATTCACATTAGATTTGGATATATCTGTTGAATTTTCCTCACAATATGCAGCATATTTCATTGACGCAACCGTCTTTATTGCAACCGTCTTTATTACGTTCGATGAAGGGTAAAAAATGGGAACTCAAAGGTATCGAAGAGACAATCAAGATTCATATCAAACAGAAATACAACAGATAAGAAATTTGATTGCATATATTTCCATAACAAAGACCTTACATTACATATATTTCCATAGCAAAGACCTTACATAGAACTAAATATATGGTAACAAAGACCAATTCACAGATAGGTCAATGCTACAATCAAAGTGTACAAACACATTAAAATTTAACCACCTCAGTAAGTCTCTTGTAGCATCTCCTCGGATCGAAGAAGTGGCGAGGCTGCTACGTGCACTCATTGAGGAGGTTGGAGGATGAGATTCACCGGGAGCTTCATCTTCAGCCCAAACTTGACCATTGGACCGAGGATGAAATCACAGTAACTAGGTCCAATGGTCATTGTTTTTCCATGGATGCACCATATGATTCAGATACTATATGCCCATGTGCCTGGGATATTGGCTGAACACTAGCACCCCAAAGCACAAGGACTCCGGACTCTTAATATGAGTCCAGAGTTCGACCTTGAATCATGGCACCCACAGAAGCTGCATGCCCCGGTGTCTCTCCTTCATCAGTAAGACTCTTCTAGCACCTTTTCTGTAAACCATTTTCTTGGACTAGGCATATCTGTATGTGGAGGGCTTTCTCCCAAAGAAAATCCATATGTATGTGGAACTGGAAAGTACTGCTAGCAAAGAAGATCGAGGACGAAGAACAAGGAAAATAAGGAGAAAAAGATTTCCTAGATCCAAAACCCATGACACTAAATTCAAAACTAAGCCCTCTGTATTTTGAGGAGAGGGTTAGGAACTACTGGACGAAACCAAGAATGCAAGAATGTAGAGGAGAAACGGGTGCAAAACACAGGCGTCCCCCCTTGCCGTTTAAATAGGCGAGAGATGGCGTGGTTGAGTCGACTGCCGTTGTACGGAGGACGTGGCAGCAGTGCGCCAGCATTGGTGCAGTGGTCAGCCAGTCAGAGTTGAAAACTGTGCGGCCGTTGAATTTTTCGAAATCACTGCCGGGTCTAAGTTTTCACCCTAAGAAGTGATGTCGAATACCGTGTGAAACTACACCCGGCTGATCTACATCAACGCCTGGTGTGAAACTACACCCGGCAGTGTTTTAACCCGACATTGATTTAACGTCGACGCTGCAGCTGGTGCCACAGGCTTTTTCTCATCGATTCCAGAGACACCGCCGGTTTCCTAACCGCAAAGTGAATGCTACTAGCAACGCGGTTCTCAAGCGGCGGCATGCATGCAGCAGGGGCCCCGCGTGAACACGCTAAGTGAACGTGACAGCTACAGTATTGTGGTAAAAAGAAAAAAACATTGATGGCTATCCGTTGGGCGGTACAAAGTTTGATTCTTTAAATAGCCCGCGCCAAGTGGGACGTGCAGCTTGTTGAGTGTGTCATTTTTCGTGCTCCAGCCGCCAGAGATGTCTCGTCTCCCTCCCTCCCTCCCTCCTGCTCCCTCACCCGTCGGCATCGAAGGTACGTGTGGTTGATCTTGTAGCAATGGTAAACAATGTGAAGCATGCATTCCTTGTTTCAAAATAACAATGCTAAACTCGATCATCGTTCTTGAAAAAATGGTCAAAAGCGGCTTGTTGGGGATCGAACGGGGGATTTCGAGATTGGGTGTTGGGAAACGCCGTGCCAGCCGAGGAAGTGACCATTGGAAACGCGCGCGCAACGCGTAGCCGGTCGGCCTTTCGTTGGGAGACGGGCGATCGCGACGGCCATTGGATGAGCCGGTCGTCTTATTTGTTATTTTTCATGGCGCCAGCGTCTTGGGAATGACAATGGACCGCATGCATTCCATGGCTTGCTACTATATAACAACGCTCGATTTGGTACCATCTCCATCGCTAATTAGCCTCTCTTCCATATAAACCCAGGCAATTAGCTTCTTCTTCATCGACGAGATGGCGGCGTCTACACCAACAGGAGCTTGTCTTCACCGTGGGCGCCTCCACGACGCCCTGGGAGAGCTCACCGGCCCGGCGAAGAAGTCGGCGCCAACGGTGGCTTGGTCGTTGGTGGAGAAGGCGAACTTCTACGCCTTCAAGGTCGAGGCCATGGCCGACATCCTCGCTAGGGGATACCGGGTGGCTGGCGGAGCTCCAGCGGCCCGGCCGGGGGAACGCCGGCCGGCGGCGGAACGAGGTCGGCAAGCGTCGACGAGGCCTAGCGGCCGGCGGCGGAGGCGATGGCGGCGGCGGCGCGCGGCGGCGGAGGCGATGGCGGCCGCCGCTTTTCTTTATTTTTTCGTTTTGTAAATATATTATCTAGTAATATATAATGACTCTCAAGTCGTTTTTAATTCATCTCCGTTCTCTGTTTCTATCGTTTGTTTTTTACTTGTTCCTTCTTCATTCAACCCCGCGAGCTTTCGGTTCCTTTAATTTGCTTCCCCTCCCAAATCGCTATCGGTTCTAATTCAACCCGGGTTGTGTCAATCTTCAAATCGCTTTTCGGTTCTAATTCAAACCCGCGAGTGATTCGTGTCCATCAAGACCACTTCGGGAACGATTCAACCCGGTGGTGATCTAAGTCTTCTTTGCTGGAATTGGTCGAATCCGTGGAGTTTGAGTTTCCAGCGCCTGAACGGTTCATCACTGCCAGGCGAGGATCAACACTGCCGGTGGATTAAATTCCGGCAGTGATGCCGGCGGTAGTGATGAACAAATCGTAGTAGTGGTACTTTTCAGTAGATGCTCAAAAAAAAAGAGTACTTTTCAGTAGGAAACGGACAGAGATATTCCAGGCTGATGTGCGACCTGACTGGTGCGGTTTCGATGCTGGCAAAAATCAGATCGTGGAATGGTCTACGGTGCCGGATTTTCCTGTTGAAATCAAATTTGTTTTTCATTTTGACGATCGCACTTCCAGTCGTGCAGTGCAGTGCAGGTACAACAAAGAGCCAAAGACAGACTTGGCTGAGTAATCCCTTCAACGTGCGCTTCTTGTGACTTGTATCGTTTTGGTTTCTTGGGGCACTTCAGTCACTACCCAATTAAATCTAGGTCCACTCTCTGTTGCCGGATGGTGAGCAGTGCTCCCCAAATAGCAGAGCACTAAACGAGTTTTTTTTATCCCAAGCACTAAACGAGTTATCTTGGCAATGTCAAGAGCTGCGGCGTTGTTGCCACAAGCAAATCGGGCCACACAATTTCTTATTGTAGATTTGGAAACGAGTAGAAGGCCTACAATGACTCAAATACTCTGGAGACGATATTTTTTTTCTAAGGAGTAAATATAAAGTTAATGAATATGCTAATACGAAAGGCATGGATGGTCGGTGTTGCCTCTGATAGAACTGACATAAGTGGTGACAAAATTAGCTCCACCCTTTTTTTTTTCCAATTATCAGTGTAACCGTCACTAAGCAAGTGATGACGATGTAAATTCTCATATCAAAGGGGCGGTTTTGGGGCCACATATAATATAATCAGGTGGGAAACACCTCCCCTGTTGACCTTCAAAAAAATGTTTTTCATAGCGACAACAAACTGTATCTAAAAACGCTCCAACGATGGGACTGAAAAAAAATACAAAAGTGCATGGTTGAGTGTGAACAGAAAAACAAAGAATAGTCAAACGACATACTGTCCATCAAAGCCATATGTGACACGTCACCATAATAACTAATTAATCCTTTAACAAATCCATTTTCAAATGTTCAAAAATCAAATCTTGGTATGAACTGGTAGCCTTGTACTACACACAAGTTATCTGTCCAACACATACAGCTTTATTTCTAGCAGGGTAGTTCATCAATGTGAGCATGTTACTCATGCCTGATTTGACATCTTTACGCCAATTACATTCAAAAAAGGGAACCTAAGCTAATTACACAATATCCAAAAGAAGCATGTCTAGGTTTCATTTAATTGTTGTGACATACTCCCTCAGGGATGGTATTAGAAGTCGTTTAGGACAGCGACACGGTCTCCAAAACACAACTTTGACCTCTTATTATTATAAAAATATTTATAGTGATGTGATATATGTATACTTTTATTAAAATATTTCTTAAGACAAATCTACTCATATAATTTTTACATTTACAAACTCAACAACTTAAAAGTTATTGATGATTTATATTCCCGATGTTTGACCCAAACCTTATCCAAAACGACTTCTAATACCACCTCGGAGGGAGTATGATTTTTCTGATTGCATGCAAGTTAATGGCTACTTTCTCTCATGCTCATTCTTTTTCTTGGTAATCGAAGCGTGCAAGCAAGGGCAACTTGAACAAGGGATAGCACACATCGATAGGCCTGGTTTTTCTGTTGACATTAGTGCTTCATTAGAGCCCTTGCATTCTTCCTGGAGATGAACATCAATGATATGTAGCACCTGATCTGGAAAATTTCTCTCTACAAAGTTGGTAATGCTGAGTCGCCTTCAAACATAGAATCAGTTGGTCTTTTTCGCTGTGATCATCTCCAAAAGTACTATTCCAAAACTATAAACATCGCCATAGGTTGATGCATGAACACTTTGACCATATTCTACAAAATATAGAGAAAAACAGTTACTTTGTGCATAACACATTGCTTTATTATATACATATAGGAGAAGACACTACTCGAAATTGAACTTGCATGGTGTTTAGAAATCATTTTCCGTGACGGGCATTTCAAAAACCGCCACGGAAAATAGGTGGCCTGGCAGCCTCGGCCAGGCAAAAACCGCCACGGTTAATCGATTAACCGTGGCGGTCTTTGTAAAATAACCGCCACGGTTAATCCCTATTAACCGTGGCGGTTTATTCCAATGCCCGCCACGGTTAATCCCCATTAACCGTGGCGGTTTTATTATAATGCTCGCCACGGAAAAGGTGGGCTATAAATACAGCCCCAACCTTCTTCTTTCCCACGGGATTTCTCCATTTTTAGGGTTTTGAGCTTCAAAACTCTAAAAAACACCATTCTGGGGTGGGGGGGGAGGGAAGGTTTTGCCCTTGGTTTGATTGAAGTTTGGCACCGCTAGAGGGTATTTCTCCCTCTTTCTCCCCTCTTTTCTCTCCCTCTCTCCCTCTTTTCTCCCTCTCTCTCCCTATGTATGGTCCTCCCTCTCTTTGAGATCTAATTGAATGTGGTTTGTGCTCTCTCTCTCCTCTCTCTCCCCTCCCCTCCCCTTATCTCTCCCCCCCTCTCTCTCCCTTTCTTTTTTGAGATCTAGTTTGATCTCTCCCTCTCTCTCTCTCCCTCTCAAGCTAGCTCCTCTCCCCTCTCTCCTCTCCTTCTCTCTCTCCCTCCCCCTCTCTCTCCCTCTCCCCCTCTCTCTCTCTCCCTCTCTCTCCCTCTTTCTCCTCCCCTCTCTCTCCCTCTCATTTGAGTGTACGTGCTCTCTCTTTCCCTCTCTCTACGTACTCCCTCTCTCTCTCTCTCTCTCGTATTCCTCTTTTGCACTTTAGTTAACTCTCTCTAATCATCGATACTTCGATCTCTAATCATCGATCGCTCTCTTTGCTTTGGTTTAATTAATTTGAGCAGGCCGTCATGGCGCCGAATAGGGATTGGATGTACAGGCCGAGGATGAGTTTGGATTTCGTTGATGATGTGCGAAAGAAGTTTATGCCCGTCGCGCAGAAGCATCGAATCAGTCAGGGTTCGGAAGTAATGGTGTGCCCGTGCTATCAGTGCAAGCATATGTTCTTACACAAGGATGACGACGTCGTGGAGCACTTGCTGCGGTATGGTTTCATCAGGGAGCCGAGGTACACCGTGTGGAAGTATCATGGTGAAAAAAAAAAAGAACCAGAGTGTCGCGCCGGTTCATCTGGAGGACCCCGTCGACGCAACGCGGAAATTTAAACAACGGTGGTGGACGAAGGACGAGAACAAGTTGATAATCGTGATTACATCACCGTAGATGAACTGCTGGAAGACATGCCAGAAGACAATGCGGTGGAGATGATGGTGAGAAAAGTCGATAGTTGATGACACATGCGTCGAGGATGCTGATCTTTTCGAGGATATTGCTAACCTCAAAGATGAAGATGACGTGTTGTTTGGCAATCCAAGATGGCTCGAGAATTTTAGACAGATGAAGCGGCGGCAATTGACCCTCTCTACAAAGACGGCGGCAAATGTCCGAAGCATTGCACGGTGCTATGTTTTAACCTAACGATGTTGATTTGAAGGCTCGCCACGGGTGGTCGGAACCACGAGCTTCAATGACTGTTACGGGTCCTCGTGACACCTTTGTTTTTCGAGGGGGAATAAGGTGCCCGCCAATACCTATCGAGGCGAAGAAGGCTGATTCGTCCCGTGGCGGCGAAGCTTAGGAAGTTTCATGCGTGCCCTAACCATTGCATTCTATACCGGGGTAACTATGCGGACTTGCGGAAGCGTCTCCGTTGCGGCGATAGTCGTTACAAGAGGAATGTTGGGTGTCGTAAAGCCACCGATGAGGAGGGACCGTCGAGAGGGCCCAAGAAGCGTAAGACGGCAAGAAGAAGCCGGATGCCACCTCCCGAGGACGAGGAAGAAGAGGGTTACACCCAGCAGGAAGATCCCTGCCCTATCGGTGTGGTACCTACCCGTGCTCGATCGTGCGTGCAATTTTTGGGAACCCTGGAGGATGCCAAGGCGATGTCCTGGCATGCATCAACGGAACGCCGGAAAGGGCGATGGCAAGCCGTGACACCCTCGGATGCCAAAACATGGAAACGCATCAATGACATGTTCCGGAGTTTAGGGACGAGCCCAGAACGTAAGGTTCGCATTGAGTACCGGCGGGATGAACCGTTCGGAGACCTCAGTAGTTCGCAAGACAAAGACACGGGCGGTCACCCTCACCATATACAACCTGCCTCCCTACGAGTGTCCAAGCGCAAATATCTTCTACTAGCCATGCTCATTTCCGGACCAAAGCGGCCGGCAATGATATAGATGTTCTCATTGAGCCAATAATGGAGGAATTGGCGTAAGCGTGGAAAAGGGTCAAGATTATGGATACGTCAGAAGAAGAAGTTCACTCTAAAGGCCATGATAATGGCCACCATCGATGATTACCCTGCTCTCTTTTTTCATTGTTGGGGCGCAGATTAAGGGGAAGACAAACTTGCACGATTTGCATTGAGAATACCGCTCCACTTACCATAGCGGATCCCAAAAGACGGTGTACATGAAGCATCGTAAATTCCTCTACAAAGAACACGTGTACAGGAAACTTCGATGGATAAGTACTTTACTTTGCGAGCCGAGGGTGAAACGGAGGAGCCGAGAAAGGGTAAAGTACGGGCCAAAGGTGTTTGAGTGGGTACTGCAAGTCGCGTGGCCCGGTAGCCTACTACTCGGTGCCCAAATCGCGGGGGCAAAAAGCAACTACATGCGGTTAGGTGGGAGGGAAGCAAAGGATCGTGGGAGCCGATGGAGTGCGTAGAGTCTGAAAGAGTACAACAACTACGCAGAGTTTACGCTCTCTTTACCGATCATCCAACCAAGATCAAGGAAGTCGAGACACGCGTGTGGGGGAATGTCATCAAGACCAAGACAAAGCCCCGGTGCCGCACGGACGGTCGAAGAAACACAAAGTGGCGACCAGGCAAAAAAAATAAGTCGATCCTTTTGTAATAGAACCAAATATGTAATGGAACCAAATATGTATGTTACGGCATTTATGTAATGGAACCAAAAATGTATTGGAGATCGGCGCACTTGCTCGAAACTCCCCCACTCGATCTTCATCTTAAAATGGCTCCAAACTTGTCAATTAAAGATTGTATTTTTAAATCATGCAAAAAACAATTCAAAATTCAATTTTCACATTTTTCATGGTACACATACTCATAGGAAGGCCACACACAAAAAAATCAGAATTTTTAGTCAACATTTGAATTGATATGAATTTTTCAAATTCATGTTTTGAATTTATTTTGCGTGGCGGTTATTTTACAATGCCGTCACGGAAACTTCGATTAACGTGGCGGGCATTGTAAAATAACCGCCACGCAAAATCGCCGGCGTTTATATAGGTGGCCGCCGTCCCGGAATTGGCTAAGTCCTTCGCCCGGTTCACTTTCACCCGGGGCTGCCAAATTTTCACGGGCGCCCGCCGCCGCCCGCCGCCCCTCCCGTAAGCCCGTCGCCGCCAGGCGCCCTCGCCCTCTCTCCCTCTCCATCGTCAGCGTCCTCCTCTCCGGTCTTCTTGTGCTCGAGATCCGCCACCGCCGGGCTAGGTAAACCCTAGCCGCCGGGGGACTCCGGCAGATCCGCCGCGTCCTCCTCTCCGTCTTTTTGTGCCGTCCTCCTCTCGGTGCTGCTCCTCCCGTGCTCCTCTCAGACGAGGTCCGCCGCCGCCCCGGTGGTGCCTCGACAAGATCCGCCACCCCGTCGTCCCGGTGTTCTTTGTGCCGTCCTCCTCTCCCGTCTTCGCTCCTCCCGTGCTCCTCTCGACGCGGTCCGCCGCCCGCCGGTGCTGCTCCTCCCGTCATCCCGCCGGCCGGTGCTGCTCCTTCCCGTCCCCTTTCGCCGTGGCGCGGCGCTGCTGGTGCTGCTCCTCCCCGTCCGTGCTCCTCCCCGGTGCCATTGGTTCCCATCTTTTTGCTTCTGTGATGCCCTGTGATGCCCTGTGATGCCATTTTTTTCATGCCCGTGATGCCATTTTTTTGTTGCCCTGTGATGCTCGTGATGATGGTTACCGAAAGCATATGCCAATGCCACTTTGCCCATGATGCAACTTCACATTTTTAGATTATTTATTAAGCGAGCATATATTGATCTCTATATTATGCCCTTTGCTGCCTAATGCCACGCCATACTTTATCTATATTTTGGATTTGTGGTGACATTTCACTGGCGGCGCCGTGAAAAATTTAGCGACCCTTCGGGGTGAAAGTGAGCGGGCGGAGGACTTAGCCGATTCCACGGCCGGGCTACACATATATATGGTGGCTCTCTCTATCTACCTCTTTTAAGTCCCAACCTTAGACTCTATTTTCTCTACTACTGTGTTGAACTTCCATGGCGGTTTTTTTCGTTTTCCGTGCCATTTACTATCTTTAACTATCTACTTGTGGCATTTGTAATGATTTGAATCTTAATGCTTTGAGGCGGTGGCATATGCGATGATGTGAATCTATTAATGCCGAGGCAGCGCGATGATGAAATGTCCCCCATACTTATGAGCGGCTAAACGAGGGCGGCTTGTATATCATATACAAGCAAACGGTTTAGAGCGATGTGATAAGGATAGTTGACTACATCCGTAAGTGCATGAAGAAGATCAAAACGGAGGCCGGTTGTCTCATTATGCCCAACATATCAAGTAAGTCAAAAGCAATACTTTTTTTTTTTTGAACACTTGGAATCTATTTCTAATCAAATAAAATGGTGTAGCATGGCCGGTATAGAAACAACGGCACACATTGGCCCTTTGGATTACTTGGCTAATCTTCCCTCGGGATGGAGCGGCCCTTATTTGCGGACTCGTTGTATGATACGTCAAAAGGCCTCTATAAACATTTTGAAGAGGCCCGCAATTTGTAAGTCACGACACTTGTATACTATTTCATACCACAAACTTCGTAAGTCATGACAATGTGGGATTTCGTGCGGGGCTTACAAGGATTACTTGAAAGACCCCGAGTCATTCGATCGGAGGCGAGCATACGCAAAGAAAAAACATAAGGACCAAATGAAGATCAGGCGAGATTACGAGGTATATGCGGCATTACTCTCGTTTGCTCGTCCATATTGAATGGTCACATAATATTCTAACCATTTTTCTGGTACATATATCGTGAATGCGGTCGCGGTAAGCGACCTTTTGGCAGCAACACGTGTGGTTTCTATACCATGACGTTCATATCCCCGTTGGCGTGTACCGTACTACACGGGCGCCGGCGGCGAAGAAAACCACGCCACAATTTTGGACGAAAGGCTTGGGCGACATCACGTTCAAGAAACCGGTTGGCGCCATCCGTAGGGGGGTGTCATTGAGGGCGTTGTGCTACCTACCGGCAATTTCTTCGACCCTAACAAATGACCTTGCCGTAAACGAGGACTTATGGGAACTACGGGACTGGAGAAATAAGCTAGACATGAAGGACTATACGTGGGATGGCCCGAGTTGTAACCTAGCTAAACGTGATTGAGCAATCGATCGTTCGATCGAAGTTTTGTAAATTCGATGTGTGGTGGTCACTTTTTAAACTCTAAGTGCTTTAATTGAACGTCCATGTTAGTTGAATGTTAAATTGTGATGCATGTTTAAGATTTATGTGAATATTCTCTTATTTTATTATTTAATATGTGGTTTAAATCATAATTTATAATTTTATAATATTTTTGAATTATTTTTTTTATTAATCCTGAATTAATTAACCGTGGCGGGCTTTTTAACAAAAACCGTCATAGTTAATACATTAACCATGGCGGGCGCGTAACGATGCCCGCCATGGTTAATCTATTAACCGTGGCGGTTTTTGTTAAACGTCCGCCCACGGTTAATCGATTTTCCATGGCGGGCATGGAGTCCGCCACGGTTAATCGTTCGATTAACTTAGTGACCCTAGCTCCGTGGGCGGATCCTATGCCCGCCACGAAAAATCGAAAAAATGCCCGCCACGGAAGTTCAATTCTGTAGTAGTGAGACGTTCACATTCTTGATTTATACCGAGCGATATACCCTATAGTTCCCATCACCGTAAGTGAAGTACTACAACCTGAGTGTCCAACTGCTATTGATCTGGAATCAACAATGATATTTGCAATGCCAAAGTCTCCCAAATAAGCATTCATGTCATCATCAAGAAGGATATTCGTTGGTTTCATATCACAGTGGACAATAGGCGTTCGCAATCATGGTGCAAATAGGCCAATGCATCAGCTATGTCAACACATATGTTTATTCTTTGAGCTAAGCTTAAAAATTTTGGAGCTGCACTACCATGTCTTTGATGCAACCATGTATCCAAATTTCCATTAGGCATGAACTCGTAAATTAGGGATTTGAAATCATTACCACTGTTGTCTATTGTTGAACATGCAGTTAGTACAGGAACAAGATTTCGATGTCGAATGGTTCTCAAAGCCTCACATTCTGAAACAAAACTTTTTGTCTGCAAATCTGATCTCAAGGTCAAAAACCTTAATAGCAACATCAATTTTACCTTGAGTTAACTTCCCTTTGTATACTGAACCATAACTTCCTCTTCCAATTAGGTTGGACTTGGAAAAACTCTCTGTAGCTTGCTCTAGATCCTTGTAAGAAACTCTAGGAAATTTCTTGCCAAAGGAAAGCAACAGTAAGTATGGTCTTCCTGGTATATTCTTCCCATGGATTATGGT
Source organism: Hyparrhenia diplandra (assembly GCA_015847255.1). Taxonomy (NCBI): domain Eukaryota; kingdom Viridiplantae; phylum Streptophyta; class Magnoliopsida; order Poales; family Poaceae; genus Hyparrhenia; species Hyparrhenia diplandra. The sequence continues at coordinate 246,468 of JADLZK010001217.1, forward strand.
GTAAATTAATATAATAACTGACATGAGCCCAAATATTGGGATTGGGATCATTATTTTAACCAAGTCGGATCCTCTCCCTACTCTTCTAGAAGAAATATGGCACGGTGGCATATGCAAATCAATGGCTCCTCCACAGAGTTCCGGATTGCCATCAAATGAAACAATTGTAGCATTACTGAATACACCAGTTGTCGGTACTTCTCCTTGGAAATTATTGTATGATAGATCTGGTTTACTGAGAGACTTTAGAACATTTAGAAAAGCAGGCATGGGCCCAGATAGCTGTTATGGGAAAGATTAAGCAAGCTCAAGTTATATAAATTGCTAAATGTGATTGGGATGTTTCCTGAAAGAATATTTCGGTCCATTTGAATGGTCAGTATATGTTGACGTTGGCCCCAATCAGGTATTTCCCCACTTAATTTGTTTGACTGAAGATTTAGTATAAGCAGTTGTTCTAAGTTACCGATCTCAAATGGTATTCCGCCTTGGAAATCGTTATAGCTAAGGTCTAAAGTCAACATTTGTCTAAGGTCTCCCAAACTATGTGGTAAAAAGACCTGTGAAATTGTTTTTGGCTAGAGAGAAAATTAACAACTGTGTAAGATAGCCAATAGAAGGTGGAATTGTTCCTGTGAAGCTGTTCGATTGGAGATTTAAATGGTTTAGATTTGTCATATTCCCGACCCATCCTTCAATTTTACCAGAAAGATAGTTTTGGTCTAGTGATAGTTCAACTAAGCCACTAAGTTTTCCAATAGTTGGGGGAACTGTTCCTGATAGGTCGTTCCAACCCATCAGTATATATTGAAGATTGATGGACAGATTAGCAATCTAATTTGGTATTGTTCCGTGCAGCTGGTTGTTAGATAACGAAAGCTTAATTAGAGAAGTACAGTTTGCCAGGGCATCAAAGAATTGCCAGCCCTTACTATCCCTTGCTTCAAGCATGTTTTCCTCAAGGTTTAGAGTCTGCAACTGTGAAAGATTTCCAAAGGATCTTGGGATTTCGCCAGTGAAATAGTTGTATGATAGGTCTATGTATTTTAGACTTGAAGGTTTACCTAGGGAAGCTGGAATGGGGCCCTCAAAAGTGTTGTTTCCTAAGTAGATTTGTTGGAGTTTAGGGAGGGCATCCCCAATTTTCGATGGTAATGTGCTGCCTAGCATATTACTGTCCAAGGCTAATACAGTAAGAGAAGGTAGCGAGAGATTATCTGGGATTCGACCTGATAGGTTATTTTGTCCTAGAACCAAATTTACTATGTTCGGCATTTGCCAAACTTCTTTAGGAATGCTTCCAGTTAGTTGATTTGCTGAAAGACCAATTACCTCTAATGTGGAGATCTTTCCTATGTTGGAAGGAATATGACCCACGAGGTTGTTTTCAGAGAGTTCTAGGCCGACTAAGTAGGAACAATTTGTAAGCCCATCGGGAATAACGCCCTCTAAAAGGTTGCCCCACAGAGAAAGTATGTTCAGGTTTTGGAGCTTGTTAAGAAGAGGTATGGGGCCGTGGAAGCTATTGTTGCCAAGATCAAGCGTATTAAGGAAGGTCAGATTTCCAATAGAGGAGCTGATTTGGCCAACCAAGCTTTGGCTCGTGAGGTTGAGCCCCATGATGCGATATGGTCGTGTGGAACTGCAGTTCACACCATGCCAATGGCAGAAGTGGTTGCTGGTGTTCCAATTGCTCAAGGCTCCATACGGATCGTTGGTGATGCCGTTCTTGAACTCTAGCAATGACAGCAGATCTGTTCTATTGCCATGGATCGACGAGCAACTGGTGTTGTTAACTCTCAAACACAGCAGCAGCAATGGTAACAGGATATGCATGCCCAGTTTCGCCATTTGCTTGGATAACACCCTTACCATATATCTGCAAGGCATATTATAGCACAATTGCTTTACTAATGAACATCGACAACCACGAGCGCAAGAAGAATTTCAACTTGGAGAAAAGCTAAGAGAGACGACGACGGATCGAAGGAAGATTGTACAAGTAGTCAGGATGGCGTACCTGTGTTCGCCCGGCCGGAGCGCACAACGCCTCTTTGATCTTTGGGTCAGTGAGTGCAATCTGTAGTGCTGTGAGAACCGTGAAGGTTGAGTTGAGGAGTTGAGGCCTTATTATACGGGTTTAAAGAACAGGTTTGTTTTGCATCGTCATATCACCCACCACACACTTGCACTTCAGCTGCCACTGTCATGCCTTGCCTTTGCTTGACCGCCGCCGTAGCTAGCTGCAAAGATCTTGAGTCCGTCAAACTTACCAGTTTGCACACGTGCTGGACTTCAGGTGCAGATACAGGAGTGCAGCTTCGTGACAGGATAATTGCATGCCACTTCTTGGCGACACTTCTTGGTTTCTTGGTCCACTTAGGTCATTGCATGCCAAAATCCAGGTCCAGTTCTGTAATTTGGCTGTAAGGCCATGTTAAGGCCCATTTTCCAATATTGCCTTAGTCCTATGATCAGAGCACGAGTTTTTTTTTTCTAGAACACGACTTCACGTGTATTTCATTAAGAAGAATAGAGTTTAAGTACAAGAAACAAAAACGACCAAACAACCAAACGAATGCCACACCTGGCGAGGCTCCAGGGAGCCAAAGCAGGCAGACGCAGCTGCGAACACAAAAGAAAAAAAAACCAAAGAAACGACCGAGAAGGTCAAGACAGACAGAGACTACGAAAAAAGAAGCAATCCGCCATAAACCAAAGGGACTGACGGGAGAGAGCCCAAGAGATCAGTCCTCCGGGGAGACGACGCCGACGCCCCTCAGGGGAACAGCTCCTTCATGGCTGAACGAATGATCCGGCGCTTGGTGCGGGTAAGTGGCTCCCGAACTCCTTGTGGAACTCCTCGTTAAAAGAGTTGTCGGGCAGCTCGCGACCGGGGATCCGCCGCCAGCCTCCACTACCCGAGGAGCACCTTCTTAGCTTGAAGCTCGCTTCGGTTCACGGCGGTGGGACAGCGCAACACCCGAACACTCCGCCGTGGCACCAAAGGAGGACTGGGCAGGCCGGGAGATACGCCGTCGATCGGCATGGATCGCAGCAGCGGCCCCGGAGAGGCAACCAGAGAGCCGAGGAAGTCCGCCAGAACGGCGCCGAGACGTGCGCCCTCACCGGTGGCTACATCCACCCGAGACGACAACAAAGTAGGATGTATGAGAGTTGGCTGCGCTGCCACCAACCGAGCAACCTCCCGACGGGTCTACGGCACCCGTGCCAAGACCCCGGCCACAATCGCCCCCACCGAGACCCAAGCTGCCCAGGCCCTTCGGAGTCACACCAACGAACGTTGGGGGAACCGCAAACTCCGCCGCCACGAGATCAGCCCACCAGTCCGTGTGGGAAGTGACGGCATCCATGGCATCTGTACCCGCGGCGCAGGCCCCCTCGCAGCGGCGCGAGTCGCCGGTAGCCTCTAGACCCCCGCCGCGGAGTCGACTGTGCGGCCGGTGGGGCGAATCTCGGTTGGCCGTTGGCGGGGTCTTTCGGTTGATGATGCGGATGTTCCACGACAACGGTGGGGCGGCGTTTCCTCCGAAAGCAAGCCGACTGAGACGCCTTCGCCATACCGATGATCAGAGCACGAGTTGTCAGGCTTTGATGATTAGTCCCTCTATTCACATCCAAAGGAAAAAAAAACTCACCTCCCAGCTGATTAAAAATAAGTAATTTCATGTACAACTTACCACGGTTAGCCCTTCAAACTAACGGAGGGACTATGAAACCAACGGAAATTCTTTTTAGGGTCAAATAGCAAAGTTCAAGAAAAAAATAGGCTAAACTAAGCAACATTTTTTTAGAACCAAGAAAATAATTTGCTCTTTTTACCTTTTTATTTTGAGAAATCCCTTTTTTTTTTAGCAAACTCTCTAAAATCCATACAGCCCGCACTAAATGGGTCTTAAGAAGACTCACACTAAATGGGCCCTTAAACTAACAAACAGAACATTGTTTTTTGCTTCAAAAAAATGATTCTTTTTTTTTACTGATAATACGGAACATTTGTTTGGAAATAGCCAAGATCTGGGTAAACAAAGTTGAGTAAACAGTACGAAAGGCACGGATAGCACTGCCTCTTATTCGACTGTTACGAATAACCAGTAGTTCGATCCAAATGTTTTCAAAGCGGCGACAAATTGTATCCTCAAAAATAGAAACGCGCTAACTGACGGAACTGAAAATAAACACAACAAACAAACTGTGAAGTGTTAGTGAGCGCAGCGGAATCCACTCCGGGAATTATACCCCCGAGCTGGCGCTTAAACAGACCTTAAACAGACCTAGGTCCAACGGAGTCCACAACAATAAGAACTTGGATCTAACTCAACCCAAAAGACTAACCTGATGGGTGAGGACTACCCCCATCTTTATGTTGTGCTCCTCCACTATCAATTTCTGATGTGGGACTAAACCCAACATGAAGGGCCAACAATCGCTTCCAAGGCAATATATATTTTTTTATTTCAGTTCAAGCAACGACCCACCTTATCAGCAAAACTGAATGCCCAGAATACCCGAAAGTGACTTCAGGCGATTATTCTCATCCATTCCTTTGGTAAATTCCTGATGAAAACCTTGGCTCTGCGGCTGGCTCCACATATGGATTCTCTGATCTCAGAAGCACAAAGTGCCTTCATCAAAAGGACGTTGCATCCAGGAAAACTTCATGTTTGTGTGAAATTTGGCAAGAGCTTACCAAAGGAAGAAAAGGCCAGCTTTGCTGTTTAAGTTGGATATCTTCAAGGCTTTTGACACGGTGTCCTGGGAATACATGCTAGAGCTACTGGAAAAGAGAGCATTCGGGCCAAGGTCGAGAGAATGGATAGCCACCATCTTCAAGACATCTCATTCTTCGGTCCTACTAAATGGAGTTGAAGGCAATAAAATAGCCCACTGTTGACACCTCTTATAGTATATATTTATTAATCAATTAAAACTGAAATAAGGGTATAAAAATGAATATCTATGTAGAACTAGGGGCTTTACTAACAATTTCCACGAAGTTTTGGTGAATTATATATTTCTGGGATTAAAATGTAAAAGCCCAAAGTTTGCACCCCATACGATGAAAGGATGTATCCGTGAAGTAACCTAACTTGAAACCCACGCAAAAGAATACCCTAGAAGACAAATGAAGATCACAGAAGGAAGGTGGGGCCCACCTGGCATACCCAGGGCGTGACGCGACCACCCTCGACATTGGGAGCGGCCGCCCTGTGGGGCCCACTGTCAGCCTCCCCTTCTACGTCGGTTCCTAACCGCCATTGAGGAGTAATTTGGTCCATCAATTAAGGTCGGTTTCATCCAAGGGCTATGGATCATCGACCCCGGCTATATAAGCAGACCCCATGACCCTAGCCAGGGCATGGTGGATTCATTTGGTTCATCACCTCAACCCTGATCAACAGCCTGTGCCCTAGCTTCCAAATTAGAAGTAGATGATCTAGATCTAGTTGAGAGAGAAAGCTATCAAGTTGAGAGACTAGTTTTGTAGTTCCCACGAGAGAAACTAGATCTAGCCTTGTTCAGAGATTAAAGAGTGGGTGGAAGCGAAGTTAAGGGTATGCTCCGAACCTGTCAGTGTCTCCTCTACGCTTGTACCTCCGGGATCAAGTCTCCATTGGAGCTCGTTCCTGAGATTTCTAAGGTGGATCAACTTCATATTTGAGTAAGTGATCTTGTTTATATTATTCTTATGGTTTGTGACTCTTTTAGAGTACTTCAATTCTTGTCGCTCTTGGGTTGAAGTTGCTACCCCTAGTGTAAGCGCGATGTTTAGGCTAGATAGCTCGTAGATGCACCCTACCTTCCGGATTGTGGTAACTAACGTGGGTGACTTATAGCCACGTTAATTCTTCGTATTCCACCTCCCGTAGGATAGGCCTTGGCAGGACCTTTTGCTTGGGATTGCACTCTTTGCTAGTGTCTTTCCTCTTGAATAATGTCCCCATAAGAAAATATTCACAAAAGCTTATAAGGATATCAACTAAACAACCAGAGACATCTTCTCCAACTTTATCAACTCTCTTCCTTGTTATCTTCTCAGGGCTTAGTTATATCTTTACTATTTATAAACCATTCTCCCTGTGAATTCGATATTTAAAACTCTCTCCCGGGTGAAGTGCTGGATGGATGAAGCTGCTGGAACATAGTAGCGGTGGGTGTACCTGACAATACCACCTTCTTGTAGCTAAGGTCCAGTCGTATGTGTTGTTCAAGGTTTCCAAAGTTCGGTGGTATAACTTTTGAAGGTTGTTATAGCAATAGCTGGGGTCCAACCGGTTTTTTTATAAAAAAAAAAAATCAGATACAGACTCAAATGCTCACATACATGAGCGCACACTCGTATAACCACACACGTACAAACATTCTACTCCTTTGAGTACCTTTGAAGAATTGAGTTGGGCATGCAAATCTAAATACTGAAATAAATCCAATAAAAATACGAGCACTCATGTCAATTTGAGGATTTAAACCCGAGTAGGCAAGTTCTACCACAAAGGACCCAAGGAGCTGAGCCAGGCGTTTTTGGGTCCAACCGTTCCTAGATGTCTGGAACGGGGCCTACAAATCCATTATTGTCTAAATAAAGGCGTGTCAGCTTAGTAGGTTTGCTAAAGAAAGGAGGTATGATACCCTGTAGATTGTTGTGGGCAAGGTCCAACCGTGTCAGTCCTTTAATGTTTCCGAGGTTTGGTGGTATATACCCTTCAAAATTGTTATAGCCAAGGAACAACTGCTGGAGGCGAGTAAGATTTCCCAATGAGACTGGTATGGGACCCTCAAATTCATTTCCGTTTAGGTCAAGGGTTGCCAGTTGAGTAAGATTGCCAATTGAGTACGGATTGCCCCAGTGAAGTTGTTCGTTGCCAGAAATAGTCTTTGTAGGCTTTTCAGATTGTCAAGCCATCCTTCAGTTGTTCCACTAAAATTGTTATCACCTAGTCCCAGCCAACTTAAGCCACTAAGTTTCCCTATGCTCTGTGGAACTTGCCCAGACAAGCTGTTTCCACCTAACAGAAGTGTTTGAAGGCTGGTGGATAGGTTGCCGATTGACGGCGGAAGAGATCCCTGCAGCTTATTGTAAGACAGTGAGAGTAGCTGAAGAGATGTACAGTTTCTTAATGCATTTAAAAATTCCCAGTCCTGGTTGTTCCGTGCTACAAGCTGGTTTTCCTGAAGGTTTAAGAAAGTCAAATTCGAAAGTTTTCCCAAAGAAGTAGGAATCTGCCCTGTGAAATTATTAGATGATAAATCTATTATTTGTAACCCTGGAGCACTGTTTCCTAGTGAAGCTGGGATGGGACCTTTGAACCTGTTGTTTCCCAACGTAAGGTCTAAGAGATTAGGAAGAAGTTCTCCTATGTTGGATGGCAATGCCTTGCCTAGCATATTAAATTCTAGACTAAGATATTGTAGAGAAGAAAGACGAAAGAAGGCTTCTGGTATTTCACCTGAAAGCCTATTGTTTCCTAGGATCAAGGTATTTAACTTTAATTGGCCAAGCTCCCCAGGAACGCTTCCCACGAGTTGATTTGAACCTAAATTGAGATAAATTAGGTTTGATAGTAGGCCTAACTTGGGAGGAATTGAACCCACTAGTGAGTTTGAAGATAAATCTAAGGATGTCAGGTTGGAGATGTTTGTAATAAGTGCATCTGGAATGATCCCAGAAAAATTATTGTTATACAAATAAAGGTACTGCAGGTTTTGGAGGCGGCCAATAGAAGACAAGGGACCAGCAAACCTATTATAGGAGAGGTCAAGATAATCAAGGAAGGTAAGGTTGCTAAGAGAAGAGCTGATTTGGCCTGACAAACTATGGCCGCTGAGGTTGAGCCACATGACGCGGAATGGTGGCTTCAAGGTACATGTGACACCGTTCCACCGACAGACGTGGGAACTCGTGTTCCAATTGCTCAATGCTCCAGTTGGATCACTGACGCCCTTCTTGAAATCGAGCAGTGCCTGCAGATCTCTTCTGTTCTGACGAATGGTTGAGCAATGGACGTTTCCAACTCCATAGCACAGCAGCAGCAAGGGCAATAGTGTAAGGATGGGAATGGCGAGTCTCGCCGGCTGCTCGGAAGGACACATGATGCACCTTACTGCCACCTGTAAAACATAAAGCATTCCATGCTGTGTAACTTGTAAGCATATGTTTGAGCAAGTATGCAATCTTGTTGAGTCTCCGAACGATATTTGTGGTACGTTTGTTTTTATATAAATGCTCTATTTTATTGTTAGAATGAAGCCAACATACGAAAGGTTACATTTTGATGAATTGTATACTTGATTCCCAGAAATAAGTACTGTCATTCTTTTCTAAAAAAATAATTACGTACTATCATGCCTGACATAGGACTAAGTGGGGGAGACGAGGTACCTGTAGTGTTGTGGATTTGTGGCTGTGCCGGAGAACAGGAGAGAAGACACCACAGATCAGCCTTGATGTTATGCTTTGTTCTTGCCTCGAACCGATGTTTGATCTGCTGTGACACTGAAGTTTGAGCTGGATGCTCAGCTGGTTGAGGCCCCAGGGATTTAAAAACAGTTTTACGGCACCACAACACCCACAAATTGTGAAGCTGACGCCTTAGCTTAGCTTGACCGCCATTTCAGCGAAGACCCAAGAAGTCCGTCAAACTCGTCCGTAACCGCCACTTTTCCCATCCCTCAGCGCCGCTGTCGCTGTGTGAGAGAGACACCATTGTTACTTGTTGCTTGTTGCCTTGTTAGCTTGTGCACACGACGGATCAAAGGCGAGTGTAGAATTTAGGAAGGCATACCTGTGTTCGTCCGGAGCGCAGTGTGTGACTGCAATGCTGTGAGAATCGTGAAGTATTTTGCATCGTCCTCTCATCCACACCACACACTTGCACTTCAGCTACCACTGTCACGCCTTGCCTTTGCATTGCATGACCACCGCCGTAGCTAGCTGCAAAGACCTTGAGTCCGTCGTACTTACCAGTTTGCACACGCCTTGCCTCACGCAGTGCTGCAGATACAGGTGCAGCGATGTAATCGGCTTTCTGAGGAGCTCCTTGGTTTCTTGGTCCACTTAGATCATTGCCTGCCAAAATCCAGGTCCAGTTCTGTAATTTTGCTGTAAGGCCATGTTAAGGCCCATTTTCCAATATTGCCCATGTGCCAGTCCTATGATCAGAGTCAGAGCACGAGTTGCCAGGCTTTGCTGATTAGTCCCTCTATTTCTAAGGAAAAAAAAGTTCACGTCCGAGCTGATAAAAATAGTACTCCCTCCGTTCTAAAAACTTGCAATTCTAGCACAAGATCGTGGTTTAGTATCCCAAATTTAATTAATTATAGATAAAAAACTATCAATATTTATGCTATCAAATAAATTTCATTAGATTCATTACGAAATGTAGGTTTTAATAAATTAATTTGAAGTCACAAATGCGAATAGTATTCGGTAGAAATTTGGTCAAACATAGATCACTTTTGATGGCACGCAACCTGTGGGGATCGATATTCGGGACGCTAAGAATGAGCTCCCTGCTCGGCGTCAACAAGCCGAGAGCCATTTCGGCCAGCGCGAAGAGCTCACTATCCTCCAAAGAGCTCCGCGCTCGTGGGCGAACTCTCGCCGTTGCCAGGCCCGGCAGGAGCTCTCACAACAAGGGGCATTCTCGCCTCAAGCGAGCTCTCCCGAATGAGCTCTCATCCGCATGATGAACACCTTTTATACGGGGACCTCTTCCGCCTCGCCCGAGCTCGAGCTCAACGGACCCCGCGACGGCGGGAAGAGCTCGCCTATCTTCCACGCTGGCCAGCAAGTACGGAGTTGGCCAACTGCTCCACGACAAGTACTGTAGCCACGCAGCGCTACAGCTACAGAAGGAAGTCCTTTCCATCACACCGCCATACCCCATCGACTCCAACAGCGTCGTCACAGTTTCCTCAAGTACGGTCGACATGCGCAAGCCCCATCCATGGTATGGCCGCGCCCATGTAGACGGGATCGGTTCCTACCACGATTAAGGACTACACGACGCCAGGCCACCGTCCAAACCCCGATTCGCGTGTACGGCGGCGGCCAATTTCAACATCCAAGTCTCCGAAGAGCTCGAAGACGACCCCTGCCCGGCCAAAGAGCTCGCCCGGGGAGCTCCCCCGCCATACCCCGTCGCATCCAACAACTCTGCTGCGATCTCCTACGGGTGCATGCGGAGCGTACCTCTGCGTCAGCAGCATGGCCGCCCCTCCCATACTGAAGAGACGGCTTCCAACTACGACAGAAGACAGGGCGACACTGGACCATCGCCCAGACCCGGATTCCCGCGTACGACGACGACCGGTTCCGACGTCCAAAGCTACCGAGTGCCCGAAGAGAGCTCCTGGCCAGTCAACGAGCTCGTTCGGAGAGCTCTTTCACCTACCCGCCGCTCCATGGCTCCTTGTCCTATGCACTCCCACCTCAACTCAGAGAGCTCATATGTCCTGCTCCCCTTGCTGCTATAAAAGGAGGGGCAGGGCTCTCAGTCGAGGGGGAGGCGAGACAACACACTCGAACACCCTCACTCACCCTCATATTGGCACTAGCCTTAATAGCAACTTGGATTTTTGCTTGATGTAACTTGCCTCTGTATACTGAACCATAGCTTCCTTTTCCAATTAAGTTGGACTCTGAAAAGTTCTGTGTAACTTGAGCTATATCATTATAAGAAACTCTAGGGAATTTTTACCAAAAGAAAGGAGCACCAAGTATGGCCTTCTTGATTTTTTTTCTTCCCAAGGAATATAATGTAAATTGACATCCCGAGTGACATGAAGGCAAATAATAGAATTGGTACGATGATCAAATGGTGTTTCCATTTTGTTCCCCAAGTAGCTGCAGGGCACAAAGGCATATGGAGATCCATCACTCCTCCACAAAGCCCCCAATTGTTCTTGAGAGAAACAGCTGATGCATTTGCAAATACTCCATCAGTTGGTATTTCGCCTTTGATATAATTGTATGAAAGATCCAGCTTCTCGAGAAGTGATAGATCCTTCAAAAAGGTTGGAATGGTGCCAGACAAGTTATTATGAGAAAGGTTTAGTGTTTTCAAGCTCTTTAGGCCCTTAAATGAAGTTGGAATGTTTCCTATGAGATAATTTTGGTCCATTTCGAGGGTTTCTAATTGCTGACACTCACCAAAAAGTACTTGGGATTTCTCCACTAATCTTGTTTGATGAAAGGCGTAGGTCTGCGAGCTGTTTAAGGTTGCTAATATCTATATTTATGACACCGTGTATATTGTTGTGGCTAAGGTCCAACTGTATGAGTTGTTCAAGGTTTCCCAAGTTTGGAGGAATATACCCTTCAAGATTGTTATAGCTAAGGTCCAGCTCTTGGAGCCGCAGAAGGCTTCCCAATCTGGCTGGTATGGGGCCTTCAAATTCATTGTTATCTAAATAAAGGTACAACAGCTGACTAAGATTGCTAATATTCGATGGGATTGGGCCAGTGAAGTCGTTAGATCCTAAATTTAGCTGTTGTAGACCTTTTAAATTGTTCATCCATCCTTCAATTGTACCACTAAAATTGTTGTCACCTAGTCCCAGCCAACTTAAGGCACTAAGTTTACCTATGCTCTGCGGAACTTGCCCAGACAAGCTGTTTCCAGTCAACAGAAGCGTTTGAAGGCTGGTTGATAGGTTACCGATTGATGATGGAAGAGACCCCTGCAGCTCATTTTGAGAGAGTGAGAGTACCTGTAGAGATCTACAGTTTCTTAATGCACTCAAAAACTCCCAGTCCTGGTTGTTCTGTGCTACAAGCTGGTTTTCCTGAAGGTTTAGGATAGTCAGATTTGAAAGTTTCCCCAAAGTAGTAGGAATCTGCCCTGTGAAATTATTAGATGATAAATCTATCTTCTGTAACCCTAGAGCATTGTTGCCTAGCGAAGCTGGGATGAGACCTTCGAACCTGTTGTTTTGCAACGTAAGCTCTATGAGATCAGGGAGAAGTTCTCCTATGTTGGATGGCAATGTCTTGCCTAGCATATTAGATTCTAGACTCAGATACTGTAGAGAAGAAAGGCGAAAGAAGGCTTCTGGGATTTCACCAGAAAGTCTATTGTCGCTTAGGATCAAGGTTTGTAACTCTAATTTGCCAAGCTCACCAGGAATGCTTCCCTCGAGTTGATTTGACTGCAAATTGATATATCCTAGATTTGATAGTAGGCTTAATTTCGAAGGAATTGAACCTACTAGAGAGTTTGAAGATAGCTTTAAGGCTGTCAGGTTGGAGAAGTTTGTAATAAGTGCATCTGGAATGATCCCAGAAAAATTATTGTTATTCAAATAAAGGAACCGCAGGTTTTGGAGGCGGCCAATAGAAGGCAAGGGACCAACGAAATTATTGTAGGAGAGGTCAAGATAATCAACGAAAGTAAGGTTGCTAAGAGAAGAGCTGATTTGGCCTGACAAACTTTTGCTGGTGAGGTTCAGCCACAAGACGCGGTATGGTGGCGTCGTGGTACACTTGACACCGTTCCACCGACAGAAGTGGGAACTCGCGTTCCAATTGCTCAATGCTCCAGATGGGTCGCTGACGCCCTGCTTGAAATCATACAGTGCCTGCAGATCTCTTCTGTTCTGACGAATGGTTGAGCACTGGACGTTTCCAACTCCATAGCACAGCAGCAGCAACGGCAATAGTGTAAGGATGGGAATGGCGAGTCTCGCCTGCTGCTTGGAAGGACACATGATGCGCGCCTTATTGCCACCTGTAAAACATAAAGCATTTCATGCTGTAACATATGTTTGAGCAAGTATGCAATCTTGTTGTGTCGCCGTACGATATTTCTGGTGTGTTTGTTTTTATATAGATGCTCTATTTTATTGTTAGAGTGAAGCCAACAGAAGAGAGGTTAGATTTTGACGAATTGTACACATGATTCCCAGAAATAAGTACTATCATTCTTTTTCTAAAAAAATAAGTACGTACTATCATGCCTGACAGAAGTGGGGGAGACGGGGTACCTGTAGTGTTGTGGATTTGCGGCTGTACCACAGATCAGCCTTGATGTTATGCTTTGTTCTTGCCTCGAACCGATGTTTGATCTGCTGTGACACTTAAGTTTGAGCTGGATGCTCAGCTGGTTGAGGCCCCAGGGGTTTAAAAACAGTTTTACGGCACCACAATACCCACACATTGTGACGCTGATGCCTTAGCTTAGCTTGACCGCCGTTTCAGCGAAGACCCAAGAAGTCCGTCAAACTCGTCCGTAACCGTTTTCCCATCCCTCAGCGCCGCTGTCGCTGTGTGAGAGAGACACCATTGTTACTTGTTGCTTGTTGCTTGTTGCTTGTTGCTTGTTGCCTTGTTAGCTTGTGCATAACGACGGATCAAAGGCGAGTAGAATTTAGGAAGGCATATTCGTCCGGAGCGCAGTGTGACTGCAATGCTGTGAGAATCGTGAAGTATTTTGCATCGTCCTCTCATCCACACCACACACTTGCACTTCAGCTACCACTGTCACGCCTTGCCTTTGCATTGCATGACCACCGCCGTAGCTAGCTGCAAAGACCTTGAGTCCGTCGTACTTACCAGTTTGCACACGCCTTGCCTCACGCAGTGCTGCAGATACAGGTGCAGCGATGTAATCGGCTTTCTGAGGAGCTCCTTGGTTTCTTGGTCCACTTAGATCATTGCCTGCCAAAATCCAGGTCCAGTTCTGTAATTTTGCTGTAAGGCCATGTTAAGGCCCATTTTCCAATATTGCCCATGTGCCAGTCCTATGATCAGAGTCAGAGCACGAGTTGCCAGGCTTTGCTGATTAGTCCCTCTATTTCTAAGGAAAAAAGTTCACGTCCGAGCTGATAAAAATAGTACTCCCTCCGTTCTAAAAAAACTTGCAATTCTAGCACAAGTATCGTGGTTTAGTATCCCAAATTTAATTAATTATAGATAAAAAACTATCAATATTTATGCTATCAAATAAATTTCATTAGATTCATTCTTAAATGTAGGTTTTAATAAATTAATTTGAAGTCACAAATGCGAATAGTATTCGGTAGAAATTTGGTCAAACATAGATCACTTTTGATGGCACGCAACCTGTGGGGGATCGATATTCGGGACGCTAAGAATGAGCTCCCTGCTCGACGTCAACAAGCTGAGAGCCCGCCGCGGCCAGTATGAAGAGCTCACTATCCTCCAAAGAGCTCGGCGCTCGTGGACGAAGCTCTCCCGTTGCCAGGCCGACGCTAGCAGGAGCTCTCACAACAAGGGGCGCATTCTCGCCTCAGCGAGCTCTCCCGAATGAGCTCTCATCCGCATGATGAACACCTTTTATACGGGGACCTCTTCCCGCCTCGCCCGAGCTCGAGCTCAACGGACCCCGCGACGGCGGAAGAGCTCGCCTATCTTCCACGCGAAGCCAGCAAGTACGGAGTTGGCCAACTGCTCCCTGACAAGTATCATCAGCCACGCAGCGCTACAGCTACGAAGGAAGTCCTTTCCATCACACCGCCATACCCCATCGACTCCAACAGCCGTCGTCACGGTTTCCTCAAGTACGGTCGACATGCGCAAGCCCCATCCATGGTATGGCGCGCCCATGTAGACGGGATCGGTTCCTACCACGATTAAGGACTACACGGCGCCGGGCCACCGCCCAAACCCGATTCGCGTGTGCGGCGGCCAATTTCAACATCAAGTCTCCGAAGAGCTCGAAGAGCGACCCCTGCCCGGCCAAAGAGCTCGCGGGGAGCTCCCCCCGCCATACCCGTCGCATCCAACAACTCTGCTGCGATCTCCTACGGGTGCATGCGGAGCGTACCCTGCGTCGGCGGCATGGCGCCCCTCCCATACTGAAGAGGCGGCTTCCAACTACGACCGAAGGGCGACCTTTGGACCATCGCCCGGACCGGATTCCAGCGCACGACGACGGCCGGTTCCGGCGTCCAAAGCTACGAGTGCCCGAAGAGAGCTCCTGGCCAGTCAACGAGCTCGTTCGGAGAGCTCTTTCACCTACCCGCCGCTCCATGGCTCCTTGTCCTATGCACTCCCACCTCAACTCAGAGAGCTCATATGTCCTGCTCCCCTTGCCGCTATAAAAGGAGGGGCGGGGCTCTCGATCGAGGGGAGGCGAGACAACACACTCGAACACCCTCACTCACCCTCATATTGGCACTAGCCTCAATCACGAGACTTGGGAGTCCGCTCCCTCTCTCGATCCGCTTATACGCACCCCGTGCGGGCGTTTGAGCTCGGATAGTGATCACCTTTGGACTAGGGAGTCTGATCTTGCCCGAACCAGTATAAACATTGTGTCATTGTCTCTAGAGCTAGGCCATTCGGAGAACGCACTAGCCGGGCCGACATCTTGTGACGGTGGTCGCCGCGATATCAGACCACGACACAACCCATAGTTGCTACTATTGTGGAACAGAGGAGTAATAGTAATTTCATGTACAACTTAGCACCGTTAGCCCTTTGCTCAAAAAAAAAAAAAACACCGTCAGCCCTTCAAACTAACGGAGGGACCAAGAAACCAAAGGAAATTCTTTTTCAGGTCAAATAGCAAAGTTCAAGAAAAAAAAAAGGATAAGAAACTAAGCAACATTTTTTAGAACCAAGAAAATAATTTCCTCTTTTTTACCTTTTTGTTTTGAGAAATCCTCTTTTTTTTTTTAGCAAACTCTATGAAATCCATACAGCCCACACTATATTGGCCTTAAGAAGACTCACACTAAATGGGCCCTTAAACTAACTAACTAACAAACGGAACTCTTTTTTCTCTCAAAAAAATTGATTCTTTTTTTTACTGATAATAACGGAACATTTGTTCCGAAATAGCCAAGACCTACAATACAATGAAAAACTCTAAAAACATCGGTAAACAAAAATAAAAGCCTTGAGAATATAATAAAGGAGTAAACAAAGTTGAGTAACGAAAGGCAAGGCACGCACTACCGGATCCGCCTCCTTTGCACTCGACAAAGAAGAAGCCGAGTGTTACACTCGGCTTCGACCACTCGGCATAGAAGGCTTCTTTGCCCGAGTGTTCCCCTATGGCACTCGGCAAATAACTGTAATGCCAAGTGTCGCTTATACGCCGTGTGGTTTTCTCTGGACACTCGGCGTATCGGTCCTTTGCCGAGTGCTCGATATTTGGCACTCGGTAAAGAGCCGAAACACTCGGCAATGGCCTCAATTCCGGTGGTGACGGATAGCACTGCCTCTTATCCGACTGTTACGAACAACCAGTAGTTCGATCCAAATGTTCAAAGCGGCAACATGTATCCTCAAAAATAGAAACACGCTAACTGACGGTACTGGGAATAAACACAACAAAAAGCTAGAGAGGGTGTGAAGGGCCAACGATCGCTTCCAAGCAGGTATTATCTAGGTACAGCTGTATTATTTGCTCATACACACACACTCATTCTACATACGTACGCCACATACAACACTCGTGTACAAACAGACCTTACTACTACACCCGGACCAAAGATCGGCGTCCTTCTCGAGATCACCGGAATCCTCAGATTCCAGAGGCGACGCGTGTCACGTTCCGTTGTAGCACCACGCGTGAGAGGCAGATGCCTGGAAACAGTCCAAGCGGAGACTGTTCATTATTTGAGAGTAAATCCTGGTGTGACACCGGAGTTGCGTCCGGTGGGGATTGAACTCGGGTGGGCGGCGCTCCAACCGAGCGGCCTCACCACTGCGCTACGCGCGCGTCTGCAGTATATTTGTTATTTCAGTTCAAGCATTGTGTTTAGATCACCCAAATTTGGCTTAAAATTACAAGATTGCCGTCACATCGAATCATTAAATATATCAAAAGACGTATGCATGGAGTATGAAATATAGATAAACAAAATAACTAATTGCACAGTTTAGATGTACATTGTGAGACGAATCTTTTGAGTTACCCCATGGTAGGATACTTGGATACAATATAAAACAACCATTTACAATATGAAACGTTACACCCACAGCTCTTCATTGGCCGACGATCACCCAAGCCCATAGTTTCATGAATTCCCTGTCCAAAAGATTTAGTGTGGCGAGTTCTCTGATTTCTGAAGTCGCCAAATTAAACAAAAAAAACAGATATGCTCTCGTGCAGATTGTTATATCTAAGCATCAACCTTGACAAAAGTGGAAGGTTTTACAAGCTAAGCTAGGTGGTTAAAGAGCAGTGAATTTATTATCGGCTAGATAGAGACGTATCAGCTGTGTAAGATGGCCAATGGTAGGTGGAATTCTTCCTGCGAAGCTATTCGATTGTAGATTTAAAACTTGTAGATTTGTCATCTTTCCGACCCATTCCTCAATGGTACCAGTAAGATTGTTGTTTCCTAGTGATAGTTTAGTTAAGTTACTAAGTTTCTCAATAGTTGGGGGAACTGTTCCTGATAGGTTGTTCCAACCCGTCAGTAGAATTTCAAGACTGGTGGACAGATTAGCAATCGAATTTGGTATTGGTCCGTGTAGAAGATTATCGGTCACTGAAAGTGTATTAAGAGAGTGACAGTTTGCCAGGGCATCAAGGAACTGCCAGCCTTCACCATCCCTTGCTTCAAGCATGTTTTCCTCAAGGTTTAGTAACTGCAAGTGCGATAGGTTTCCGAAAGATCTTGGGATTTCACCAGAGAAATAGTTTCCTGATAGGTCTATGGTATCTAGACCTGAAGGCTTGCCTAGGGAAGTTGGAATTTGACCCAGAAAATTGTTCTGTTCTAAGTAGAGTAATTGGAAATTAGGCACTGCATCGCCAATGTTTGATGGCAACGTGCTGCCTAGCATGTTGTAGTTCAAGGATAATACCGTATAAGAGAAGATAAGTTAGAGAGAGTATCTGGGATTCCACCCGATAGGTTATTTTGTCCTAGAACCAAATTTACTATGTTTGGCAATTGCCAAACTTCTTCAGGAATGCTTCCATTTAGTTGGTTTGCTGAAAGATCAACTTCCTCTAATGTGGAGATCTTTCCCAAGGTTGGAGGGATGACCCCGGTAGATAATTACTGTAAAGGTAAATTTGTTTTAGCTTGGTAAGAAAGCCAATGTTAGAAGGAATATAACCCACGAGGTTGTTTTCGGAGAGATCTAGGCCGACTAAGTTGGAACAGTTTGTAAGCCCATGGGGAATAACGCCCTCTAAAAGATTGCCCCATAGAGAAAGTATGTTCAGGTTTTGGAGCTTGTTAAGAAGAGGTATGGGGCCACTGAAGCTATTGTTGGCCAGATCAAGTGTATTCAGGAAGGTCAGGTTTCCAATAGAGGAGCTGATTTTGCCACCTAAGCTTTGGCCGGTGAGGTTGAGCCCCGTGACGCGATATGGTCGTGAGGAACTGCACTTGACACCATGCCAATGGCAGAAGTGGATGCTGGTGTTCCAATTGCTCAAGGCTCCATGCGGATCGTTGGTGATGCCGTTCTTGAACTCTAGCAACGATAGCAGATCTGTTCTATTCCCATGGATTGACGAGCAACTGGTGTTGCTAACTCCCAAACACAGCAGCAGCAATGGTAACAGGATATGCATGCCCAGTTTGGCCATTTGCTTGGATAACACCCTTATCATATCTGCAAGGCATATTATAGCATAATTGCATTTGCTTTTACTAATGAGCACCGACGGCAACTACGAGCGCAAGAAGAATTTCAACTTGGAGCAAAGCCAAGAGAGACGACGACGGATCGAAGGAAGAGTACTGTACAAATTCAAGTCAGGAAGGCGTACCTGTGTTCGCCCGGCCGGAGCGCACAACGCCTCTACGATCTTTGGGTCAGTGAGTGCAATCTGCAGTGCTGTGAGAACTGAGAACCGTGAAGGTTGAGTTGGATTTTGGATGCTCGGCTGGTTGAGGAGTTGTGCCTGTTAAGAAATCTATGATTCTTTGTACACACAAGGATATAGAACAAGCACACAGACACAAAGGTGTTAGAGGAAGGGAGAGAGCTTTGTATTTCATTCATACTCTGGTATGTTACAACTGAAGTGCTCCTCTATTTATAGAAGAGGAGGCTGATATGAGTACAAAGAATAGTATGTGAAAAGCTTGACTTCCTTACTCCTTCCTCATTAATTTTGGCCACACTTAAAGTCTTATGTTCAAACACTATTGAAGACTTTGATTCTTAACACTCCCCCTTGGCCAAAATTATGATATGCTTATGCCTCATTAAAACTCCTCCCAAAAACCCAGTGGGAAAAAAGGGTACGAGAAAGAGTGCATCACATGCATCGCCTATGTTGCGTCTGTTGTCTCATTAAAAACCTTGCATGAGAAAACCCAGTGGGAAAAACTCATCAAGGGAAAAAGAGTACAACAGCTTCGGTCAGGACTAACCGGTGCAACTTAGGTCTTCAGGACCTATTGGTCTTCAAGACCAATTTGATGACCATCGTCATCTTTGTTACCTTTTATGAGCTTTGACTCACATATCACTCCCCTTTAGTGATTAACGCTTGTGTGCATGCCTCGTCAAAAACTCCCCCAAAAACCCTGTGGGCAAAAAGGGTAGGAGAAAAGAGTACATCACACGCGCAAGTTGTGTTGCACCTGTTGCCTCATTAAAAACCTTACGTGAGAAAACCCTGTGGGGAAAACTCACCAAGAAAAAAGAGTACAACATTCTGATCTTCAGGATCAGATCATGATCTTCTGGATCACGATTATGGACTATGATTCAGGGAGCTTTCTCCCCCTAAACCCTGCAACTCTTTGAGTCATCTCATGCCCTTTCCATAAACATTGCGGAAGTTGGAGGGTGGTAGAGATCCTGTGAACGATTCTGCTAGATGTTCACATGACTGAGTTTGCAGGATATTCATTTCCTCGCTCTTCGGGAGCCTATGAGGAACTGACTTTGGAGCAATGCATTTGCTCCTCACATAGTCCTTATGCATTTGTGCAACACAGAGTAGTGTTATCTTTATAGACAATGACGGGGGAGCTATCAAAGCTCGAGCCACATAACTTCTGGATGTGGCCAACTATCCATTTGAGCCAAACACACTCGCGTGTGGCTTTATATAGGGCACTCATTTCTTGGTGGCTGGATAGTATGGCAACCAAGGTCTGCTACACAGACTTCCATAAAATATTAAAATGGTTGCACCACCATAGAGAAACACAAAACCGGTTTGGGATCTAGCATTATGCGGGTCAGACATAGAGCTATTATCCACATATCCACCATGGTTAGGACCTGGTTCTTCAGGAACCATAGACCAAGGTCTTAGGCCTGAGGATAGTCTTAGCGCCAAGTCAATATCTTACGATCGGGATAGTGTCGTACCTTGTCAATTAATTTATAGCGAACGCAATATCAGCCCTTATGCGGTTCGCTAGGTACATCCGTGCTCAATGGCGCTCAACCGGGGAACTTCAGGTCCCTATATTTCCTCATTGTGACCCTTGGTCTAGATGAGACTTATCCACTTCTGGGGACTGGTCCACCATGGAAAGTTTAGAGGGTAGCATTTGCCCTATATTTTTTTGAGTACCCTCTTTTCAGACCAATGTATAAACACTCCTTCAGGGAGGTGCTCGAGCTGCTAGCTCGAGTAGAACTTGGTTTTATCCAAGTCATGTGTAATTCCTCTTCAGGAGGCAATTACTCAAATGGTTGAACTCATCCTTTTGGATCGTCTCAACCCATACTACGACCGCTGCAGGCGGGCGCTTTGTATGTTGCGACTTTGATTCGGCCCAGGGATCTTTAGTCCTTCAGGGACTTCTCATGGGGATCTCTGAATCAAGTGACCCATATAAGTATGCGGTCATGATATTTGCCAACTGCCTTTTTATTTAAATTCAAGTCATTAACTGCCATAAATATAAGTATCGGAGCGTCTTTGCCACTCATAACAGGAGAGCAAATTTCATCATAAATGATGACGGGTCTCTGCGGGAACCCTTATGCCACTTTGCCTCGCTTTGTGCCATGTTTATTCCTCTTCAGGAGGAAGACCCATTTGCATCCTTCCAGGATGACTTCTAGAGGTATTGGGACTTCAGGCCCAAGAACCTTTCTCTTTCATAAAGCGAGCACCACTTTGCCTCAATTGCTGCTTTCCATTTGTCCCATTATGAGTGCTTCTAGCACTCTGCCATGGACTTTTATTATGGATCCGGATCCATTGAGCTAGCAATTCTGAGGCAATATATTTGTCGACAATAGTGGTCTTTCAATCACGCTATTCTCCTGATTCCACAAAATTAGTGGCGATCTCCTCATGATCGTCCTCCCGCTCATCGTGATTTCCCATACCGATTGAGCTAGGGCGTTCCGATCCACCAATGCGATATTGAGTGCGCGCCGCATGGTGGTTTTCATCTTCAGGATGGGGTCCTTCAGGGACCAACTCGACTTTAGGTCGAGCCGCCACTTCAGGGGCGTTCTCAACTTCAGGTTGAGCTTCTTCAACTAATTCCTTAAGTGATGCAAGCGGCTCAAGACCTTGTCTATGCGGACGTCTCCACAGACACTTGTCCGAGCACCCGGAGGTCTCCCCCTCAACCTAGGATCGGATGGAGACAATAGAGTTGGTAACCTTCTGGGCTACCTATACTCTCTCCGACGCACTTACTGCAGGTAAATGCGGCCTTGTCACTTCTATAATTAGTGAAGGTATTTGGCAGCTCATTTGCAACAATTTGCAAATGCATAATCCTCTGAACTTCTGGTTCAGATTGACTAGTGCGTGAGTTCAAGGAATGAATTCCACCATTCCATTTTATGCAATTTCCCAGCATTCTCATGGATGCCAATCTCCCCCTAATGTTGGGAAATGCAACCGGCGTACTGAGCCCTATGAAGATCCCCAGTCATAGGCTCACATATCCCAACTTCACGGTGGGATCTCTTTGGTGTCTCTGTTGATGTGGCGATCTTGGCACACATACGCATAATGCCAGATGGGAAATACTTTATTCTTTCCCACGCACTAGTTGTGTTGGGGTATGCAGTTGGCACGAGACTTTGGGAATTTTAGAATATAGTGTTAAAACCAACGACATTCATAACTTGTGAAAATATTGCAAATGCTCTTCAAGAGCACACATGACCAACATGTTGCAAATGCTCTTCAGAGCACGAATGGTCAAATTTCATTGGACATTGCATTATGACTAACACATCATATCAAGGTCATCATTGATTAGGTCTCCTCACTTTCGTCCATCTTGGACATCTTCACCATTTGTGTCGACAATCATGTCGTCGTGTTTCTCGAGCTTCGGCTCGGTGGTGAAGTGAGGATTATGTTGGCTCTTTCTATCCTTGCTTACGGAAGGATTTCGATAGAGCTCAACTAGGTGTTTCTAGGCAAGACGAATGCGAGACCAATGTCTCGTGCCTTCATATCTAGAACAACAATCTTGCTGCCCGAGATATTTCACCTATGACCTTCTCGAATTCGCTTTTACCCTCGGGTTCTTTCTTTCTAGGCACATCTTTCCCCCCTTCCATTTTCCCATTCCATGGCCTTTATGGTTGCGAGAAATCTCAAAGAACGAGGGGTGTGCTTCGGGCCACGAGCTTAACATTAGTAGGCGTGGGATGGAGGGTGGAAAAGAGTTTCTCGATCATATTAGTGTTAGTGATCTTCTAGTCACATAACACACTCTCGAC
Source organism: Hyparrhenia diplandra (assembly GCA_015847255.1). NCBI lineage: Eukaryota > Viridiplantae > Streptophyta > Magnoliopsida > Poales > Poaceae > Hyparrhenia > Hyparrhenia diplandra. Next base: position 269,092 of record JADLZK010001217.1, read on the forward strand.
ATAACCCTTTTGCGCTGCCCGCAGGGCGTCTGGTCTTGCAAGCGTAAAGCGATCCAGTCTGTGCTCTAGAGAGCACAATCAAGTTTTGCTATTTGAAGCAGTCCTTCAAGGGCTACCATGCAATTACTGGATCAACTTCTATCATATACACTCAGACTTCAGGTCTAGTGTAAATAGTGTTGCAGAAGGTGCAACACCTTTGCTTTTATCAGGTTATGCGAGCTCACCCTTGCCAGCTTCAGGCTGAGCAATAGTATGATCGAGGTACATGCCATCAAGTTTGATCTTGATGTCAATGGCCTAGGTGAGGCAATTGCTGCCATTCTCAGCAAGCCTAGCGAATTCTTTTTCGCAATGTCCCGACATGCCCTCATAATAATGTAGAGGGCCAGTGAATGTCGGTTCTGCGTAATCTTCGAGGATTACGACTGCATGTAATCTTCAGGATTACATTATATCTGATCTTCAGGACTGTATTTCCCCAAATGTCTCGTGCATATAATCTTCAGGATTATATGTGGTTCATAAGAAATATAATCTTGCATAAATCTAAGAATTTAAGTAAATGCAAGAAAGTAAATTGTAACAATTAAATAAAGTAATGCATAGTAAAGTTGCAATAAATAATCATGCCAGGCAAGGTCTTCAAGCCTCAATGGTCTCTACGAGCTTCAGGCCGCGTAGTGGCATGACGTGGTGAACTTCAGGTCACCGTTAACGGCTTCCGGCCGTATATGCATTATCCTTGGTGCTTAAACCAGGATTTATGCCATGACTATGCGAGGCTTCAGGCCTTCTTAGTCGCGTAGTGGCTTCGGGCCACTTTGGTTCATGGCGCGACGCTCATGGATCAAAGCAAAGCATCTTCCTTGCATGATCAGTCATGACGTTAGTAATCTTCAGGATTACTTTGCGACCAAGGAATATAATTGCGGTAAATAATATATAAACTGCAATAATTAAATCTGCAGGAATTCAAATACGATGAAGTAAATTGCAGTAAATAAAGTGCAAGAATATAGTGGACTTCAGGCCACTAATACTCCAGGCTTCTGGCTGGGTATATGTTTATTACAGTGGACTTCAGGCCACTATTATTTATGTCTGCAACTTCTGGTTGCTGTCATGCGGCCTGTGTCGTCGCGACTTCTGGTCGTGAAGGCATTCAGACTTTATGCGCACATGTGCGACTTCTGGTCGCAAAAGGCTTGGCGTTCACATGTAAGTGCAGGTCACATATTTTCATGGTGCAAAGAGCTGTTGCTAAATTTATACTGGTTGAGTAGGTCATTCTTACCTCCTAGCTCGGTAGAGTCTCGTGCTGATAACATGTTAAGAAATCTATGATTCTTTGTACACACAAGGATATAGAACAAGCACACAGACACAAAGGTGTTAGAGGAAGGGAGAGAGCTTTGTATTTCATTCATACTCTGGTATGTTACAACTGAAGTGCTCCTCTATTTATAGAAGAGGAGGCTGATATGAGTACAAAGAACAGTATGTGAAAAGCTTGACTTCCTTACTCCTTCCTCATTAATTTTGGCCACACTTAAAGTCTTATGTTCAAACACTATTGAAGACTTTGATTCGTAACAGTGCCCCTTATTATACGGGTTTAAAGAACAGGTTTATTTTGCATCGTCATATCACCCAACACACACTTGCACTTCAGCTGCCACTGTCACGCCTTGCCTTTGCTTGACCGCCACCGCGTAGCTGCAAAGACCTTGAGTCCGTCAAACCCACCAGTTTGCACACGGGTGCTGGACTGCAGTGCAGGAGTGCAGCATCGTGACAGGCTGAGTAATCGATTCAACGGTACTTATTGGGCCTCCGGAGACACTTCTCGGTTTCTTGTTCCACTTAGGTCATTGCCTGCCAAAATCCAGGTCCGATTCTGTTAAGGCCCATTTTCAAATATTGCCCATGTGTTAGTCCTATGATCAGAGCATGAGTTGTTTGGTGAGCAACTCCAACAGTTTGCTATTTTTGATTTGACATTTGACCTTGTTTGTTAACTCCCCATTCCAAATGTAAGTCAAGAAAAAGGTTTCCTCCAATAGTTAGAAAAGTGGGGCCAAGGAGGAGCGGTAGTTTGTTCCTCGTCCGCGACTACGTACCCCATCCGCGCGACCCTTTCCTCGCGTCGATCGCGTGAAGTTCCCCTAGCCGCCACCACGGCGCGATAGCCCTGCCGCGGCAATCAGCGCCCCTAGCTAGGTCACCGCGGCCATCAACGCCACTAGCTAGGTCACCGCGGCCATCACCGCCCCTAGGTAGATTGCCATCCAGTCCCCAGCTCGCCATCTCCTCCCCCAGCACACCATCTCCTTCCCCAGCCGGCCATCAAGCAACTACAGCCAGCCAAGGAGATCAAACAACTACAGCCGGCCATCAAGCAATACCTACAGCCGGCAATGGAGATCAAACACCTAGAGCCGGATCAACTGAAACCCTAGCAAATAATCCCAACGAAGGAGAACCGAGGAAGAGGAAGGGGAGTTCTCGGTACCTAGAACACTAGAGCGCGGGGAGATCGACGATGGCTTCTCGGCAGCGACAGCTTGTACCACGATCGGTACCTAAACCCTAGCAGCGCACGGCTTGTCTCGAGGTCACGGTCGATTGCGGCGCGCGGAAAGAAGAAACGCCAAAAGGGAAAGGAAGAGAAGAGCGAAGTGAAACTACCGCGGGCCACTTTCGACGCGAATGCCAAACGAAAGATCGCACACATTTTTGCTTGTAGCAGGCCGTCAATTGCCAAAGCTCACTAATTTGCCAACTCCAATTGCCAAACTATTGGAGGGAGTTTTTTTAGCTTTTGGCAAAATTTGAGAATGGCAACTCCAAATGCCAAACTGTTGGAGTTGCTCCCTCTTTTCAATATCCAAAGGGGAAAAAAAACTCACCTCGAGCTGATTAAAATAAGTAATTTCATATACAACTTACCACAGCTAGCCCTTCAAACTAACGGAGGGACTTAGCAACTCCAACGACTTCTCATTTGTGTTTGGCATTTACCCTGATTTGCCAACTCTCAAATCCAAATGCCAAATCCAAAAAGAGTTCATCTCCAACAGTTTGGCATAATTCATTTGGCAAACTCAGATCTAACTTACATCGGGAACCCTGAAAGAGAAACAAAATTATGTTTATGTCCTTCCACCTCTTAAAAACTTACCTCGGGAACCCCGAGGCGCAAAAACAAAATTATGTTTATGTCCTTCCACCTCTTCTAATACGCTGTTGTGTCGTGAATGCCAACGTCGTAGCGCCGCGCATAAATACTGCGCAAAGCAGGCTGATTTGCCAATGCTCACTAAATTGCCAACTCCAAATACCAAACTGTTGGAGGGAGTTTTTGGAGTGTTTTGGCAAAATTTGAGAATGCCAAACACAAATGGCAAACTGTTGGAGTTGCTAACCATCGGAAATTCTATTCAGGGTCAAATAGCAAAGTTCAAGAAAAAATAAGCTAAGAAACTAAACAACATTTTTTAGAACTAAGAAATCTTTTTTTTTAGCAAACTCTCTGAAATCCATACAGCCCACACTAAATGGGTCTTAAGAAGACTCACACTAAATGGGCCCTTAAACTAACAAACAGAACATTGTTTTTGCTTCAAAAAAATGATTCTTTTTTTTTTTACTGATAATAACGGAACATTTGTTTGAAAATAGCCAAGACCGAATGAAAAACCCTAAAAACATCGGTAAACAAAAATAAAAGCCTTGAGAATTTTTTGAAGGGGTAAACAAAGTTGAGTAAACAGTACGAAAGGCACGGATAGCACTGCCTCTTATCCAACTGTTACGAACAACCAGTAGTTGGATCCAAATGTTTTCAAAGCGGCGACAAATTGTATCCTCAAAAATAGAAACGCGCTAACTGACTGATGGAACTGAAAATAAACACAACAAAAAGTTTGAGAGAGTGTGAAGGGCCAACGATCGCTTCCAAGGCAGTATATTTTTTATTTCAGTTCAAGCAAAGACCCAGATCCTCCCTCCACGTGAGATCCCTCCCACACCACGTGCCATTGATTAGTGCCAAAGAAGAGAGAGAGGTTAGTTAAGAGGATTATATATATAGAAAGATAAAGGAATTCTGAATGGAACAACATGATCAGGCGGCCGTCAGGCCGGCATATCTGACGTGAGCTGCGGCACCGGGTCACCGGCTCGCCGACGCTGAAGGAAGAACTAATACTTTTCTTATCGATTGATATCTGGAAGAAAAAAGAAAGTCTGACGTGTACTCTGCGGTGCGTCCACCCGTTGTTTGCACCTCTTTAATCTTGTCAAACCGCATCAAGGAGTAAAGTTGAGAAGTAGGTGGAAGCGTTTTTCTCTCGTTCTTCCGTTGGAAAACTAGATCACTTTGTCTTCGCATATAGTGATTACGAAAGTGATAGTAACTGATCAACTACTGCTAATTACCATAAATAAATCTTATCAAGTACCATTTCTTTAAAGAAATGCTACTTGTACAACAGGTACCCTAAAACTTCAATATGGATCATGTAATGTGACCGCACTACAAAAACTACAAAATAAAACTACAAAAACTGTCAAACATGTCTATGTTTTGAATTTTTTAAGGATAATGTTTTGAAATATTAATATGCACATTCTTAAATTCCATGTCGCACTATTATTGTATCAGTAACTAATTTCATAGACTACTTCTAAAAAATAGGGCAATGGTTTACTAGATGATTGGATAGTTCTAAGCAACAAATACTACCTCCGTCCTGAAATATAAGATGATCTAGTAAGTTTAGGATAAATTATGGAATAGTGCACATGATGTATGTGACTCTCCACTAACTATAGAGAGTCTTTGTGTTTACCATATCCTGGTTGTATACATTAATGACAGGTACATATATATGTGATTGGGACTTTGAGGAAGTTAATTCACCAAGAAAGATCTGATGAATGCTATTGCCATACTAGATGGAATTAAGTGAATCTAGAAACCTGAGTTATGAGGAATGGAATGAGAGATATAGTCTGGAAAAGGATCTATTGAAAATTCTAGCAGATGAAGAATACAAGTGGCAACGCAAAGGAGGAGAACAATGGGTACTAGAAGGGAATTCAAACACAAGCTACTTCCATAAGTGTGTTAATGGCAGGAAAAGAAAGATGAAGATAGTAAACTTGGAACATGAAGGCCTCCTACTACAATCAGATCAAGAACTGAAGACCCACATAACAGATTATTATAAACAGCTATTTGGAAGACAAAATACAGTGGATATACACATAGATGAAGATATGTGGCCTATAGAGCAACAACTATCTACTCAGGAAAATGATAGATTAACAAGACCTTTCACCCTAGAGGAACTAGACCATGCTATGGGGAGATGAAGAATAATACTGCTCCAGGCCCAGATGGATTTAGTGTAGAGGTTTTCAAGACTTTTTGGAGCATTTTGAGACTGGACATAAAAGAAATGCTAGACAAGTTACATAGAGGGGATCTATAGCTATGGAGACTATACTATGGAGTTATTATCTTATTACCAAAGGTGAAGCCAGCAACATCTATAAAGCAATTTAGACCAATCTGCTTACTGAATGTGATTTACAAAATTATTACTAAAGTGTTACCATTAGACTGACTGAGGTGATAAACAAATTGATCAGTCCTTACCAGATAGCTTTTATTCCTAAAAAGAAACATCTTAGAAGGAGTTGTCATCACCCAAGAAATATTACATGAGCTAAGATCAAATAAGAAGTCGGGAGTTATTTTAAAGTTGGACTTTGAGAAGGCATATGATAAGGTAAGCTGGGATTTTCTAGCAGAGGAATTAAAGAGGAAAGGTTTTCATGAGACTTGGATAGATTGGACTAATAAAGTTGTGAGAGGGGGTAGAGTATGTATTGACATAAATGGAGAAAGGGGTGAATTTTTTAGAAGTTTTAAAGGACTCAGGCAGGGTGATCCCTTATCACCGTTTTTCTTTAATTTAGTAGCAGATGCTCTTTCTGCAATGCTTACTAAGGCCTCTGACATAGGAGTTATACAAGGGTTAGTCCCAATCTGGTAGAAGGAGGTATTACACACCTACAATATACTGAAGATACAGTCATTTTCTTGAGTTATTCATCGGAAAACTTACAAAGAGTCAAAGCTATTCTCTCCCTGTTTGAAGCCATGTCAGGATGAAGATAAACTATGACAAAAGTGAGATATTCTCTGTGGGACTAGACAACACACAACAACAGCAAGTAGTAGAGGTATTCAATTGTAAACTTGGATCTTTTCCTATGAAATACCTAGGTATGCCGGTTAGTTATCATAAAATATCTAAAGCCCAATTGAGCTATGTGAGTGACAGAACTGGGAAGAGACTAAGTACATGGCTGGAGGTAAATCCATGTTGATTGACTCTTGCTTATCCAGTGTTCCAATGTATACTATGGGAGTCTATCAGCTATATGAAGGAAATTTTCAAGTATTGGATACCATCGGATCAAGATTCTTTTGGCGGGGGTACAAGCAAAAAAAGGAAATACCACATGGTGAAATGGGAAGCTTTTGATCGGACTAAAAGAGAGTGGTGGGCTAGGCTTTCAAGATGTTAGAGTTATGAATATTTGCCTGCTAGGGAAATGGATTGACAAATTAGAAGGAAATGATAATAGTCTTTGTTGTTCAATCTGGAGGAAAAAAATACCTAGGCAAGTAAAAGCATATTCCACATAAAAAAAAAAAAAGGCTCTCAATTCTGGAGATCTCTGAATATTAGAGAGTGGTTTCAAAAGGCAGAGGTATGGCTATGGTTAGTGGTCAACAAACTAGATTCTGGTATGATGTTTGCCTTGGTGACTGTCCTTTAAGTCGACTTTTCATAATTTGTTTCAAATAGTGGAAGACCACGACTCACGGGAAATCCGGTTTAGAAGACAGCTCAATGGAATCCTCGGTGCAGAGTGGGCTGATTTACAAGAGCTATTGGAAACTGTTGAATTAATAGATGGTAAAGACAAGATGATCTAGATTCTAGATCAATCAAAGAGATATAGTACAAAATCTTTGTATAAACATTTAACTTTTGGAGGTTTCATACATACACAAATGATGGCTCTCTGGAAATGCAATATTCCTTTAAAGGTGAAAAACTTCATTTGGATGGCCACTCAAGATGGCATCCAATCTGGGGTCAATTAAAAAGAAAAAGTGGTCAAGTCCTCAAGACTGCTTTTTGCTGTGATATTCTGAATCAACTGATCATATTCTATTCCAATGGGACCAAATTCTATTCCAATGTCCCATTGTTGTTTACTTGATGACCTTTATTAGAGATACTTTGAGCTGGCAAAGCACTCCAACAAGTTGTGCTGAATTCTTGCTAGATGTCCTGGAGAACTGCCATGGTGTTAGACGTAAAACCAAACTCTTTATTTATGCAGGTGCTCTCTGGACTATCTGGAAGGTGCGGAATGATGTGGCGATCAACAAGAAGTTGTTGTCGTCCCCAAAGGCAATTGTACACAAGACAATTGTGTTACTCAAATCATGGAAACCTCTGTTGAAAGCAAAACTGGAGCCGGCTGTAGAGGAGATGATCCAACTGTTGGTGAACAATGCTCACTGAACATGAAGCATGAAGCTAGAGTAAATGTGTGCCCAGCAAGTCTTAAAGTTTAGTTTGTCTCTTGCATAAGTACTGAAATGTAATCTCTTGGAGAATACGTCTTAGTTTGAAATACTTGTCTTTTGCTTAGAGTTGTCGATTAGAGGTGCAGTAGATGGTTTTTGTTTGTTTAAATGAGCGGCACTTGTGAGTGCAAGAAAACTGTAATGGCTGGGTCGCCCAGTTCAGGCGATGGGTGTTCGTTAAGCTTTCAATAAAGCCGGGTGAATGCCTTTTGTCTAAAAATTCACCAAGAATATATACCCTATAATATACCTTATATTCTAGGAGAAAGTATATTATAAGTTCAATTGTTTGGATCAATTGGTGTTTTCACTTTCTATATAGCCCTAGCTGGTCCAAGTAAAACTTTAATTTAGTAGAATGTTTGATCGTGTGACTGAATAGGATCACACAAGATCTTGATCTAACATCAAATTTTCTCAAAGTAGCAAATGAGTAATATCTAAGAGTAATATCAAAGTAGAAAATTTTGTCAAAACTAGCATTATTGACTTCTAAATATAGAATATATATGATTAATGATGCAAATAAACATTTTGATTTTCTCAAACAACTGAAAAAAAAACACGATTGTACCATTCGATCATGTCATCATTGAGTATATCCTACTCGCAACAAAGTGTCATATATATGCTAGACCTCATTTTAAGATCTGATCGAAAAAATGTCAAATGTTCAGCGAACCGTGCCTTTATGATTGAAAATTCTCGCATGACCTTTCACGAATTCTGAAAATAGGGCCACGTTAAAAGCATTCACACATCACGTCACCAACCTAACCCGCACCGTGCAACAGCTCGTGTGCCCGTTGCAAATAAGCGCCAATGCGATCAGCCCCTGACCCTGGGCAAAATAAACCCACACCTGCAGCATCACGCCTCCTATCTTCTATTAATATAAAAACCCTATCCTCTATTTATTATTGTCCTCAAATGATCTAACATTTCATAGTAAAAATGGACAATAACTACCGTCAACAACATCTGTCTCGCATGTCATCTCGGAGGCGGCGTCGCCATGGATCCCGCCAAGGTCCAGGCCATCCACGACTGGCCGCCCGCGCTTCGACACGGCGGTGCGGGATTCCTCGGCCTCGCGGGGGTACTACCTCAAATTCATCAACAATTATGGCGCGGTGGCTGCTCTCCTGACCGCCCTGCTCAAGAAAGATGGCTTCTCGGAACGAGGCTGCCAGCCCGGCATTTCGCGAGCTCAAAGGCGGCAGTCACCTCGGCCCCTATCCTCGCCATGCTGGACTTCTCCAAGATCTTACCCGTGGTCGAGTGCGGCGCCTCGTCCACGGCCGGTAGCGGTGCTGGTCGGGGAAGGGCATCGGTGGCGTTCTTCGGCAGCGCCATCACCCCTCGTCACCGGGCGCTGGCGTATCGAGAGGAACTCATCGGCCTCGTGCATGCGGTCCGGCACAGCGGCCGTACCTCTAGGGGTGGCGTTTCGTCGTCAAAAGCGACCACTATGGCCTCAAGTATCTCCTTGATCAGCAGCTGCCGGCGATCCCCCAACACCATTGGGTGGGCAAGCTCCTCGGCTTCGACTTCACGGTGGAATACAAGCCTGGGGCGACGAACGTGGTGGCGGGCGCTCTCTCCCACCGCGACACACCTGAAGATGGGACCGTCTTGGTTCTCTCGGCGCCTTGCTTCGACTTCGTCGCTCGCCTCCAGCAGGCCCAGCTCACCGACCCTGCCATGCGGTGGCGGATGTAGTATAGTAGCATGGGGGTACAGTTGTACCCCATTTTTTTAGAAACACTAAGTATATATACCTATAATATATATATTATTATCTAAAACAATGATCTAAGTATTTTTATATACTATTCAATAAAGCACAAAAGAGTTGTTCAGTAAGGAACTAATATGCTTATGTAGAGACCTTGGCAACGACTATATTTGTATACTCCTAGATAAATGTTGATGAATTATATCAAAAGAGTATCTCCAATAATCTTTATAAAATTTACTCAATAAATCATTGTTTGGAGAGTTAATTGATTGAAAATTGCTCTCTATATCTTTGTACACTTCAACTACATTTTATACCGTGTGCACATAGAGCCATAACCGTTCTCCATCTTTAGCTAAACACGAACAGAATGTAGGATGTCTATATTTGGAGATCTAATTAAAGAGGTTGTTGGAGGGAATTTTCTTCACCAAAACCTCTATTCCCATAAATTATAAAGGATATAAAGAGCCTTTTAAAATTTCTCTTATTAAATCGCATCACTTAAGTTCATATTATATATCATTAGCAAATTGCGTCACTTAGGTCCGTATCCCCATGATTGAAATCCTAGATCCGCCACTGCTGCCATGGTTGCTGCCCAGGAGGAGCTCCATTCTGGCGCCAGCTGGGAGTCGTGGGCGCTCGTGGGCGGCATGGTCAATCTGCGGGCGGCTCTACATCCGGCCGGCCTCCCCACTCCTCCAGGAACTCGTGGAAGTTGTCCATGCCGAGGGACACGAGGATGTCCAACGCACAATGCATCGCCTTCGTCAGGATTTCCATTTTCCTAACATGAGGCGGGTAGGTGTAGGACTATGTGTGGGCTTGCGCGGTGTGCCGGTGCAACAAATCAGAGCACCTCCACCGCGCCCGGGCTCCTTCTTCCCCTTCCTGTGCCACAGGGCGTGTGGGACGGGCGTGGCGCCCGACTTCATCAAGGCGCTGCCACGTGTGCGGGGCAAGTCGGTGATGATACTCACGGTGGTGGACGATTCAGCAAATGCGCCCACTTCATCCCGCTCGTACATCCCTACTCGGGGGAGTCGGTGGCGCAGGCGTTCTTCTCCGAGATCGTCAGACTGCAGGGCGTGCTCCAGTCCATGGTGTCCGACCGCGACGTCGTCTTCACCTCTAACCCCTGAGTGCGAGCTCATGCGGTGGTGGGCACAAAGCTGCACATGGCGTCGGCGTTCCACCTGCAGTCCGACGACCAGTCAGAGGTGGCCAACTGGGTCATCGTCATGTATCTCCGGTGCCTCCCTGGTGATTGACCACGACTGACCACGACAGTGGCTGCTGTGGCTTCCGTGGGCGGAGTATGTCTTCAACACTGCCTACCAGAGCTCCCTCCGTGACACGCCGTTTCGGATCGTCTACGGGCAGGATCCCCCCTTCTATCCGCTCATATGAACTGGGGCACACTCGGGTGGCCGTCGTCGCTTTGCACCATGGAGGATCGGCGGGAGTTCTTGGCGGATGTACACCATCGCCTCGAACAAGCGCGGGCGGTCCATAAGCGGCGCTTCGACAAAGCTCACCACGGCGTCGCTTGCTCGGTGGGGGGGCGGGTGCTGCTCCGGCCGTCACCGGACGATCTGCGTCCCTTCGGTCGGCTCCGGCAAGCTCAAAGCGGTACTACAAGCCCTATCGCATCGCGGGCTCATCAACAAGCGTCGTCGTCCGCCTCGACCTGTCGGCCCAGCGCCGCATCCACGGCGTCTTTCACGTGGGCGTCCTCAAAAAGTTCCACGGCCAAGCCCAGAGGCGCCACAGAGCTGCGGTGTTGCACCATGGCCAGCGATGACCCCGAGAACCTGGCCGCGGTTAAGACTCGGCTTCGCCCGCGGCGTCGCCCAGGTTTTGGTCTAGTGGAAGGCGAGTCCGCTGCCGGCGCGACCTGAGAGGACATCGACACGTTCAGCGCCAAGTTCCGGCGTTCAGCTTGAGGGCGAGCTGCTCTCGGAGGGAGATATGTCATGTGGGTAGTGGTACACCAGGCGCCGTCGGGCAGGGGCGTGTGGCACGCAACTGAACGCGCGCGTGCTCAGCAGCGCAAAGCCAGCCACAGAACAACGTGGCTGAGGAATTAGGAAAGATAGAATACTTTCCATCTTATTTCCTTAAGTCTAGGGAGTGATTAGTTGAGACATGAGGCTATTTATCTCTTGTAACCGAATGTTATCAGATTAAGCAAGAATCAATTATCCTATCTCTTCCTCCTCTAAACCTAAGCCTGCGGACTGAGGGTTAAAACCTCGCCGGAGAAGACGACGGACCAAGGCTACGACGGACCATGGCTGCGATCTCCGTAGCCGAGGGCCACCTACCTACGACGATAAGGCCCTTGACACATCTCCACACCGTCCGCTGGTGAGGGAGGCGGTCTGGAGAAGGCGAGCGACCTCCAGCTCTGAACATCGCCGCCCGGTGTGATCACCGTGGCTCTCCGATATCAATTGTTAGAATCTGGGCTGGCTTCCACGGGTGAGCAGCAGTTTCTCTCTCACACACACGCACACTACTTTGGGGGCGGGGGGGTACAGAACACACACAACACAAGCACCAGCAAGTGTTGTCGAACTGAACTACCAATTACATTACCATAGTTATTGGCCCAGTAAACTCATTCGAAGAAAGATCTGCTGTAGTGAGATGTTCAAGATTACTAAATACGAGTTATGTCGCCCTGTAGATCATTGTCGTTAAGATACAAATGTGTGAGTTGTTGAAGGTTTGCAAAGCTCGGTGGTATGTATCCATGAAGATTGTTATAGCTAAGGTCCAACATTTGGAGGCGTGGAAGAGTTCCCAAGGTATCTGGTATGGAACCCTCAAATTTATTTTCCTTCAGGGAGAGGTTTGACAACTGAGTAAGATTACCTATAGAGGATGGGATGGACCCAGTGAAGTTGTTCGATTGTAGATGTAGAAGATTTAGGTTTTTTAAATTTTCAATCCATCCATCAGTTGTACCACTAAAATTGTTTTCACCTAGTGCTAGTCTAGTTAAAGCACTAAGATTCCCTATGGCCTGTGGAATTTGTCCAGATAAGTCGTTACCAGTAAAATAAAGTTGTTCAAGGGTGGTCGATAGGTTACCAACTGATTGAGGTATAGATCCCTGCAGATTATTGTAAGCAAGTGAGAGTACTTTTAGAAATTTGCAGTTTTTAATGCATTTAAGAATTCCCAGTCTTGACTGTCCCTTGCTACAAGCTGATTATACTGAAGATTTAGGAAAGTCAAATTTGAAAGTTTTCCCAAAGAAGTAGGAATTTTTCCTGTGAAATTGTTAGATGATAAATCTAAAGTTTGTAGTACTACAGCATTGCCTAGAGAAGCTGGGATGGGACCTTCAAAAGTGTTGTTTTCTAAGGTAAACTCTATTAGAGTATTAGGGAGAAGCTCTCCTATGTTAGATGGCAATGCCTTTCCTAAAGAATTCAACTGTAGATGTAGATATTGCAAAGAAGAAAGACTAAAGATGGCCTGTGGAACTTCACCTGAAAGACTGTTGTTACTAAGGAGCAAGTTTTCTAAGTTCAACAATTGTCCAAGCTCACCAGGAATGCTTCCCTCGAGTTGATTTGAATCCAAACTGAGATATGTCAGATTTGCTAGAATGCCTAATTTGGGAGGAATTGAACCCTCTAGTACGTTTGACGATAAATCTAAGGAAGTCAAGTTGGAGCAGTTTGCAAGTGCATCAGGAATGTTCCCAGACAAACCGTTGTTGTTCAACCAAAGGTATTGTAGTTGTTGCAGGCGGCCTAGAAGAGGTGGTAAGGGACCAACGAAGTTATTGTAGGAGAGGTCAAGATAATCAAGGAAGGTAAGGTTGCTAAGAGAAGAGCTGATTTGGCCTGACAAACTATGGCTGCTGAGGTTCAGCCACAAGACGCGGAATGGTGGCGTCGTGGTACACTTGACACCGTTCCACCGACAGAAGTGGGAACTTGCGTTCCAATTGCTCAATGCTCCAGTTGGGTCACTGACGCCCTGCTTGAAATCGAGCAGTGCCTGCAGATCTCTTCTGTTCTGACGAATGGTTGAGCATTGGATGTTTCCAACTCCATAGCACAGCAGCAGCAAGGGCAATAGTGTAAGGATAGGAATGGCGAATCTCGCCGGCTGCTCGGAAGGACACATGATGCACCTTACTGCCACCTGTAAAACATAAAGCATTCCATGCTGTGTAAGCATATGTTTGAGCAAGTATGCAATCTTGTAGTGTCACCGAACGATATTTGTGGTATGTTTGTTTTTATATAAATGCTCTATTTTATTGTTAGAATGAAGCCAACGGATCAAGAAAGGTTAAATTTTGACAAATTGTACACATGATTCCCAGAAATAAGTACTATCATTCTTTTTCTAAAAAAATAAGTACGTACTATCATGCCTGGCAGAAGTGGGGGAGACGGGGTACCTGTAGTGTTGTGGATTTGTGGCTGTGCCGGAGAACAGGAGAGAAGACACCACAGATCAGCCTCGATGTTATTTTTTGCTCTTGCCTCGAACCGATGTTTGATCTGCTGTGACACTTAAGTTTGAGCTGGATGCTGATCAGTTGGCTGAGGCTCAGGGGTTTAAAAACAGTTTTACGGTACCACAATACCCACATATCGTGACGCTGACGCCTTAACTTAGCTTGACCGCCGTTTCAGCGAAGACCCAAGAAGTCCGTCAAACTCGTCCGTAACTGCCACTTTTCCCATCCCTCAGCGCCGCTGTCGCTGTGTGAGAGAGACACCATTGTTGCTGGTTGCCTTGTTAGCTTGTGCAGACAACGGATCAAAGGCGAGTGTAGAATTTAGGAAGGTCCGGAGCGCATTGTGACCGCAATGCTGTGAGAATCGTGAAGTATTTTGCATCGTCCTCTCATCCACACCACAGACTTGCACTTCAGCTGCCACTGTCACGCCTTGCCTTTGCTTGACCGCCGCCGTAGCTAGCTGCAAAGACCTTGAGTCCGTCAAACTCAACAGTTTGCACACGCCTTGCCTCACGCAGTGCTGCAGATACAGGTGCAGCCATGTAATCGGCTTTCTGAGGAGCTCCTTGGTTTCTTGGTCCACTTAGATCATTGCCTGCCAAAATCCAGGTCCATTTCTGTAATTTTGCTGTAAGGCCATGTTAAGGCCCATTTTCAATATTGCCCATGTGCTAATCCTTTGATCAGAGTCAGAGCACGAGTTGCCAGGCTTTGCTGATTAGTCCCTCTATCTTTCCCCTTACGAATTGGGCAACAAACCGAGGCCAGAGGCGTGGCCACGTCGCGGCCCATTCCGGCCGTCGGATCATTCGGATGTACGGCCTAGATCATACAAGTCTAGGTCATTTTTAGTAAAACCCCTCGAACTTTATCAAATTTAGCCCGGGTCCAGGCGGCCTTCCCTCCCCATCTAGGGAGACTTTTACCTGTGTGCCCTTAAAAAATTTAGGTTGGATCTCCATACCCCTCACGAAGTTAATGTTTACTTGTGTGCCCAACTCGAATTTAGATTTGTCCTCCATGCCCTTCCGTCCATCTCCCGTTTGCGGGACTCCGTTTGGCGGACTGACATGTGGGACCACAAAGTCAAAATGACCATCATGCCCTCTCTTTCTTTCCCTTTCTTTCCGGAACCACTTCCCGTGACCCTCTCGAATCGAATTGACCGAGCCTCCCCTCCGTGCCCGACCGGTGACTCGAGTGAAACCCGGCCGCATCAGCGGCGGCGGGCGGCGTGGCGGTGCATCTGGCTGGGGCACCGGGCTGTCGCGGCACTTTCGTGCAACTCTGCGGGGCGTCGGCGGCGCAAGCAGCTGCGATCCATGGTTGCCCGGCGTCAGGGAGAGAATTTGGGCGGACGACATTGTTCTTTCGTTGGGAGGCAGCGTGATTTCGGGACTTGATCTTGAGATGTGGTGATCTATTGGCCTAGTTGTTTTGACCGAGTTATTTTGAGATTTGCTTTGAGTTTAGGAGTAGATATTGTGTGGGTGCAATTATATGTGCTCATGATTTACCTATTTTCTGCGATGCTAATGGCAGTTACGTGTACGATCATAATTTGAAAGCTAAACTCATGCAGGATGATTTCAAAGAAAGAATGGGCACATCTCGGTTCTCAGGTATTGCTTATGACCTCGGTGATTTTCTCTGAGCACAGCAGATTTGTCGGGGGTTGATACTACCCTTTACAAACTTAGAGATTGATCGGTAGTCGAAATCTACCATCCTACAAAGCTCTGGTCGGATGGGTTCAATACTGATTTTATAAAGAAATGCTGGCCTATTATATGTGCTGATTTCTATCATCTTTTCAATGAGTTCTATGATGGGCATTCAAATCTGCAATGTGTCAATAACTCTCACATCACTTTGGTGCCAAAGAAGGATAACCCTACAAGAGTTTGAGATTTCGGACCAATATCTCTTCTCAATACCTCCATCAAGCTCATTACAAAGATTTTGGTGTCGGTTTGCAGGTAGTCTTACCAGCCCTTATTCATAAAAACCAGTATGGTTTTATTAAGAAAAGGACTATCCAAGATTGCTTGGCTTGGGCCATTGAATATCTGCATATGTGCCATCAATCCAAAAAGGAAATTATTATCCTTAAATTGGATTTTGAAAAAGCCTTTGACAAGGTAGAACACCAGTTTATGTTGCAGGTTATGCAGGCCAAAGGTTTCCCAGCAAAATGGTTGTTATGGATGCAAAGCATCTTCCAATCTGGGACTTCCTCAGTCCTTTTAAATGGAGTTCCTGGTAAAGTTTTCCACTGTAAAAGGGGAGTAAGACAAGGGGATCCCTTTGTCCCCCTACTATTTGTCCTAGGCTGTGATTTCTTACAAGATCTTCTTAATGCGGACTGCACCAATGGTGATCTTTTTTTTTTGCCCTTGCCTCTACCTAGTGATCAGGACTTTCCAATTTTACGGTATCTTTGATGACACCACGATCTTTATGCAAGGAGACTCGATCAAATTACTTTTCTCAAGAACACATTTGCGAGGACTTTGGAGAATCTTCGAACTCAAGGTAAATTCTTGCAAGTCAAGCATGGTTGGGATCAATGTTCAGCGGCAAAAACTTGATGAGCTAGCTTCAACCTTTGGGTTTTGTCGAGAAGGAAACCTTTCCTTTCACTTATGCGGGTTTACCTCTAAGTATTTATAAGCCAAGTGTAGCAGATTTCGGCCTTTGGTTAATAAGTGTGTGAGAGAAGATTAGTGAGCATTTCATCCTTTTTAAATGAGGCAGGCCGTTTGGAGCTCACAAATGCAGTTTTTACAGCTTTACCCACTTTTGCAATGTGCATCTTTGCTTTGCCCAAGGCAATCACCAAAAGGACCCTCTTTGGAGAGGTTACGATGTCAACGACAAGAAACCTTCAAAAGCGGACGGCCAATGGTCACTATCTCAAAGATTAATGGTGGTTTGGGAGTTCTTGATCTAGAATCTCACAATGAATGCCTTCTCATGAAACACTTGCATAAGTTCTTCGGTAGAGCTTCTACTCCTTGGGTTCGATTGGTATGGGATAAATATTATAGCAATGGTGGCTGCCAAGATATCAAGCTAGATTGAGAGGGTCCTTTTGGTGGAGGGATATCCACGAAGCTTTTGGACACCTACAAATCCTTCTCCTCGGTTATCATTCAAAATGGAGCCGGTAGCTTGTTCGGCTAGATCTTTTGACTTCGGCTCTCGAATCGAGAGGTTCCCACAGCTCTTTTCTTATGTCCAAGACCCAAATACTTACATCGGCTTCATCAAGTCTGTACCAAACCTCATCTCACAGTTTCATCTTCCTCTATCTTGAAGCCTATGCTCGGTTCAGCTGACTTCAAGCTCTTGTCGGTGCTTTGCGGCTCTCGAGGCAGTCATGATCGAGAGGTCTTACTCTTGGGGAAATACGCCGTTCTCCACTTCGCCCAAGCATACAAGTTCTATAGGGCAGAACCCGGTGGCACACCCAATCTATAAATGGCTTTGGAAATCTAGTTGTCGAGAACAAAGAAAAGTTTTCTTTTGGCTCCTGATTAAGGACAGGTTAAGTACAAGACAATTGTTAAGAAGAAGGAATATGCATTTGCCCTCATACTGCTGTGTCCATTGCATTGATAATATAGATGAATCTTTCCTTCATCTGTTTTTTGATTGCCCTCTTGCCTTGACTTGCTGGAATCTTCTTGGTCTGCATTTACCAAGCCATCTATCTGTTGATTACATTGTGGAAACCTTCATGACATAGCTTCATGTTCCATTCTTCATGGAAATAATAGTCTCAATGTGCTGGGCAATTTGGATCTTTGCGAAATGATCAAATTTTCAGAGGAATCCCACCCCTCTTCGTCGTTGCGGGGAGATCTTCAAGTCTGAACTTTCTTGGGCTGTTTTACGAGCCAAGTCTTCTTATTCTTCAAGGTTTAAACAATGGGTAGAAGCCTTTGTGTAATTTTTTGATTTTCTTTGTTTCCCTTTTTTGTTTCTTGAGGAAACTTTGTAATCTTCTCTGTACTTTATGTTATTTAATAAAAGCACAGTAGGGGGTGCAAACCCCTCCTGTTTTCCTTAAAAAAATATGTGCTCATGATAGTAGATGTGTGCGTGTGTTCATATCAAAAGTATACCAGTACGTGTACGTAAGCAGTAGCCGCGGGCAAACCGGCACATTGGCTGCAGGAATTTGTCATCTTGTCTTGAAGGTTATCGAACCGAAAGGTATGGGCTTCTGTTTATTTATTTACCAGTGGACAACAACGCATACCAACTGTGCCACTGCTGCATCTGAGCAAGTCATCCCTCTCTTCTTGTTCGAGCTCAGTTCGTGGTGCATACGCATTGAAGGAACCGGCTCCACTTCCCTAGCCACAAGGTATAGATCGTTAGCCCTTGCTCTCTGACCGTGGCCGCCGGCTGGCTGCAATCGGCTTTGCCGAGCCTATGCTCTGCTCGGGGTCGCTGCGCCGTGCGCCCAACGCCCGCGGCGGGACTGCTGGCCTGGCACGTTTGGGCGCCGTCGCCAGCGGTGCCGAATACGGCGAGCTCGCCCGCTGGCTGGAATCGGCTTTGCCGAGCCTATGCTCTGCTCGGGGTCGCCGCGCCGTGCGCCCAACGCCCGCGGCGGGACTGCTGGCCTGGCACGTTTGGGCTCCGTCGCCAGCGGTGCCGGGCACGGCGAGCTCGCCCGCCAGCCTCTTCATCGTCCGTTCCACCGTGCTCCAGCACCGGCAGACGGAGCAGCTACCAACATGGACGAAGCCCTGCAGCTGTTTGACGAAATCTCTCCAAGGCTATGCTCGGTCGTACAGGACTAGAACAAGGTGTGGCAACATTACTTATATTGGTTCACTTCCTTACAAAAATTTGACATTACTTAATGGAAGCAAAGGGCTTAAATCTTCTACGCCCTTTCGGTAACTAATTTAAACGTGTTCTGTTCATTTTGCTTATACGATAATATTAGATGATGAATGAACTATACAGTACGCAAATTTTTTTATAAATTCTTTTGCCTACTATAATGTGACTTACTAGCTTGCTAATGTAATACACCAACACTGTCATTTGGTACTTCAAGGCCATGCAGTGTTCTCTTGCGAAAATTGCCACCATTGCGTAAAATGTTGATTCTTCATATATATCCATTGAATATCTCTTTCATTGATAAATTCAATTACCTAACCATCTCTTTATGAATTGTGTTTTTTGCGGACACCGTCTTTAAAAATAAAATAAAATAATGTAATTCATGGTTGTCACTACTTTTGCGATCAGTTACATGTCCTATTGTGTTGTTGCCAGCGTAACCTGTCTTCTGATCTTCCTAACTTACCTCAATTATATGTTTCTCAAATGTCTAATTACAATGAGAAATATGTTGAACTTTTTCTTACATACTAAGACTATTCAGCCTCATTTCATTCTCAATGAAAATAATATATGCACATGCATAAACGTAGTATAACAACTGTACAGTTAAACGACTCAGAGTTTTGTGCATGGTTGATGGTTGCTTATTAGTGCCATATAAGTATACATTTGCTTACATCAACCTGGCACTCAGCGGGGATTGATTCCAACCTGTATGTAACTGTTGTTTTCAAAAAAAAAATGTATGTAACTGCAGTCTGCAATCTTCTTCCATGAACAGAGGGTCAAGTAACAAAAAAAACAGCCACTAGGAAAACAAAAGTACTATGAGGCTTTGGTACAATATAGCTCCCGTTTGCATCTCTTTTTTTTTTTTTTTTTTTTTTTTGCTCCGGTTTGCTTAATTTCTCCCTTTGCTGACAGACCATGTATGTTGTATGTTAAGCTAGAAGTCTTTACTGACTGAATGAATGTGATTACTTTTACACGCTTATCAATTACATGTTGCAGATTCTTCCATCCAACATCTGCTAATCTTAGATGGATTTAACAGGTACCTGCAATATTGACAATTGGGAATAACAAAGACATACCACATTTCCCAGATAATCTTTGTTCAGAGGGAAAAACTTTCTGAAACATAAGTCTGGCATCACAAGGGACATGTTTCCTACTTCAACTGATGGGAAAAACAGCATGATACAACTCCTACATCCTGCCTATGATTTTCAGTGCTCATACTGTCAAATAGTTGCACCACCCTTGCTGAATTGCCCCAAAGAATATGCGTAGTATATGATATGGCTGTGCTTTTGGTCATCCTGTAATGGCAGGGACTAATGT
This sequence comes from Hyparrhenia diplandra, assembly GCA_015847255.1. NCBI lineage: Eukaryota > Viridiplantae > Streptophyta > Magnoliopsida > Poales > Poaceae > Hyparrhenia > Hyparrhenia diplandra. The sequence goes on from JADLZK010001217.1 coordinate 289,231, forward strand.
TATTATGAATTGGTTTGGCCATTTTTTCGATCAGTATGGATATACTATTCTACTGATCGAGTGGAATCGAGCTGAATGCTTGATTGTTGAATCATACTTTTTCCCTATGGTCTTCCAGTAAAGGTTGGTTCATTCCTTTAATAGGCAAACGATTTTTGTGCGTATTGATATTGATATGTTTTACAGTTGTGTTGTGGTGAAGTCACGTGTTTGCTGAATATATATTCTATGTTCCTTAAGTCTTATTAGTGTTTTGATCCCAAATATGAAAATTTCCAAGCATGTTTTTTTTTCTGAAGGAAAAAAAATTGCAAACATGTTTCATCTGTGGTCCTGGACTAGGCTGGTTTCATTCATACAATTTACTTTTCTCATTGGCAAGCTATCAGGAATCATGCTACCTGACCACTGATTTCCCATGTGATTTGGTCAGTTGTAGCCAAGCTCAACGTGTAAGGAACCAATAGACTTGCACACAGGATTCTGCTTACAGGAACATGGGGACTGCACGCAAATTGGGAGGGAAGGGTCAAAATAGTATGTAGCTAATGTTTTTATAAGCATTTGGCATACACTGTAAATCATTGTCAATGTCTCCATGAGCTTAGTAAGACAAATGGTATCATCCATTGTGTCTTGACCCAAAAAGAATGCAAGGACAGATCATCATTGACACTCATTCTAGGGTGTGCTTTGGATATATGCCCTAATTTAGTGATTGTCTATTTTTAAAGAATCTATTAGACCACTTAGCGTACATATTTATATGCTTCCTTATTTTTCTTCTCTATGGCAGATCAAGACAACCAGTAGTAAGAAAAAAAAAAAAAAAAGGAAGACTATTTTTAGTGTACAACAATGTGGAAGACTGCTTTTTGCTTACAGTTGTGGAAACAACTTTTTGCTACCTAACGCTCTTACTGTGTTACCATGCTTGCCGGATAGATAAGATCGAGATAGAGACAACATGATTAATATTCAAAAATATACTCGCTTGCCTATATTGTTCCAATAATCTTAATTACTTAGAACAAACACATACAGAGTATATTGCTAGAAAAGAACGCCTAATCTACTACACTTCTAGCAGCCTCAATAGCCCACACAATGGCCATAAGCGGCAAAATCATTTTTTTTTAACTAGCACCGGAATGTAAACACAATACATAACATCACATATTTTAGAGGAATTTAATTGCTATAGGTGTAGATCTATATTTCTCTAGAGTTTTCTATAAACAATTAATAGATTTAGTTTCTTTATTCAAATTTCTACAAATTTCATGATCCAAGGCCAAACAACAGCAGGCTTTACAAACCATGATACATATAAAAAAACTTATCTAATATTACTGTACATATAAAACCGAGCCTACGTCACATATAATATTAATAGCTCTTAAATCCATTTCACAACAAATAATTATTTGTAGTGCAAAATATGACAGGTCTTACCTGCCATAAGCGGCTTAGCCGCGATCTTTTCTAGTTTCTAAGGAAAAAAAAAGTTCACGTCGAGCTGATAAAAAATAGTAATAGTAATTTCATGTACAACTTAGCACCGTTAGCCCTTTGCTCAAAAAAAAAAAAAAACACCGTCAGCCTTTCAAACTAACGGAGGGACCAAGAACAATATAAAACAACCATTTACAATATGAAACGTAACACCCACAGCTCTTCATTGGCCGACGATCACCCAAGCCCATAGTTTCATGAATTCCCTGTCCAAAAGATTTAGTGTGGCGAGTTCTCTGATTTCTGAAGTCGCCAAATTAAACAAAAAACAGATATGCTCTCGTGCAGATTGTTATATCTAAGCATCAACCTTGACAAAAGTGGAAGGTTTTACAAGCTAAGCTAGGTGGTTAAAGAGCAGTGAATTGATTATCGGCTAGATAGAGACGTATCAGCTGTGTAAGATGGCCAATGGTAGGTGGAATTCTTCCTGCGAAGCTATTCGATTGTAGTTTTAAAATTTGTAGATTTGTCATCTTTCCGACCCATTCCTCAATCGTGCCTGTAAGATTGTTATGGCTAAGGTCCAACTGCAACATCGCTTTAAGATTCCCCAAGTTAGATGGTACAGAGCCGGAGAAATAATTTTCGGCTACAGAGAACTTTACCAACCGTGTAAGATTACCAATTGAAGGTGGAATTTTCCCGATGAAGTTGTTCGATTGTAGTAACAAAAGTTGAAGATTTGTCATCTTGCCGACCCATTCCTCAATGGTACCAGTAAGATTGTTGTTTCCTAGTGATAGTTTAGTTAAGCTACTACGTTTCTCAATAGTTGGGGAACTGTTCTGATAGGTTGTTCCAACCCATCAGTAGATTTTCAAGACTGGTGGACAGATTAGCAATCGAATTTGGTATTGGTCCGTGTAGAAGATTATCGGTCACTGAAAGTGTATTAAGAGAGTGACAGTTTGCCAGGGCATCAAAAGAACTGCAAGCCTTCACCATCCCTTTGCTTCAAGCATGTTTACCTCAAGGTTTAGAATCTGCAACTGCGATAGATTTCCAAAAGATCTTGGGATTTCGCCAGTGAAATAGTTGTATGATAGGTCTATGGTATCTAGATCTGAAGGCTTGCCTAGGGAAGCTGGAATGAGACCCTTAAAACTGTTGTTTCCTAAGTAGAGTTCTTGGAGGTTAGGGGAGGGCATCGCCTATGTTTTGATGGCAATGCGCTATCCAGCATATTGCTGTTCAAGGATAACACCATAAGAAGATAAATTGGAGAGATTATCTGGGATTCCACCTGATAGGTTATTTTGTCCTAGAATCAAATTTACAATGTTTGGCATTTGCCAAACCTCATTAAAGAATACTTCCGTTTAATTGATTTTCTGAAAGATCGATTGCCTCTAATGTGGAGATCTTTCCTAAAGTTGGAGGGATGACCCCGGTGAGATAATTACTGTAAAGGTAAATTTCTTTTAGGTTTGTTAGATAGCCTATGTTAGAAGGAATATAACCGACGAGGTTATTTATAGAGAGATCTAGTCAACTAAGTTGGAACAGTTTGTAAGCCCTTCAGGAATAACACCCTCTAAAGGTTGCCCCACAGAACAAGTTTGTTCAGGTTTTGGAGCTTGTTAAGAAGAGGTATGGGGCCACTGAAGCTATTGTTGGCCAGATCAAGTGTATTCAGGAAGGTCAGGTTTCCAAGAGAGGAGCTGATTTTGCCACCTAAGCTTTGGCCGTTGAGGTTGAGCTCCTTGACGCGATATGGAGGCGTGGAACTGCAGTTCACACCATGCCATTGGCAGAAGTGGATGCTGGTGTTCCAATTGCTCAAGGCTCCATGCGGATCGTTGGTGATACCGTTCTTGAACTCTAGCAACGATAGCAGATCTGTTCTATTGCCATGGATTGACGAGCAACAGGTGTTGCCAACTCCCAAACACAGCAGAAGCAGCAATGGTAACAGTATATGCTTGTCCAGTTTGGCCATTTGCTTGGATAACACCCTTATCATATCTGCAGGGCATATTATAGCATAATTGCTTTACTAATGAACATCGACAACCACGAGCGCAAGAATAATTTCAACTTGGAGAAAAGCTAAGAGAGACGACGGATCAAGGAAGAGTGTACAAGTAGTCAGGATGGCGTACCAGTGTTCGCTCGGCCGGAGCGCCCAACGCCTCTTTGATCTTTGGGTCAGTCAGTGCAATCTGTAGTGCTGTGAGAACCGTGAAGGTTGAGTTGGATTGGATACACGGCTGGTTGAGGAGTTGAGGCCTTATTATACGGGTTTAAAGAACAGGTTTATTTTGCATCGTCGTATCACCCACCACATTATCACCCACCACAGACTTGCACTTCAGCTGCCACTGTCATGCCTTGCCTTTGCTTGACCGCCGCCGTAGCTAGCTGCAAAGACCTTGAGTCCGTCAAACTTACCAGTAATCGATTCAACGGTACTTATTGGGCCTTCGGAGACACTTCTTGGTTTCTTGGTCCGCTTAGGTCATTGCCTGCCAAAATCCAGGTCAATTCTGTTAGGGCCCATTTTCCAATATTGCCCATGTATTAGTCCTATGATCAGAGCACGAGTTGTCAGGCTTCGGCGATTAGTCCCTCTATTCAATATCAAAGGAAAAAAAAAAAAAAGCTCACCTCCGAGCTGATTAAAATAAGTAATTTCATGTACAACTTACCACAGTTAGCCCTTCAAACTAACTGAGGGACATGGATCTTGGTGGTGGGGCTGCGGGTCTTCGGGGAGATTGGTGGTTCGGCGGATTCGGCTTCACCTTAGCGGAGGATGCTATCGTAGGCTCCACCATCGTCGTCTCAACCTGGATAGTGATCTGGCGGATGGGCGTTCAGCGGCGCTTTTGCAAGATCGGCGTCTTCGCGCGGTCCACCTCAGCGGCGGGGGTTTTCCTCCGGCTTTTGGTGCTTCCGGAGTTTGGTGGCGGTACTGGGTGGCGGCGGTCTTTGGCGGTGGCGGTTGCGGCTGGTGCACGATGCGGAAAATCCAAGGATCGCTTTGTAATTTTCTTATTTCTTTGGGGTCCTTGTAGATTATAGGCAGGGTAGCTGTCATACGTATCCTCATACGGTGTACTTGCATTGCTTTTTCCCTTAATTATCGTGTTTGCTTTATATATAAAAAAAAAGAAACCAGCGGAAATTCTTTTTAGGGTCAAATAGCAAAGTTCAAGAAAAAATAGGCTAAGGGCATGTTTGGATGGAGGGACTAGAGACTAATAGGGACTAAAAATTAGTCTTTAGCCCCTCCCAAGAAGTCTAGTGAAATTTGGACTAATTGAGACTAAAAATTAGTCCATAGTCCTTATGTTTGGTTATTTAGGGACTAAAGCGGGACTAAAATTACTCTCTAGTCTCATGAGAACCAAACAGGCCCTAAGAAACTAAGCAACATTTTTTAGAACTAAGAAATCTTTTTTTTTAGCAAACTATCTGAAATCCATACAGCCCACACTAAATGGATCTTAAGAAAACTCACACTAAATGGGCCCTTAAACTAACAAACAGAACATTGTTTTTGCTTCAAAAAAATGATTCTTTTTTTACTGATAATAATGGAACATTTGTTTGGAAATAACCAAGAGCTA
>JADLZK010001218.1:0-10011 GCA_015847255.1 Hyparrhenia diplandra
TATTCTGAGCTACCTTTTGGTGATGCAGTGCCCTCAGAGCTTTTGTTACACTTGTTTAATAGTATCCTGTGAGAGAATAAAGATTTGAAACAAGATGAAGCAAGATTGCAGAACAAGCGAAGCAGGCTCTCGTCTACCTCCTCATACACTATCTATTACTGAGAATTGAGCGTATAAAGCTGTATCCTCGGTATGGATGTATTGAGTTGTACATCTTGAACTTGACACACGCTACTACATTAATGTTTAGTTACGTTGTGTTTTTGTTTTAGGAGTCATGAAACTACTCTTTTGCTATTTTCTTTTACTAGATAAATATACATGCTCAAGAACAATATTTGCTCTATTAAATAAAATGTTACTAAGCTGCGGTTTGTCTATACACTATTCTATTCACGAACTACATTTAATTTTTTTTGTGTTTGTGACTCCGTGATTCTTTGTAGTCCTAATGGCGCCTATTGTTGGGAGTGAGGAGCGTATAATATTAGCCTCACATGGATACTTGTTGATTTCCATCCAACAGCGCGGGGCATCAGCCATCCCGGGTGTCTTTGAATTTTTCGGTCGCCGAGTGAGGAAAGGTGATAATTAACGCTTATTTTTCTTCATAGATGAATACACAAGATCGATAACACTATTTGCTCTGTCGGGTACTACTACTATCTTGTCTTACAAAATTTTCACGCTAAGCGAACTATTGCTAAACTACGGTTTGTTTTATATTCTTCTATTCCTGAACTACTTCCTCGCTTCGGTTTGTAAAGTCGCTTTGACTTTTGGTACATCCATTTAGCTTTGTATCTAGATACAATAATATGTCTGGGATACATAGCAAAATGGACGAACCAAAAAAAGCCAAAGCGACTTTTACAATTTGGAACGGAGGGAGTGCAATTTTTGTTGATCGTGCCCTCTCTCCATTAGAGTGTGGCTATTTTTCCGCTGGTTAAGCCAAACTTAATGCAACCCTCCTCCTTTACCGGGTTTGGGACCTCATTCGGGTGAGGAGCTACTTACTTGATTTCCATCCAATAGGCATCATCGCATCATCGGTGTCGCCCGAATTTTTCAGTCGCCAAGAAGTGAGGAAAGGTGATAATTCTGTTGCTTATTTTTCTTCATAGATGAATATAAAAGCTTGAAACACTAAGTGCTCTGTCAAGTACTACTACTAACTTGTCTTACAAAATTTCCGACTAAACGAACTGTTGCTAAACTACGGTTTGTTTATATTCATCTATTCTGAACTACTTCTTCCATTTTAGTTTGTAAGTCGCTTTGACTTTTTTGGTACATCCATTTAGCTATGTATCTAGATACAATAATGCCCGGATACATAGCAAAATGGACAAACAAAAGTCAAACGCCAATTTGGAACGAGGGAGTGTAATTTTTTATGATCTCGTGCCTCGTGGATTGTGTAGTCCTTACGGTACGACCTATTGGCTGCAAGTGAGCGTATAATATTAGGGCCTTGCTAATTTCAGGTGACTGTAATTTTCAAATCTTTTCAGGCGATGGCTTTTTTTTAGATAATGGATGAGAAAAACATCCGGCCTCTACATCCGAGGATGTACACGACCGATTATTACAAGTAGTGGAGAAAAGGTAGAGCAAAACAAGTCTCTAAAGCTTGGATAAAGAGAACTAAAGCAAATGATAAATGTGCTTACACCCTCTATAGGAAACTCAAAGTAATCACTTTTCACTTCTAGTTTTTACGCTAATTAGCGAGGTGTGTTCTTGTCTTGTTCATCACTTATTTTTGGAATCAAGGCCGCATTAGCCAATAGGCTCATCACGAAAATTAAGCCGACGACGAGAAAACTTTTTATTTTGTTAAAAAGATAATATCGTTTAAATGACACCAAATGGCCCAAAGATAGCTTGTGACGCCAACCCAAATCAAGTTTCTAATCCTTTTCTTACGATTAGTAAGCCATGTACCAAACATATGGCTTATGTAGATCTAGTTTGGTTTAGGCGTTAGCATAAAAGATGATCCTCCATACGTTTTTTGAATACGGGACAATCTAGGAATACGTGTTGGATGGTCTCATTTATATTACAACCAACACATTTTCTAGCTTCCTTTCCGTTTTCCTAGTGAGGAAAGGCGATAATTCTCTTATTTTCTTCATAGATGAATACACAGCTCAAGAACATTTGCTCTGTCGAGTACAACTACTATCTTGTCTTGAAATTTTCCTACTAAGCGAACTTTGCTAAACTATAGTTTGTTTATATTCTTCTATTCTCGAACTACTTCCTCCGCTTCAATTTGTAATTCGCTTTGACTTTTTTGGTACATCCATTTAGCTATGTATCTAGATACAATAATATGCACGGATACATAGCAAAATGGGAACCAAAAGTCAAAGCGACTTACAATTTGAAAGAGGGATGCAATTTTTTGTGATCTCGTGCCTGTCCATTAGAGTGTGGCTATATTTTTTTACTTTGGTTCTCCAAACTTAACGCAACCCTCCTTCTTTTACCGGGTTTGGGACCTCGATTGGGGTGACCAAGCTACGCCGATTGATTTCCATCCAACGGCCCGGGCATCAACGGTGTCACCCGAATTTTTCGGTCGCCCAGAAGTGAGGAATGGTTATAATTCTAGCTGCTTATTTTCTTCATAGATGAATACACAAGCTTGAGAACACTAAGCGCTGTCGAGTACTACTACTATCTTGTCTTACAAAAATTTTCCCACTAAACGAACTGTTGCTAAACTACGAGGTTGTTTATATTCCTATTCCTGAACTTCTTCTTCCGTTTGAGTTTTGTAGTCGCTTTGACTTTTTGGTACATCCATTTAGCTATGTATCTAGATACAATAATATGCACGATATATAGCAAAATGGACGAACCAAAAAGTCAAAAGCGACTACAATTTTGGAATGTGATGGATCCCAATTTTTGTGATCTCGTGCCTCTGTGGATTGTATAGTCCTCCACGGCACGCCTATTACAGCAGTGGCGTATAATATTAGGGCCTTGCTAATTTCCGGGTGACCTGAAATTTTCAAATGTTCAGCGATGAGCTTTTTTTTTAGATAATGGATGAGAAGAAACATCCGGCCTCTACATCGAGAATGTACACGGCCCGTAATTATTACAAGTTGTGGATAAAAGGTAGAGCAAAACAAGTCTCTAAAATAGATAAAGAGAACTAAAGCAAATGATAAATGTGCTTCCATCCTCTATAAGGGAAACTCCAAAGTAATCACTTTTCCCTTCTAGTTTTACGCTAATTAGCGAGAGTGTGTTCTTGTCTTATTCATCACTTGCTACAACTAGGCTCGATACGCGTGACCAATAGGCTCATCACGAAAATTACCTTCAACAACGAGAAAACTTTCATTTTGTTAAAGATAATATCGTTTTGGCGCTAAATGGCCTTGAACATATAGTTGTGGCGCCAACCCAAATCAAGTTTCTAATCCTTTTATTCTGATTAGTAAGCCATGTACCAAACATGGCTTATGTAGATCTAAGGGCTTGTTTTAGGCGGTAGCATAAAAGATGATCCTCCATACCGTTTTCGAATACGGACAATCTAGGAAAATGTGTTGGATGGTCTCATTCATATTACAACCAACATATTTACGGCTTCCTTTCCGGTTTTTTCCTAGTGAGGAAAGGCAATAATTTCAGCCGCTTATTTTCTTCATAGATGAATACACAAGCTCAAGAACACCGGCCGACTTTGTCGAGTACTACTACTATCTTGTCTTACAAAACTTTCCTACTAAACAAACTATTTGCTAAACTACGTTTGTTTATATTCATCTATTCCCGAACTACTTCTTCCATTTTCGGTTTGTAAAGTCGCTTTGACTTTTTTGGTACATCCATTTAGCTATGTTTCTAGATACAATAATATGCACGGATATATAGGCAAAATGGGCTAACCAAAAAGTCAAAGCCGACTTACAATTTGGAAATGGAGGGGTAAAATTTTGTGATGATCGTGCCTGCGCCGATTGTGTAGTCCTCGCAGATTGCCTATTGCAAATTGAACTATATAATATTAGGGCCTTGCTAATTTCGGTGTTGAAATTTTCAAATCTGTTATTCGGCGACGAAGCTTTTTTTTTAGATAATGGATGAGAAAAACATCCGCCTCTACATCCGAGGATGTACCGCGACCCGATTATTACAAGTAGTGGATAAAAGGTAGAGCCAAACAAGTCTCTAAAATAGATAAAGAGAACTAAAGCAAATGATAAATGTGCTTCCATCCTCTATAAGGAAACTCCAAAGTAATCACTTTTCACTTCTAGTTTTTCGCTTATTAGCGAGAGTGTGTTCTTGTCTTGTTCATCACGCCGCAATTTGGGCTCGCATACCGCGACCAATAGGCTCATCCGAAAATTACCTTCGACAACGAGAAACTTTCATTTTGTTAAAGATAATATCGTTTCGACAGGTGCCAAATGGCCCGACATATAGCCGTGACACCAACCCAAATCAAGTTTCTAATCCTTTTTATTCGATTAGTAAGCCATGTACCAAACATATGGCTTATGTAGATCTAGGGCTGTTTTAGGCCAAGTAGCATAAAGATGATCCTCCGTACCGTTTTCGAATACGGACAATCTAGGAAAATGTGTTGGATGGTCTCATTCATGTTACAACAAACACATTTCTAGCTTCCTTTCGATTTTTCTAGTGAGGAAAGATGATAATTCTAGCGCTTATTTTCTTCATAGATGAATACACAAGCTCAAGAACAGCGGCTAAATAAAGTACTACTACTATCTTGTCTTACAAAAATTTTCCTAATAAGCGAACTGTTGCTAAACAACGATTTTGTTTATATTCATCTTTTCGAACTACTTCTTCTTCCATTTTCAGTTTGTAAGTCGCTTGACTTTTTTTGGTACATCCATTTAGCTATATGTATCTATATACAATAAAATGCGGATACATAGCAAAATGCCGAAGACAACCAAAACGACTTACAATTTGGGCTGAGAGGGAGTGCAATTTTTGTGACCTTATGTGCCTCTCTCCATTAGAGTGGCTGTATTTTCTGTTGTGGTTAAAGCCAAACTTAGCATAACCCTCCTCCTTTACCCGGGTTTGGGACCTACATTCGGTGACGAAGCTGCCCGATTGATTTCCATCCAACGTAGGCATCAGCGCGTCATCGATTGTCGCCTGAATTTTTCGGTCGCGGGGAAGTGAGGAAATTCTCTTTGCTTATTTTCTTCATAGATGAATATATACAAGCTTGAACAACGGCCCCTTTCTGTCGGTACTATACGATCTTGTCTTACAAAAATTTCCTACTAATGATTTGTTGCTAAACTACCTGAGGTTTGTTTATGTTCATCTATTCACTGAACTTCTTCTTCTATTGCCAGTTTGTAAGTCGCTTTGACTTTTGGTACATCCATTTAGCTATGTATCTAGTATGCACGGATACATGCTGGATACAAACCAAAATGGACAAACCAAAAGTCAAAAGTGTAATTTTTTAATTTTTGTGATACATTGCCTGTGGATTGTGTGGTCCCTTACGGGCTGCCTATTCTGAAATTGGTACGTAATATTGGGGCCTTGAATTTTCAGTGGTACGCAATTTTCAAATCTTTTGGTGACGAAGCTTTTTTTTAGATAATGGATGAGAAAAACATCCGGCCTCTACATCAGGGATATACACGGCCGATTATTACAAGTAGTGGATAAAGGTAGAGCAAAACAAGTCTCTAAAAGCGGATAAAGAGAACTAAAGCAAATGATAAATGTGCTTACACCCTAAATAGGGAAACTCCAAGTAATCATTTCTAGTTTTCGGTAGTGCGAGGAGGTGTGTTCTTGTCTTGTTCATCCTTATTTGCAAAGCGGGCTCAGTACGCGTCCAATAGGCTCATCGAAAATAACCTTGCGACAGCGAGAAAACTTTCATTTTGTTAAAGATAAATATCGTTTCGGCTTGGCCAAATGGCCCGGCATATAGGCGTGGCGTAACCAAATCAAGTTTCTAATCCTTTTATTCTGATTAGTAAGCCATGTACCAAACATATGGCTTATGTAGATCTAAATTTGGTTTAGGCCGTGGCATAAAGATGATCCTCCATACCGTTTTTGAATACGGACAATCTAGGAAAAGGTGTTGGATGGTCTCATTCATATTACAACAAACACATTTTCTTTTGCTTCCTTTCGGTTTTTCCTGAGGAAAGAGCGATAATTCTACTCTTATTTTCTTCATAGATGAATACACATGCTTTCTTGAGAACACTAATTGCTCGGTCGAGTACTGCTACTATCTTGTCTTCAAAATTTTCCTACTAAACGAACTGTTGCTAAACTACAGTTTGTTTATATTCATCTATTCCCGAACTACTTCTTCCATTTTCAAAGTTGTAATTCGCTTTAACTTTTGGTACATCCATTTAGCTAATGTATCTAGATATACAATATGCCTCGATATATAGCAAAATGGATCTAACCAAAAAGTCAAGACCACTTACAATTTGGAACGGAGGGAGTGCAATTTTTGTGATCTGTGCCTCGTGGATTGTGTAGTCCCTCGCATTGCCTAATATAGAATTGAATGTATAATAATAGGCCTTTAATTTCCGTGTGACTGAAATTTTCAAATACGATTCGTGCGACGAAGCTTTTTTTTTTTTAGATAATGGATGAGGAAAACATCCGGCCTCTACATCCAGAGGATGTACGGCCCGATTATTACAAGTAGTGGATAAAAAGGTAGAGCAAAACAAGTCTCTAAAAGCGGATAAAGAGAACTAAAGCAAATGATAAATGTGCTTCCACCCTCTATGAAACTCAAAGTAATCACTTTTCACTTCTAGTTTTCTGCTAATTAGCAGAGTGTGTTCTTGTCTTGTTCATCCTCACGCCGCAACCGGGGCTCGATTACACGACCAATAGGCTCATCCGAAAATTACTCCCGACAACGAGAAAAACTTTCATTTTGTTAAAGATAATATCGTTTCAAATAGCCAAATGGCTCAAAGATATAGCCGTGACGCCAACCCAAATCAAGTTTCTAATCCTTTATTCTGATTAGTAACCATGTACCAAACATATGGCTTATGTAGATCTAGGCCGGTTTAGGCGGTAGCATAAAGATGATCCTCCATACCGTTTCGAATACGGACAATCTAGGAATAGGTGTTGGATGGTCTCATTCATATTACAACCAACACATTTCCTCGCTTCCTTTCCGTTTTTCTAGTGAGGAAAGGCGATAATTTCCTTCGCTTATTTTCTTCATAGATGAATACACGCAGCTCAAGAACATTGATTTGCTTTCACGTCGAGTACTAACTATCTTGTCTTCTACGTAAATTTTCCTACTAAACGAACGGTTGCTAAACTCTTGTTTGTTTATATTCTTCTATTCTGAACTACTTATAAAGCTTTAGGTTTGAAAGTTAGCTTTTGACTTTTGGTATATCCATTTAGCTATGTATCTAGATACAATAATATGCTGGATACATAGCAAAATGGGCGAACAAAAAAGTCAGCGACTTACAATTTGAAACAGGAGGGAGTGCAATTTTTGTGATCTCGTGCCTCTATCCATTAGAGTGGCTATTTTTTGTTGGTTTCTCCAAACTTAACGCAACCCCTCCTCCTTTACGGGTTTGGGACCTCTGTTCGGGTGACCAAGCTTACTTCAAGATTTCCATCCAACGTGGGCATCAGCGGTTCGCCTGAATTTTTTGGTCGCGAGGGAAGTGAGGAAAGATGATAATTCTGCTGCTTATTTTCTTCATAGATGAATACACAAGCTTGAGAACACTAATCGCTCTATTTGAGTACTACTACTATCTTGTCTTTAAAAAATTTTCCCACTAAACGAATCTGTTGCTAAAACTACAGGTTGTTTATATTCCTCTATTCCGAACTACTTCTAGCTCGTTTAGGGCCGTTTGACTTTGACTTTTTGGTACATCCATTTAGCTATGTATCTAGATACAATAATATGCCACGGATACATAGCAAAATGGACAAACCAAAAGTCAAAGCGACTTACAATTTGGAACGGAGGGAGTGCAATTTTTGTGATCCGTGCCTCCGTCCAATAGGTGGCTATTTTTTCGGCCGGTTCTCCAAACTTAACGCAACCCTCCTCCTTTACCCGTTTTGGGACCTCTATTAGGTGACCAAGCTGCCGTTGATTTCCATCCAGCGTCAGGCATCAACGGTGTCGCCCCGACTGAATTCGCCGAGTTAGTGAAAGGTGATAATTCTCTTTCGCTTATTTTCTTCATAGATGAATACACAAGCTTGAGAACACTAATTCCGCTCCGTCGAGTACTACTACGATCTTGTCTTACAAAAATTTCCTACTAAACGACCGTTGCTAAACTTACGATTTGTTTATATTCATCTATTCTGAGAACGAACTTCTTCTTTCCAGTTTGTAAAGTCGCTTTGACTTTTGGTATATCCATTTAGCTATGTATCTAGATACAATAATACGGATACATAGCAAATGGACAAACCAAAAAGTCAAAGTGACTTACAATTCTGGGAACGGAGGGTGTAATTTTTGTGATGCGTGCCTGTAGATTGTGTAGTCCTCACAGGAGTGCCTATTATAGAATTGAACTTGTATAATATTAGGGCCTTGCTAATTTCCGTGTGTTGAAATTTTCAAATCTTTTCAAAGCGTGAAGCTTTTTTTTAGATAATGGATGAGAAAAACATCCGGCCTCTACATCCGAGGATGGCCACACTAACGATTAAAACAAGTAGTGGATAAAAAGGTAGAGCAAAACAAGTCTCTAAAACAGATAAAGAGTGAATAAAGCAAATGATAAATGTGCTTACATCCTCTATAGGAACTCCAAAGTAACTTTTCATTTCTAGTTTTCGATAATTAGCGAGTGTGTTCTTGTCTTGTTCATCACGCCGCAACCGGCCGGAACACCCAGCCAATAGGCTCATCCGAAAAATTACCCGACAACGAGAAAACTTTCATTTTGTTAAAGATAATATCGTTTAAATACGGCGCCAAATGACCCAAAGATATAGGCTGTGACGCCAAGCAAATCAGGTTTCTAATCCTTTTATTCGATTAGTAAGCCATGTACCAAACATATGGCTTATGTAGATCTAAGCCGGTTTTAGGCAAGAGCATAAAAAGATGATCCTCCATACCGTTTCGAATACGGACAATCTAGGAATAGGTGTTGGATGGTCTCTCATTCATATTACAACAAACACATTTCTGGCTTCCTTTCGCTTCCTAGTGAGGAAAGGTTACATGGCAAGGCGACACTTGTCGCTATTTTCTTCATAGATGAATACATGAGCTCAAGAACATTGACTCCGCCTCTGCCGAAAGTACAACTATCTTGTCTTACGTAAATTTTCCTACTAAACTTAATCGCTGCTAAACTACGCTCATATTTATATTCTTCATCTCCTCGAACTACTTCCTCCTGGCTGTTTATAAATGCTGATTTTTGGTTATCGTCCATTTAGCTATGTATCTAGATACAATAACATGCCCGGATACATAAGAAATGGATCTAACTTCAAAAAGTCAAAGCGACTTACAATTTGGAACGGAGGGAGTGCAATTTTTAGACAACTGCGGCCTCCTCGTCCAATAGAGTGGCTACTTTTTACGCCTGGTTCTCCAAACTTAACGCAACCCTCCTCCTTTACGGTTTGGGACTCCCCATTGAGGTACGACCAAAACTGCGCCGGTGATTTCCATCCAACGGCCGGGCATCCAGCGATTGTCGCTACGAATTTTCGGTCGCGCGGGAAGTTAGGAAAGGTTATAATTACAGCGCTTATTTTTCTTCATAGATGAATACACAAGCTTGAGAACACTATGCGCTGCATGTGAGTACTACTACTATCTTGTCCTACAAAAATTTTTCCACTAAAGCGAACATTTGCTAAACTATAGGTTGTTTATATTCCTCTATTCTGAACTACTTCTTCCGTTTGAGTTTGTAAATTAAGCTTTTGACTTTTTGGTACATCCATTTAGCTATGTAT